>CM023867.1:30287238-30767238 GCA_013389735.1 Phaseolus lunatus | reverse complement strand
TCTGCAAGAACGCTCCAAGAACCACCACCGGAACTCCAAACGCTGCCTGCAAAACACACAGACGGCGCCTCTAGCGGCCGTTGTAGCTCCGACGCTCAAGTCAGGCAACAGGAACACCAAAAACTATCACTGAATCTCTCTGTGAGACTCGTGTGTGCTCTCAGATCCACTTTCTCTCTCTATAACCGTTTTCTGTTATCACTGTGCAATGTGTAAGAATGCTCCCACAGTGACTCAGAGACTGTGTGTAGCTGTAAACTGTGTAACTTGTGTGTAAACTTGTAATCTCAAAAGAACTCTCCCTTTACCTTACATGACGTGGAGTGCTTTATACCTGGGTCGCGCCTCTCTCCCAGATGGTGACACGTGGAGGCATGCAGCTGGCATCTACCGCACACGTGTCACACCTGGAGGGCTTCTGCGCTTCTCTCTGTGCGGGCCGCATGCTCCCAGGAGAGCGCCAGGTGTGGCTGGTCTAAACTCACTTGCCAAGCGCATCCTGCCTGCATGGCCTCGCCGCACGTCCTCTGAGTGGGCATCATGCGAGGTGCATGCGTAACGTTCTCGCTGGGAACCTTGGTCCCAGCTTAACATGCATTGGCAAGAACCCCGATGACCGATCGCCCTCTGCATGCACTTACGACCGATCGCCCTCTGCATGCACTTACGACCGATCGCGCTCTTCATGCACTACGCCCGACCAGTGCCTTATAACGTTCCCCCGATGACCGGGCAGTGCCTCATGCCTATCCACCGACGTCCGTGTGGTGGCTCATGACTATCCACCAACGTCCGTGCGGTGCTTCCAGGCGCTTATCTAGGCACCGCTCTGGGGGTGGTGGCCACTTGGTATCTGACTACCGATCACCGTTCTAGGTGATCTCCTCCTTGACTCACTTGCTCTTTTTACCACGTGCCACCCTGTGCACCGTCCACGTGGTCAACTGCTGCTGACGTCATCAACTACTGATGACCGACCGGATCATATATATATATATATTGTACTGACCAGTCCTCGGACATCAGCTGGGTCCCACAGCATGAGTCAAAGCCACGTGGAATAGACCCCACAGGGTGACGAGTCATCAGCCTGCAGAGAGGGGTGACGAGTCATCAGCCTACAGAGAGAGGTGACGAGTCATCAGCCTACAGAGAGGGGTGACGAGTCATCAGCCTACAGAGAGGGGTGACGAGTCATCAGCCTACAGAGAGGGGTGACGAGTCATCAGCCTACAGAGAGGGGTGACGAGTCGTCAGCCCATAGAGACGGGTGAGTAGTTGTCAACACCAGGATGGGCGGAGGTGTCATCGTCACTCGGCAGGTCGAGGAGTCCTCGGCAACAGAGTATGGCGAGGTGACATCGGCCTTGGGTGATTTGAACAGCGTAAACAGAACAGCTAAGATTGGTTCCCAGAATGGGCCAATGACCAGTTAAACACCCAGAGTTAGGGAGAGGCCTGTATCACGAAGTGCCTATGCGGGTAGCAGGGAGAGCACAGTTGGGTGTAGAGTCCTGAGGGGACGAGTACTCACCAGAGCTAGGGTTTTCCCAGTAAAGCTACATGCATGGCACGTGAACAGTGAAGGCACTCCCAGAACAGGTGGCCCCAGAGACTAGGTGCACAAGGGGGCATCCAGGTGGTCACCCTGTTAAAGTTTGCACTCCAGAGAAGGAAACCTTATGTGCTAGATTACCCTAAGATTGGGTGATAGCGGCACAAGGGTATTCTAGTAAACCCTAAATATGGCTAGTAGCGCAGCGAACCCTAATTAGGGCTAGCGGCGCAGTAAACCCTAGACTATATAAGGGACAGTAAGATACTTCACAAAGGTACGCAGTTTCTAGACCTAAACACATACAGAGGAACTTATACACTTGGTGTGCTTGCCCTACACTGACTTGAGCGTCGGAGTGCAAACGGCCTCTAGGGCGCCCCCTTTCTCTTTTGCAGGTGCAGATTGCTTCGAAAGAACCAAGCACGTATCAACGTGGGGAAGGAGGCGTGTGAGTGTCGTGAGTCAACCGACAGGCGAGTCAACCGGCAAGAACATTTGGCGCCCACCGTGGGGCCCGGAGTAAAACAAGGTCCCATACACGAGAGTGAGAGAGAAAACCACAGAAGATGAGGAATACAAGACACGGATCTGTTCCACCGAATGGAGGCGACAGCGTTACCATGCAACAGCTGATGGAAACGATGCGCACCCTCCAAAAAACGGTGGCGGAGTCCCAAGCGCGTCAAGCGCGTATGCAGGAAGACCTGGCCGCCTCACAGGCCAGGAATGAAGAGTTACACCGAGCAAATGAGGAGCTGCGCTTGAATTTGCAGCACATACAACAAGCTGGAAATCGTGGGGAAGATGATCGAGCCCCACCAGTGCCTCCAAGGGCCTTTCCCATGCCTTTCTCCCAAGCAATCATGAACACGGTGGTTCCAGCTACCTTTGTAGGACCCAAAACCGTGTTCACCGGGAAGGAAGATCCTGAAACGCATCTCACTGCCTTTCACACGCAGATGATGTTGTCAGGAGGATCCGACGCAGTGCACTGTAAACTCTTTATGGCTACACTGACAGGGACTGCGCTAGAATGGTTCGTGAGTTTGCCAGAAGGACATATCACGTCTTTCGCTCAGTTCTCCGCGCTGTTCAGGGAACAATATCTTGTCAACAGGGCCCCCCCACCAGTGTCTTACGATCTTTTTGATGTGAGACAGCATCAGAGAGAGTCCCTCAAAGATTACCTTAATAGGTTTGGGGCGATGGTGGTGAGGCTGCACACCAAGGATGAAGACATGGTGGTGCACGCCTTCAGGAAGGGCGTATTGCCAGGGCCTTTCAGCGAGTCCCTAATACGCAGCCGCCCCAAAACCTTCAGTGACATAAAACGGCGTGCTGTGGCCCACATTGTCGCTGAGGGGGAGCTCAGCGAGAAGAGAGAAAGTGCGGTTTCGTTAAGGCCCCGAGTACCTAGCCGGCCTCAACCGCTGAGGGTACATGAGGCGACCACGAAGAAAAAAGCTCAAGGGAAACAGAAGCCCTATGAGCCCCGAAAACCACAGCCTAGGGCGCGAAACAAAGATGACATGCCCCCTAGGCATGAATTCGTGGTGGAGTTGAAGGAACTGATTGCCATTCCTAATGTGGCAGAAAGATTGAAGGTGCCCCCGCAGAGTGACAAGAGGTTGGGGCCCAATAAAAATGCATGGTGCGAGTTCC
Source organism: Phaseolus lunatus (assembly GCA_013389735.1). Taxonomy (NCBI): domain Eukaryota; kingdom Viridiplantae; phylum Streptophyta; class Magnoliopsida; order Fabales; family Fabaceae; genus Phaseolus; species Phaseolus lunatus. The sequence goes on along the minus strand of CM023867.1, from coordinate 30,764,018 downwards.
ATCAGGCTTTTGGGCACCCCATTCGAAATTGCCTGGCTCTGGCTCATCAACTGGATGAGTTGGTGAAGAGTGGGTTTTTGAATGACTATCTGAAGGAGGCGTCGGAAGGTGAGACCGTTGCTGCGCCAAGGGCAGACCAGGGGCATGAAGTGGCGACCACCGAGATCTACACCATATCAGGTGGGTTTTCAGGAGGAGGATGCACCTCTTCACAACGAAAGAAGTATGCGCGTTCGGTGATGGCAGTAGAGGCCTGCGAGGAAGATCATTTTCCGGACATTGACCTCGTCTTTACAAAAGCCGATCGCCGAGATGTTGTTCCCCATGACAACGATCCGGTGGTTATTTCAGTAGTCACTGCCGCGCGCAAGGTGCACCGGGTGCTGGTCGATCAGGGGAGCTCGGCCGATGTGATGTTCTGGTCGACCTTCAATAAACTACAGCTGTCCCCTGATCAGCTGCGACCCTACGTCGGCTGTTTATATGGGTTCGCAGGAGATCAGGTAGAAGTGCGGGGATACATAGAGTTGAGGACCACGTTCACCGACGGAATGGCGTCCCGCACAGAGAACATCAGGTACCTTGTGGTGAACGCTCCCTCTGCCTACAATATACTTCTGGGCAGACCGGCCCTGAACCGGTTGGGGGCCGTAGTGTCTACAAGGCACATGAAGATGAAGTTGCCATCGATGGAGGGGAAGGTGGTAACCATCAAGTCGGACCAAAAGGAGGCTAAAAGGTGCTACGAAAATAGCCTCAAAACGAAGAGGGGAGTCTGCATGGTGACCACCTCACCACCGGGAGGAGGAACCAATGAGACAGATATGCCTCGAGGTGATGTAGGGGTCACCCGAGCAGAGATCGCCCGGACGAGGCGACCAGAACCCGCGGAGGAGGTCGTAGAGAAGGAGATCGGAGGGAAGATCTTCAGGCTGGGTAAATCCCTATCTCAGGAGACCCAGGATCAAGTAGCGAGAGTTATCGAAAAGCATCTGGACGCTTTCGCTTGGTCCCCCTCAGACATGCCTGGCATAGACCCTGATTTCCTATGCCACCGCCTGGCGCTGAATCCCCAAGCCAGACCGGTCCGCCAGAGGAGGCGAAAGTTCAATGATGAGCGAAGGCAGGTAGTCAAGGAGGAAACACACAAATTGCTGAAAGCAGGTCACATACGGGAAATACAATACCCTGAGTGGCTTGCGAATGTCGTCCTGGTGAAAAAGGCCAACGGGAAATGGAGGATGTGCGTGGACTTTACAGATCTTAACAGGGCGTGTCCGAAAGACTCCTATCCTCTGCCCAGCATAGATGCGCTGCTGGACAGCGCTTCAGGCTGCAAATTGCTGAGTTTCTTAGATGCTTTCTCTGGGTACAATCAGATAAAGATGCACCCGATGGATGAGAGCAAGACGGCGTTCATGACAGAGTTGTCTTGTTACTGCTACACAGTCATGCCGTTCGGCTTGAAGAATGCGGGTGCCACATACCAGAGGCTAATGGACAAGGTCCTCGCACCCATGCTGGGACGCAACGTGCAGGCATATGTAGATGACATGGTAGTGACGTCCCAGGCCCGAGGTCAGCATATTGACGACTTGGAGGAGCTGTTCAACACCATAGCAAAGTACAGGTTAAAGTTGAACCTCGAAAAGTGCGTCTTTGGGGTGGATGCAGGCAAGTTCCTTGGGATTTTGCTCACGAAAAGAGGAATTGAGGCCAACCCAGACAAGTGTGCAGCAATCATAGCCATGAGGAGCCCGACGTCGGTGAAAGAGGTGCAACAGTTGACAGGTCGAATGGCTGCACTCTCCCGGTTCGTGTCAGCCGGGGGAGATAAAGGTCATCCTTATTTCCAGTGCCTAAGGAGGAATAGCAGATTCACCTGGACGGCGGAATGTGAGCAGGCTTTCCTCAAGCTCAAAGAATACCTGGCCAGCCCACCAGTTTTGTGCAAGCCTCAACTTGGCACACCCCTGCGTTTGTACTTTGCGGTTACAGATAGGGCGGTGAGTTCTGTCTTGGTACAGGAACAACAACAGAGCCAGAAGCCCATCTATTTTGTCAGCAAGGTGCTACAGGGACCCGAGACGAGATACCAAGCCTTAGAGAAGGCAGCATTAGCAGTTGTGTTCTCAGCCAGGAGATTACGCCACTATTTCCAAAGCTTCACAGTGGTGGTGATGACAGATCTGCCGATATGTAAGGTCTTGCAGAAGCCCGATGTGGCAGGAAGGATGGTGCGTTGGGCAGTTGAGTTGTCGGAATTTGACATCCAGTATGAACCCAGGGGCCCGATCAAAGGACAGGTCTACGTCGACTTTGTGGCAGAGATGTCTTCAACCGAAGCCCAGCAAGAGGTACCCAATTTCAAATGGGTATTGTCAGTAGATGGGTCCTCGAATCAGCAAGGCAGCGGAGCGGGGGTGATCTTAGAAGGACCCAAGGGGTTGTTAATAGAGCAGGCCCTGCGGTTCGCCTTCAAAGCCAGTAATAACCAGGCGGAGTATGAGGCTTTGATTGCTGGGATGTTGTTGGCAAAGGAGATGGGAGCGCAGAGCCTTATGGCCAAGAGTGACTCATTGTTGGTCACCGGTCAGGTGGCAGGAGAATACCAGGCCAAAGACCCTCAGATGGCCTCTTACTTGGATTATGTCCAAAGATTGAAGAGTTCATTTGAAATATTTGAACTAGTACACGTGCCCAGGGAGCAAAATGCCAGAGCTGACTTGTTGGCCAAACTCGCCAGCTCAGGCAAGGGGGGCAGACAGAGGACAGTCATCCAGGAGACCCTGAGGGCGCCTCGTACCTATACAGCTGATAACTTGGTGGGAGTCCATCAGATCAGCCAATCAGATGGCAGGAAGAGGAGTCATCGGTCGTTGACTCAAGAAACTTTGAGAAAGCCACGAGTCAACGCATGTATGCTGTTGGGGGTAGAAGCGCCACAGATCTGTCTATTGCAAGATGGTGAGACATGGATGACACCCTACAAGCATTATATAGCGTATGGAATGCTCCCAGCAGAGCTGGAGGAGGCAAAAAAGATAAAAAAAAACTCGTCCAAGTACACGCTCATTGAAGGCGAGTTGTACAGACATGGGTTTACTCACCCCATCTTAGTCTGTGTGCATGGCGAGCAGTGCGTGAGGATAATGGCGGAACTCCATGAAGGTATCTGCGGTAGTCATATCGGAGGCCGAGCACTGGCCTCTAGGACCGTACGAGCAGGGTATTACTGGCCGACAATGAGGGAGGATTGTACCAAGTATGCACAGCAATGCAAGCAGTGCCAGTTGCATGCTGATTGGCCTAAGGCACCACCAGAAGAGCTCAGATTGATATACAGCCCTTGGCCGTTTCACACATGGGGAATCGACATCTTGGGGCCTTTCCCTTTGGCGATACGGCAGATGAAATACCTTGTGGTCGCCACAGAATATTTCACGAAGTGGATTGAAGCTGAGCCAGTAGCACAGATTACAGCACAAAAGATCCAACACTTCGTATGGAAGAACATAGTTTGCCGTTTCGGCGTACCAAAGCGCTTGGTGTCTGACAATGGCACTCAGTTTGCGAGCCAACAGTTGGGAAAGCTATGTACAGAACTGGGAATCAAGCAGGTGTTTGCATCAGTCGAGCACCCACAGACCAATGGGCAGGTCGAGTCGGCCAATCGAGTCCTCCTCAGAGGATTGAAGAGAAGGCTGGAGAAAGCAAAGGGAAGGTGGGCTGAGGAGGTTCCCAGAATAGTATGGGCTTACCATACTACCCCCCAGTCCACTACTAAGGAGACTCCCTTTAGTTTAGTGTATGGCTCAGATGCCATGATCCCTGTGGAGATCCAGGAGAGCTCGCCACGTTTCCAGAACTTTGTGGCTGAGGAATCCAATAAAGAGAGGAAGGTGAATCTTGATCTTTTGGATGAAGCCAGGGAAGAAGCTGGAGTCAAGGCTGAGGCGATAAAGAGGAGAGTCGAGCTCAAACACAGTTCCAAGCTGAGAGCTCGGCGGTTCCAGGCGGAAGACCTTGTTATGCGGAAGGCATCTCCATACCAGATAGAGAACAAGCTATCCCCTAAGTGGACTGGTCCTTTCAGAGTGACAGAGGCCCTAGGGAATGGAGCATATAGACTTGAAACTTTAGAAGGAGGTCCGATTCCTCGAACATGGAATGCGACTCACTTGAAGTTTTATTTCAGTTAAAGCTATGTAATCATGTATGCAACACAATACAGGGGACACTCTTTTTTCCCTTCTAAGGGTTTTTAATGAGGTCACCCAATAAAATTCAGTTAAAGATATATGTTTTTTAGTGTGTTTGTACAATGATGTTCGAACCTGTCACGTGGAGTTAGAGGTCTCGTAAGTGGAGAGGTAGGTTCGTAGAGAACACCTCCACTTCGAGTGAGAACTTCCAATGTGAAAGAAGGGTTCGCCCAGAGAAATCCTCCTCGCCTGTGAGCGATGTGAGGTCAGTTCGAACCTGTCACGTGGAGTTAGAGGTCTCGTAAGTGGAGAGGTAGGTTCGTAGAGAACACCTCCACTTCGAGTGAGAACTTCCAATGTGAAAGAAGGGTTCGCCCAGAGAAATCCTCCTCGCCTGTGAGCGATGTGAGGTCAGTTCGAACCTGTCACGTGGAGTTAGAGGTCTCGTAAGTGGAGAGGTAGGTTCGTAGAGAACACCTCCACTTCGAGTGAGAACTTCCAATGTGAAAGAAGGGTTCGCCTAGAGAAATCCTCCTCGCCTGTGAGCGATGTGAGGTCAGTTCGAACCTGTCACGTGGAGTTAGAGGTCTCGTAAGTGGAGAGGTAGGTTCGTAGAGAACACCTCCACTTCGAGTGAGAACTTCCAATGTGAAAGAAGGGTTCGCCCAGAGAAATCCTCCTCGCCTGTGAGCGATGTGAGGTCAGTTCGAACCTGTCACGTGGAGTTAGAGGTCTCGCAAGTGGAGAGGTAGGTTCGTAGAGAACACCTCCACTTCGAGTGAGAACTTCCAATGTGAAAGAAAGGTTCGCTTGGTTAAATCCTCCATCGACCATGAACGATGACAGGTCAGTCAGAACCTACGAGTGGGGTTAGAGGTCTTGTGAGGGGAATGGGGTTCATAAGGAACACTCTCCCCTCCAAGTGAGAACGCCCAAGTTAAGGTAAAGGTTCATTAATGAAGTTAGCGGAAAGGCATGTTACTTGAGGTTTATTTCAAAGGTGCATTATTTGTGATCGTGAGCCCATCAAATACAAAGCACGAAGAAAAGATGAACAATGCATAAACGAAATGTTATATTGCAAAGAGGATAATTACAAGAAGTTCAGCTAAAGTACAACTGTTTAAGAGGACCTATCTGGGCACTATTTGCCCGTCGACCACCTGCAGAGTTGCGGAATATGGTGAGAGGTCCATCTCAGGATGCACGCAGGCAACCTGAGCAAGGGCATCACCAAAGCCTTCCCCATAGGCATCGGCGGCGTCATCAATAAGCTCAGCCTCGGTCTTCTTCAACAGTTCGATCTGTTGGGCAAGTTCCTCCTCAACTTTGCCCAGCTGAACTTCTCGATTGGTCGCCCTTTCCTCCAGCTTGGCCATTTTAGCTTGAGCCCCCTCTGCTTGCTTTTCCAGTTCAATAATCCTGTTGCGGAGGGGAAGTATTTTAGCTTCAAGCTGGAGGGCCTCCTGCCCCTTAGAGAAGAGAAGCTTTTTGGTCTCCTTTTCAGATTGACGGAGACTACCCAGTTCTTGATTGAGGGCAGTCTCTCGAGTGGTCGCTTGACGAAGTTGGAGATCCTTTTGTTCCAGCTCCCTCTTCATTTGGGCGGCCTCCTCTAGCCTTTCTTCCAACTCCCTCTTCAACTGCGCGGTCTCCTCTAGTAGCTCCGCCTCAGCACTGCCCTTGACCAGCAAGGAGTTGGAAGCGGCCAAGAACTCCCCGAGACCATGGCTGAGGAGGTTCTCGAGAGAGTTTCTGTCCATGGCCTCCAAGACAGCTCTGCCAGGCATTTGAGCGAGCGACCTTTGGAGCAGAGAAGGCAGCTCTGGGGCAGAAGGCATCGGACCAGAAGAAGGAGCACTCTCCCCACCCCCCTCAAGTGTTAGGATTGGCTCAGGAGGGGAGGAGGCGCTGGGAGGGTGCTCCCTAAAGGAAGAAGGGTGCCCTTCTGTGGCAGAAGAGACCTCTGCAGCTGTCTCCACCCTTTTCCTTTTAAAGACGAGGCCGGAGCAGGTGTCCTCGTCGTCAGAAACCTCCACAGGGGCTGCCCTCTTAGAGTTTTCAGCGATGGGTTCCAGGGCAACCCCCGCGGGTGATGACGGACCTGCAGGGGCTGAACCGCTAGCATTGCGACGATTCAGCACATCTGCCAGCCTTTTCTTCTTATCGGCGCTGAGCACCATGCCTGCAGTGAATTCGAAAGTGTTAGAAAGGCGAAGTATTGAACAGGTAAATGCAAGATGAAGCAGATAAATGCAAGATACCAAGGTATACGCTGAGAGTCAAACACCACCCCCCAGCTGGAAATGGTTTGGCAGAGTTCTTGATCGGGAACCATCAACTCCTCGAGCTTGCGTGGCTTCTTGAACTTCAACTCCCCCACCCAGTATAAGGGAAACCCATCGAGCATGGTGGGGTCGTAGGAGCTGCAGCAGACTCTGAAGAACTTTCCCTTGAAGTTCTTGTATGATTGTGAGAAGAGTGTTAGCAGGACTCTCCCTGCCACCCCATTCAGGCTCACCCAAAGCCTCTTACCGGGGCTCTTAGCCTCGAAAAAGTAAAGGAAGACGTCGACGGAGGGGGTGAACCCTAGATTATTGCATAGAATGGAGAACGCCCTGATAAAGGCTCAACTGTTGGGGTGCAGTTGAGCGGGCGCCACGTTTAACTCTGTGAGCAAAGCCCTTTCAAATCCTGTGAAGGGAAGACGGACTTTGACTCTTTTGAAAATGGTGGCGTAGAACAAGAAGAAGGGTTCCCCATTGCTGCAACGACTATCAGCGCATACGGGCTCATTTACTGTACAAGGGCGCACAGAGACGTACGCGTCTGTTTCCCTGCCGAAGACGCGTCCTTTAATCTCATTCTCATCATCCCGGTGCTTGCGGAGATCGTCGCAGGATGTGAGTTTGGAGGTCTCTGCAAGAAGATCCTCAGAAGCCCAGGGGTAGAGGGCTTTGTAATCAACCGCTACCGTTGGAGGAGGGTTGGAGGTGGTTTTGGTTCTGGCCATCTCGAATCTAAACAAATGAGAGGCAGGAAAAGAAGAAAGACTCAGAAGAAAGCAATGGCAGACGAAGACTCAAAGGTGGAATGAACCCAGGAAAGAAGAACAAAACCCTAGAATGTATAATCCGCACGCAGGCCCGTAAACAGTTACAGCATACCGTATGGATGATCAAGTTCACATTATAAAGAAGGAGAAGTCATAAAAATCATACCTTTGGTTGATGAAGAACGGAGAAGTGTGAAGGATCTGTTGGGAAGAAGAGAGCGTGCGCTGGAAGTTAGAATATGCAAAGGTAAGAATGCAAAGTGATGAAACAGTGAAGTGGCGCGAGGTTTTGAAGAGGTTTAACGTAGCCCTAGGGAGCGTAAACGTTATGAATCTCAAACCGTTGATACGGCCACGTGTTAGCAGATGGGAGGGGGTTGGTGAAGTGTCTTCTCAGCGTACTATTCATGTACTTACGCGCAGAGCCACGTAGGCCGCCCAAGACAGTGACTTAGTCCCTACGCTGGAAAAAGTTAACAGCTTGAGACTGGGGGGCTTGTGTACCGATCAGTCCTCGCCTATCACTTAGTCTCTTCGCTGAAACAAGTTAACAGCTCGAGACTGGGGGGCTTGTGTACTGACCAGTCCTCGGACATCAGCTGGGTCCCACAGCATGAGTCAAAGCCACGTGGAATAGACCCCACAGGGTGACGAGTCATCAGCCTGCAGAGAGGGGTGACGAGTCATCAGCCTACAGAGAGAGGTGACGAGTCATCAGCCTACAGAGAGGGGTGACAAGTCATCAGCCTACAGAGAGGGGTGACGAGTCATCAGCCTACAGAGAGGGGTGACGAGTCATCAGCCTACAGAGAGGGGTGACGAGTCGTCAGCCCATAGAGACGGGTGAGTAGTTGTCAACACCAGGACGGGCGGAGGTGTCATCGTCACTCGGCAGGTCGAGGAGTCCTCGGCAACAGAGTATGGCGAGGTGACATCGGCCTTGGGTGATTTGAACAGCGTAAACAGAACAGCTAAGATTGGTTCCCAGAATGGGCCAATGACCAGTTAAACACCCAGAGTTAGGGAGAGGCCTGTATCACGAAGTGCCTATGCGGGTAGCAGGGAGAGCACAGTTGGGTATAGAGTCCTGAGGGGACGAGTACTCACCAGAGCTAGGATTTTCCCGATGAAGCTACATGCATGGCACGTAAACAGTGAAGGCACTCCCAGAACAGGTGGCCCCAGAGACTAGGTGCACAAGGAGGCACCCAGGTGGTCACCCTGTGAGAGTTTGCACTCCAGAGAAGGAAACCTTATGTGCTAGATTACCCTAAGATTGGGTGATAGCGGCACAAGGGTATTCTAGTAAACCCTAAATATGGCTAGTAGCGCAGCGAACCCTAATTAGGGCTAGCGGCGCAGTAAACCCTAGACTATATAAGGGACAGTAAGATACTTCACAAAGGTACGCAGTTTCTAGACCTAAACACATACAGAGGAACTTATACACTTGGTGTGCTTGCCCTACACTGACTTGAGCGTCGGAGTGCAAACGGCCTCTAGGGCGCCCCCTTTCTCTTTTGCAGGTGCAGATTGCTTCGAAAGAACCAAGCACGTATCAACGTGGGGAAGGAGGCGTGTGAGTGTCGTGAGTCAACCGACAGGCGAGTCAACCGGCAAGAACATATATATATATATATACTGAAAATAAAACAGATAATATGAAATTAACATATACATACATCTATCTCATAAATATATTTCAAAATAAACATCCCTCTTCGCAGGGATTTTAATACATACATCAAAGTTTTAAAGAAAAAACAAAATACAGCATTCAAATTATCCATCCCTTTTCTCCAAAAACTCACTGAGGAGCTCTATCACCTGCAACCTTGTCTGCTCCCGTGTAAATTAACACGATCATCATAGGTTAAAGAAAACAAAACACAGGGTAAGCTAGCTATTTTTAAACTTCAAATACGAAACTTTATATCAACATAAACCATCAATATTCACACATTTCACAATTTCATCAAGTGTCTATCAGGTACATCATCCACATTACTCTTGTCAGATTTCTACTGACTCACTACACATAGACACTTGACTCTACTTTCGGAAGACTCGTGTGTTGACTCAGACTCAGAGATTTGCACCTGTCATACTATATCACTATGAATCCACACAGCTATGTGCATAAATAATCTCAATATCATCTCTCTCCTAGTATGACAGGGTTAATTCATATAACAGGTCAATTTAGTTATCTTTCAACAACTTACCCATTCATATGAACCTCCTTCGACTCTCACCACCTGAATAACTTCATCTATATGATTCCATTATCTCAGGAGAGTCAGGATATCTCCTTCTAGACGAATCCCTAGTCAATGCACATTCTACACAATCTTAACACGGTATTTTCTTTCTTGAAAATACTATGCCTTGATCACACTTTCACATCATTCCATATATCATACAACACATCCATGAACGATTCAATCATATCATATTTCAAACCTTTTCTAAACAATCCAAATCACAAAATCAAATCATACCAAAGTTTAGAATTTTGAAAATCATATACATTTCACAGTGTTCCGGTCGGTCATCGGTAGTCGATGACATCAGCAGCAGTTGACCACATGGACCATTCACAGGGTAACATGTGGTAGAGGATAGCAGGCGAATCAGGGAGGCGATCACTCAGAATGGTAATCGCCTCTCGCCTGTGATGATGAGTCTTCCTGCCGCTTGACTCGAACGTGGAGGACTGCCTCGTCGCTCCTTCGCCTAGCCCTCTGTTCTGCAGGAACGCTCCAAGAACCATTGCCGGAACTCCAAACGCTGCCTGCAAAACACACAGACGGCGCCTCTAGCGGCCGTTGTAGCTCCGACGCTCAAGTCAGGCACAGGAACACTAAAACTATCTCTGAATCTCTTTGTGAGACCCGTGTGTGACTCAAATTCTCAAGTGTGTAAGGTGCAAGATCTGAAAAAACTCCCCTCTAATTCTGTTAAGAGTTCGTATTTATACCTGAGTCTTTCTCTCTCCTGACGGTTATTCCTCTTGACACGTGGATGACATCTGGACGTACACGTGTCACCATCTGAACTGTCTGCAGCTGAAACGTTACTTCCACTGTGCCCCTGCGACTAAGTTATCCACACAGGGAGTAGCTTAGTACGCAGGCTACTCTAGGCGCAACCAAGTCTTCTCAAGCACCCGGCGATGTGCTCTTTCGGCGACTTGTTGACCATCTGATCTCCCAACCTTCACATTCGGCGATCATGTGCAATCTGGGCGATTACTCATTCATGCCGGTGATGACCAACTACTCATCCTCAAGGCGATGGGCGATTACTCATACTCAAACCGATAGGCGAGTACTCACCTCAAGGCGACAGGCGATCACTCAACATCACAGGCGATAGGCGATTACCATTATGAGTGATCTCCTCCCTGATTCACTTGCTCTTTCTACCACGTGCCACCTTGTGCATGGTCCACGTGGTCAACGGCTGCTGACGTCATCAACTACTGATGATCAACCGGATCACAAGCCCCCAGTCTCGAGCTGTGAACTTGTTCTTAGCGAAGAGACTAAGAAATCGTCTTCTGGTGTTCTACAGGAGTGCACACTCTGGTACTAACACTGTTTCACTCCTTCTTCTTCACCTTCAAACATTTGAAGCATCTCTCTGGTTCATCTAGAGATTCACCTTCTCTGTTTTCTTCTTCTCAAACGCGCTGCAGTTCGCTGCAACCCCTCAAACTTGGCCTCTGACTTGATCGCGGCTTACTGTTTCCTTAGCATTGCCTTCAACATAACTTTGCGCTGGATGACTGACCTAACAGGCCTAAACGCTTCAGCCTCACGCAGCAGAACTTGCTTCTACCACCGACCACCGACTAGCATGTTAGTGCACCACCGATCAGTCATCGCGCTTCTGGCTTCGCTACACTTCTCTGCCACTCCAGCACTGAGTGCATAGACGGCCAGAACGCCAACTATGACGCCTGCGTTTTGGGGAAGAGAAGTGCTTCTCGATGACCCCTCTTGTCCCAACCTTGCTGTAAGAAGTCGTGGGTGAGGTCTTGCTTCTCTCACCTCAGCGTCGCTGTAAAAAGCAGAGGGAAGGGACTTGGTTCTCTTTCCTCAACATTGCTGTAAAAAAGCAAAGGGAAAAGGACTTTTCCTCATGCCTCAGCCTCGCTGTACAAAGTCGAGGTGAGGACTTGGTTCTCTCGCCTCAACCTTGCTGTAAGAAGCAAAGGGAGAGGACTTTCTCTCTTGCCTCAGCCTCGCTGTACAAAGTCGAGGTGACGACTTTCACTCGCCTGCACCTCGCTGTACAAAGTCGAGGGAGGACTTTCTTCTTTCTCGCCTACACTTGCTCAAAGGCAAGGAGGACTTCCTCTGGTGCCTGCACTTGCTCAAAGGCAAGGAGGACTTCCTCTGGTGCCTGCACTTGCTCAAGGGCAAGGAGGACTTCCTCTGGTGCCTGCACTTGCTCAAGGGCAAGGAGGACTTCCTCTGGTGCCTGCACTTGCTCAAAGGCAAGGAGGACTTCCTCTGGTGCCTGCACTTGCTCAAGGGCAAGGAGGACTTCCTCTGGTGCCTGCACTTGCTCAAAGGCAAGGAGGACTTCCTCTGGTGCCTGCATTTGCTCAAAGGCAAGGAGGACTTCCTCTGGTGCCTGCACTTGCTCAAAGGCAAGGAGGTCTTCCTCTGGCCTCGACCTTGCTGTATAAAGCAGAGGAAGAGGACTTTCTCTCGCCTCAACCTTGCTGTATAAAGCAGAGGAAGAGGACTTTCTCTCGCCTCAACCTTGCTGTATAAAGCAGAGGAAGAGGACTTTCTCTCGCCTCAACCTTGCTGTATAAAGCAGAGGAAGAGGACTTTCTCTGTTGCCTCAACCTTGCTGTATAAAGCAGAGGAAGAGGACTTTCTCTCGCCTCAACCTTGCTGTATAAAGCAGAGGAAGAGGACTTTCTCTCGCCTCAACCTTGCTGTATAAAGCAGAGGAAGAGGACTTTCTCTGTTGCCTCAACCTTGCTGTAAAAAGCAAAGGAAGAGGACTTTCTCTCGCCTCAACCTTGCTGTATAAAGCAGTGGTGGTGGCAGCGGCTTTTGTGGACAAGTTAGTTTAAGATGCAAAAACCCACTTCTGAGAGAAAGGAATGTTGCAGTGGTTCAAGAGCGAAAGAGTGTGTTTGCCTCCCTTCTTCTCCTTTTCTCTCCTTCGCACTGCTATTCAGGCACCTTCACCCCAAAAGTACGACGAGCGACGGCTACCATTAGAGCACCTGGGAAGTTCTCTGCAAGTCCTACAAACCAGACGCAAAAACAGAGTGAAAACATCTTTTAAGCTTCGTTGGGTTTTGGAGTTCTTGGTGTTTTGCGCAAGTCCAGGTAAGGGAAGCTAGCCTTCATTTTCAATACAAGCCATAGATTTGTTGTTTCTGAAGTGAGGGCGACGTGGTCGCCGGTTTCATGTTTCTTTTCGCAATGCTCTGTTCTATGTGGTTGGGCGACGTGGTCGCCGGTTTTAAACCCCTTTTTTCATGATGTTCTGTTCTTATGTGTTTGGGCGACGTGGTCGCCGGTTTTAAATACAGATTTTGAAATCCCCTGTTTTTGGACGAGATCGCCGGTTTTGGCGTTGTTTTTCGAACTCCCCTGTTTTTGGTGTTGGTTGAAACTGTTTGAGATTTAAATGTGATATTCGAAAATCTGAACCTTGGCATGAGTTTTGCTGTGACTGGAATCGTTCATTAAGTGTTGTATGACGTGTGAATGTTGTGAATGTGGGATCAAGGCATAGTATTTTCAGGAAAGGAAATACCGTGTAAGATCGTGTGTAGGTGTATTGACTAGGGGCTTGTCTAGAAGGAGATATCCTGACTCTGCTGATATAATGGAATCACGTAGATGAAGCTATTCAGTTGTGGAGAGTCGGAGGAGGTTCATATGAATGGGCGAGTAGTGTGAAAAAGAACGAGCTCGGCCTGTTATATGAATTAACCCTGTCATACCGGGAGAGTTAATGACATTGAGATTATATATGCGCATGGCTGTGTGGATTTCACAGCGACCCTGTGTGGATTTCACAGTGGTATGGTATGACAGGTGCAGATCTCTGAGCCTGAGTCAACGCACGAGTCAATCCGGAAGTAGTGTCATGTGTCTATGCATTGTGAGTCAGTGGAAAGTCTGACGTGTGAATCTTGAATACTGAAAGTAACAAATGGACACTTGACGAGTATGTGGAATATGGCAATGTTGATGGTTGTAATTGATATGGATCATGAATGGTGTGAAGTTTTATGTTTACTATTGATTTAAAAGCTTTTAAAACATCCAGCTTACCCCTTTCTTTTGTATTGCTCTGTGGCTGTTTTCTCTTAAACTATGATGATCGTGTATTTTGCACGGGAGCAGACGAGGTTGCAGGTGGTAGAGCTCCTCAGTGAGTGGTCGCCGGGAGGAGATCACCCATATATATTTCTGTTAGGCGATCACCCTTTTTATGTTGTCTGATGGGAGATCGCCCTTTTCTGATAGGAGATCGCCCTTTCCTGATGGGAGATCGCCTATCCTGTTGGGGAATCGCCTTTTTTATGTATTTTGTTGTATTTAGTTTACGTTTTTTTGGAAACCGGCAGATTATGTATTAAACTCCCTACGAGGAGAAAACTTCATTACATATATATAATTATGTTCACTTCAACATTATTATTTTATCTCTACTTCATCTTATAATTATGCAATGAAATTGGCGGGATGTTACATTAATGGTATCAGAGCAGTTCGTCCTTAGGATGACCTGAGGGCTGTGGATCCATTGTGTTTCTTCTGCTTATAAAATTTATTTGAGTTTTAAATAACAACTATAGTGAAAGGTTTTCAAACGTTTTTGTATTGAAATTTTGTGTGTGCTTTAGTGAATATATGCCTTAACTGAAAATCTTAGTATTAAGAATGAGAGGGTCTTGATAAAGTGGTGAGGGTGCACACTCATAACTGGATCGAGATGATTCTCAATCTTAATTCTAAAGGTTTGATGTTTAGCATACATTGAATTCTGGTGTGATTTATGTCATTTTATTGAGTGTTTTTGTAATTAATTGAAAGTGGTTGTTTGGGTTGATGGTTGTATACCAGTAGCTGTTCTGGTATTTTGCTTGAGGTTATAAGTATTAGGATTCTGTTGATAAACTCAAATTCTTAATGACTTTGAGATGCTGACCTTTGTAAGGTCTAGATGTTACCTCCTGAATGAATTGATTTCTTATCGATCTCATTCTTGTAGCTGTAGGGAGTATAGACAACCATAGTTTCGAAATCTGAAACGAAGAAGATGGCACGTAGACCTCCTACCCCTCCCCAACCTTCTTCGGAGATGAGCCAGATTTCCAAGGCTATCGAGATGATGGCAACTGCCATCCAACAACAGAATGCGGCGATGGCTCAAAACCATCAAGCTACAATGCACCACTGGGAAACTGCTCGGTCTGCTGAAACAAATTCCCACGTCGGTCAGCCTCAAGAACAGATGGGACTGACTGAGTTCATGAGGCACAACCCACCCAAGTTTAGTGGGAATGCTACCCCTGATCAGGCAGATCAGTGGGTCAGAGAGTTGGAGAAAATCTTTAGGGCGACCTCCTGCCCTGAAGAGAAGAAGTTGGTGTTCGCCACCTATCTGCTGTCTAGAGAAGCTGAGTTCTGGTGGATGGGAGCTCAGCAGATGATGGAGGCAAGAGCTGAAGTGTTAGACTGGGAGAGCTTCAGGGTGAGGTTTTTGGAAAAATATTTCCCAGATAGCGCAAGGTTTGCGAGGGAAGCTGAATTCCTCAGATTGGAGCAGGGGGAGATGTCAGTGAATGCTTATGCTGCTCGGTTTGAGTACCTCGCCCGATTCTACACCCAGGCGACCTCCGAGGCCTGGAGGTGTAGGAAGTTCGAAGAGGGGCTGAAGCATGGGCTGAAGAGGACCATAGCCCCGATGTGCATCAGGGAATTTCACGCCTTAGTAGAGAAGGCGAAGATGGTGGAGACTCTGGAAAAAGGTGATTCTCGGGTGATCAGGTCACACCCAGGAGGTTCTTCCGGTGGGAAGGCCAAGGTGCAGCACTCACAAAGCAAGCCCTATACGAGACCTCCACCACATCGGGCGGGAACAACGTCATCCCAGTTTCAGCAGCAGCAACCTTGGAAACCCAAGTGTTTCCATTGTGGTGGACCACACATCTCTAACGCGTGCTTCAAGAGGAGTTCAGAGAAAAGGTGCTACACCTGCCAAAAGAGGGGGCACGTTGCTAGAGAGTGCCCTAACCGGAATGGGGCGACCCAACCCAGTGGCTCTCAGCAGATGAGAAACGAAGGCAGCAGACCTCAGGCAACAGGGAGGGTGTTTGCCATGTCTGGAGCAGAAGCATCTCAGTTAGGTAACCTCATGCAAGGTGTTTGTTTTATAGCTGGTAGGGGTGTAAAAGCTTTGTTTGATTCTGGAGCGACACACTCCTTTGTGTCAAGCCTGTGTGTAGCCGAGTTGGGCCTTCTAGTGGAAGAGTTACCCTTCGAACTGATGGTCTCTACACCTGCGTCAGGACAGGTGTTGACCTCTACAGTTTGCCTCGAATGTCCAGTGATAGTAGAGGGACGCAGATTCAAAGTGAACTTGATCTGCCTACCTCTTCAGGACCTGGATGTTATCCTGGGAATGGATTGGCTAGCTGCCAATCACGTTCTCATTGACTGCGGTAGTCAGAAGATAGCGTTTCCAGACCTCCAAGGATCAGATGTGATATCTGCTCAGCAAGGGCAGTCGGAGTTGGAAGAAGGGGCGAGGTGCTTCGTGATGCTAGCTCGGTTGGAAGTGAAGAATGAAGGGGACGTAAGCAGAATACACGTGTTGAAAGATTTCACGGATGTATTTCCAGAAGAAGTACCTGGGTTACCCCCTAAGAGAGAAGTGGAATTCTCTATCGATTTGGTACCTGGGGCTGGACCAGTGTCAATGGCGCCCTACAGGATGGCACCAGCCGAGTTGGTAGAATTAAAGAAGCAAGTGGAAGAGTTGCTGGAGAAACAATTCATCAGACCCAGTGTATCTCCATGGGGGGCTCCAGTACTCCTAGTTAAGAAGAAGGATGGAGGGTCTCGGCTGTGTATAGATTACAGGCAGTTGAACAAGTTGACCATCAAGAACAAGTACCCCCTACCCAGAATTGACGATTTGATGGATCAAATACATGGGGCCTCAGTGTTCTCCAAGATTGATCTGAGATCGGGGTACCACCAAATTTTGGTAAAAGCTGAAGATGTTCAAAAGACAGCTTTTAGGTCTCGGTATGGGCACTATGAGTATGTGGTGATGCCGTTTGGAGTAACCAATGCTCCAGCTCTGTTCATGGACTACATGAATAGGATTTTTCGCCCTTTCTTGGATAAGTTTATGGTGGTCTTCATTGACGACATACTCATTTATTCAAGGACCGAGGAAGAACATGAAGAACACCTGAGGACAGTATTGGAAATACTGAGGGAGAAGCAACTCTATGCCAAGTTCTCTAAGTGTGAGCTTTGGCTGAAGGAAGTCAACTTCTTGGGACACGTGATATCTGCTCGGGGGATCTCAGTGGATCCAGCCAAGGTAGAGGCAGTGCTGCAGTGGGAACGTCCTAAGACCGTCACTGAGATAAGGAGCTTTGTGGGTTTGGCGGGCTACTATCGGAGGTTTATTGAGGACTTTTCCAAGGTAGTGGCTCCTTTAACACAACTGACCCGCAAGAATCAACCTTTTGCTTGGACCGACCGATGTGAGCAGAGCTTCATGGAACTAAAGGAGAGGTTGACTAGTGCTCCAGTGCTGGTGATCCCCGAGGTAGGAAGACCTTTTGATGTCTACTGTGACACTTCACATCAGGGTCTGGGATGTGTTTTAATGCAAGAGAAAAGAGTGGTTGCATATGCTTCAAGGCAACTCAAGGTTCATGAGAGAAACTACCCTACGCATGATTTGGAGTTGGCGGCTGTGGTATTTGCCTTGAAGATCTGGAGGCACTATTTATATGGAGCTCGGTTCCAGGTGTTCAGTGACCATAAGAGCCTGAAATACCTGTTCGATCAGAAGGAACTAAACATGAGACAAAGAAGGTGGATGGAGTTTCTAAAGGACTACGATTTTCAACTCATGTATCATCCAGGGAAGGCCAATGTAGTGGCAGATGCTTTGAGTAGAAAATCAATACAGGTAGCCACCATGATGATGGAAGAACAGAAACTGATCGAGCAGTTCAGAGACTTAAACCTTGGGGTAGAATTTCACGTAAATCACATTAGTTGTAGTAGGCTGGCTATAACTAATGACTTCCTTGGGAGGTTAAGGGATAAGCAGTTGAAGGACCCTAGCCTGAAGCGTACTGTGGAGTCATTAGGGACAGATCAGGCTAGAGACTTTGTGATGGGCGATGATGGGATCTTGAGATTTAATGGCAGGATTTGCATCCCTGCAAATGGAGAATTGAAGAAGATGATCCTAGATGAAGGTCACAAGAGTCGCCTTAACCTACATCCAGGCATGAACAAGATGTACCATGACTTGAAGGAGTCATTTTGGTGGTCGGGCATGAAGAGAGACATCGCCCAGTATGTTGCAACCTGCTTAACATGTCAGAAGGCGAAGGTAGAGCATCAAAGACCTGGCGGGTTGTTGCAGCAACTGGATATCCCTGAGTGGAAATGGGACAGCATCGCCATGGATTTTGTCACCCATTTACCCAGATCTGTAAAGGGTCATGATGCAATCTGGGTCATCATTGATAGGCTGACGAAGAGTGCCCACTTTCTTCCAGTGAATATGAAGATGCCTATGGCCAAGCTGGCACTGTTATACATCAAAGAAATAGTAAGGTTGCATGGAGTGCCTTCCAGCATCGTTTCAGATAGAGATCCCAGGTTCACTTCACGGTTTTGGCAGACCTTACAAAATTGCTTGGGAACTAAGTTGAGGATGAGCTCTGCATATCATCCCCAAACAGATGGTCAGTCAGAGAGAACGATCCAGTCCTTGGAAGATCTGCTGAGGACGTGTGTCTTGGATCAATTGGGGAATTGGGACGAGGTGTTGCCACTGGTGGAGTTTACCTATAATAACAGTTATCACGCTAGTATTGGGATGGCACCATATGAAGCCCTGTATGGGAGGAAATGCAGAACTCCCTTATGTTGGTACCAGGAGGGCGAAGCAGTCTTGGTTGGGCCAGAGTTGATTCAGCAAACGACCGAGAAGGTGCAACAGATACAAAGCAGAATGAAAGCTTCTCAAAGTAGGCAGAAGTCATATGCGGACCAGAGGAGAAAGCCTCTGGAGTTTGCTGCTGGAGACCATGTGTTCATGAAAGTGACACCAACCAAGGGTGTGGGATGGGCGATCAGATCAAAGAAGTTGTCCCCTAAGTTCGTGGGACCATACCAGATCTTAAGAAGGATTGGTCCAGTGGCTTATGAGATCGCCCTACCTCCCCATTTAGCGAATCTTCACAATGTCTTTCACGTATCACAGCTGAGGAAGTACATGGCAGACCCTAGTCATGTGCTGGAAGTGGACGATGTGCAGATCAGGGATGACTTGTCCTTTGAAGCAAAACCAGTCAGGATTGATGATCGGCAAAGTAAACAACTCAGAGGCAAGACCATCGACATGGTGAAAGTGGTTTGGGATGAGAGATCGGGGGATTCAACTTGGGAGTTAGAAGAACCCATGAGAGAAGCTTATCCATACCTCTTTTCCTTGTAATTCAATTTTCGGGGACGAAAATTTTTCTTGATGGGGAGAATGTAAGGACCTGTAAAATTAAATTGGAATAAAAGGGTATATTTTAAATGAATTCTAAGTATGTTTTTCTTAAAATAAAAAGGAAAGAAAGTGTAGCTTAGAAGACTATAAGATTTCCTTGTTAGTACAAAATCGTCGGTCGCCTAGACTACACGTGATCGCCAGGGCGCGAGGCATGCGGGCATCGCCAGGGCGCGAGGCATGCGGGCATCGCCAGGGCGAGAGGTCATCGGTGGATAGTCTTCGCGCAAGACGTCATCGGTGGATAGTCTTCGCGCGAGAGGTCATCGGTGGATAGTCTTCGCGCGAGAGGTCATCGGTGGACAGCCTTCGCGCGAGAGGTCATCGGTGGATAGTCTTCGCGAGAGAGGTCATCGGTGGATAGTCTTCGCGCCAGTGGTCATCGGTGAAAGGTTATCGCGCGATGTCGAGTTGCACACGGAGAAGGTGGGACCCAGACTCCCAGCATGAAACGTCCTGCACGCGCGCCACGTAGACAAAAAGGGTGGTTCAGAATAGTGACCTCAGAGTGTTAGCCTGCGCAGAGGCACGCTTAGTCGTACTGTTCAGTGCAGCGTACACGCAAACTTCCCTGCAGAGTGGGTGGTGGCAGCGGCTTTTGTGGACAAGTTAGTTTAAGATGCAAAAACCCACTTCTGAGAGAAAGGAACGTTGCAGTGGTTCAAGAGCGAAAGAGTGTGTTTGCCTCCCTTCTTCTCCTTTTCTCTCCTTCGCACTGCTATTCAGGCACCTTCACCCCAAAAGTACGACGAGCGACGGCTACCATTAGAGCACCTAGGAAGTTCTCTGCAAGTCCTACAAACCAGACGCAAAAACAGAGTGAAAGCATCTTTTAAGCTTCGTTGGGTTTTGGAGTTCTTGGTGTTTTGCGCAAGTCCAGGTAAGGGAAGCTAGCCTTCATTTTCAATACAAGCCATAGATTTGCTGTTTCTGAAGTGAGGGCGACGTGGTCGCCGGTTTCATGTTTCTTTTCGCAATGCTCTGTTCTATGTGGTTGGGCGACGTGGTCGCCGGTTTTAAACCCCTTTTTTCATGATGTTCTGTTCTTATGTGTTTGGGCGACGTGGTCGCCGGTTTTAAATACAGATTTTGAAATCCCCTGTTTTTGGATGAGATCGCCGGTTTTGGCGTTGTTTTTCGAACTCCCCTGTTTTTGGTGTTGGTTGAAACTGTTTGAGATTTAAATGTGATATTCGAAAATCTGAACCTTGGCATGAGTTTTGCTGTGACTGGAATCGTTCATTAAGTGTTGTATGACGTGTGAATGTTGTGAATGTGGGATCAAGGCATAGTATTTTCAGGAAAGGAAATACCGTGTAAGATCGTGTGTAGGTGTATTGACTAGGGGCTTGTCTAGAAGGAGATATCCTGACTCTGCTGATATAATGGAATCACGTAGATGAAGCTATTCAGTTGTGGAGAGTCGGAGGAGGTTCATATGAATGGGCGAGTAGTGTGAAAAAGAACGAGCTCGGCCTGTTATATGAATTAACCCTGTCATACCGGGAGAGTTAATGACATTGAGATTATATATGCGCATGGCTGTGTGGATTTCACAGCGACCCTGTGTGGATTTCACAGTGGTATGGTATGACAGGTGCAGATCTCTGAGCCTGAGTCAACGCACGAGTCAATCCGGAAGTAGTGTCATGTGTCTATGCATTGTGAGTCAGTGGAAAGTCTGACGTGTGAATCTTGAATACTGAAAGTAACAAATGGACACTTGACGAGTATGTGGAATATGGCAATGTTGATGGTTGTAATTGATATGGATCATGAATGGTGTGAAGTTTTATGTTTACTATTGATTTAAAAGCTTTTAAAACATCCAGCTTACCCCTTTCTTTTGTATTGCTCTGTGGCTGTTTTCTCTTAAACTGTGATGATCGTGTATTTTGCACGGGAGCAGACGAGGTTGCAGGTGGTAGAGCTCCTCAGTGAGTGGTCGCCGGGAGGAGATCACCCATATATATTTCTGTTAGGCGATCACCCTTTTTATGTTGTCTGATGGGAGATCGCCCTTTTCTGATAGGAGATCGCCCTTTCCTGATGGGAGATCGCCTATCCTGTTGGGGAATCGCCTGTTTTTATGTATTTTGTTGTATTTAGTTTACGTTTTTTTGGAAACCGGCAGATTATGTATTAAACTCCCTACGAGGAGAAAACTTCATTACATATATATATAATTATGTTCACTTCAACATTATTATTTTATCTCTACTTCATTTTATAATTATGCAATGAAATTGGCGGGATGTTACATCAGGTGGTCAGCAAGTCGCCGAAAGAGCACATCGCCGGGTGTTTGAGAAGACTTGGCATGCACTTGTTGTATGGTCTAAGTACAGAGGATAAGTGGCATATCTGCCACCATGTGTAGTATGAGCTGCAATGCCCAGGGTTAACCAGCTCGCCATGTTAAGGTTGCGCCCAAAGTAACCTGTGTACTAAGCTACTCCCTGTATGGATAACTTAGTCACAGGGGCACAGTGGAAGTAACGTTTCAGCTGCAGACACTCCAGATGATGACACGTGTACGACCAGACGTTATCCACGTGTCAAGAGGAATAACCGTCAGGAGAGAGAAAAACTCAGGTATATATACAAACTCTTAACGAAATTAGAGGGGGGTTTTTGAGATTCTCATAGCTCACACATCTTGAGAGTTTCAGTCATACACGGGTCTCATAGAGAGATTCAGATATAGTTTTGGTGTTCCTGTTGCCTGACTTGAGCGTCGGAGCTACAACGGCCGCTAGAGGCGCCGTCTGTGTGTTTTGCAGGCAGCGTTTGGAGTTCCGGTGGTGGTTCTTGGAGCGTTCCTGCAGAACAGAGGGCTAGACGAAGGAGTGACGAGGCAGTCCTCCACGTTCGAGTCAAGCGGCCGGATCACACAGCATCTACTATATTTAAAATTTCACATTTCAATCTCAAATAAATTCCGATCTACACAAAAACAAGGCATCGTGCAAGAAAAATTTGAAACTGGTGACTACGTCACCCCCAACTTCAGAATCTTCTAGCCTAAGGTTTTATTGAAAATAAAATTAGCTTCCCTTACCTGGATTTGAGTAGATGCTCACTAAGGTTCCAAACCCACCAAACTTAAGGATGCCCTAACCTGCACCATAGAGTTTTGATCACAAATCTAACTAGATCACTCGTTTTCTGTGTTAACAAAGACGAACTCTGAAGCTAAAAGAGTCACATGCAAAGCCTATGCAGAGACGACCTTATCAAGTTCAGAATTGACTCAAAGAACAGAGCAAAACAAACTTACTCTGTTTTAAGGCTTTGATCGGAAAACTTGCAAAGTAAAACGCCAGGAGTCCAGGAGCAGTCGCCGATCGTAGAACTGGTACGTGTGGAAGTCTGAAACGTAGAGGGAAGGAGAGGAAAGCAAAAGGAAACCAAACAAAAACTTAATCCATCAGAGATTTTTGATCGAACATGTCTTGTAGTCTTCGCTGTCGTTACCCTCTCTGCGAGAACTTTTGCGTGCAAGTTTCCTCTGACAGGATGGCCACGTGGTGTCTCTGCGCGCACCAAAACTCTGGGTCACCTGCCCTACCAAATCTCTGGCGCCAACTGCTCTAGGCACCTTCACAGTCCACGTGTCACGCATGCATAACGCTCTCTTGCGGGGAGCCTGGGTCCCAGCTTAACACATGTAGCAGGGAACCCCGATGACCATGCACCGCTGACTGATCCCGCAATGACTATCCACTGATGACTGATCGCGTGATGACCATCCACCGATGACTGATCCCACAATGACTATCCTCTGATGACTGATCGCGCGATGACCATCCACCGATGACGAATCGCGCTCTGCTTTCAGGCGCTTTACTGACCACTGGTCCTCTCTCTATCTTTAAATCTCTGCACGTGACTAACTGTTAACTGGCTTAGGCTTTAGCGCGATCTCACTGCAACCGTTCCAACTTGGTTTGTGACTTGATCGCGACTAACTGTAACCTTAGCATTGCCTTCAACAGCTTTATGCATAGCTTCATGCTGGATGACTGATGTGTCTCTCATCCTGGCGATGACCGATGTGTCTCTCATCCTGGCGATCTCTCATCATGGTCGATGACCGATGTGTCTCTCATCACCCTTGTGTGTGACGAGGACACATCGCCTCACTCTGATCGCCGATGTCACATCGTCACACCCTACTGAGGGTTCATCGACTCACTACTCCACGTCTGTGGTATCACCCCCACATGGCTTGGTGACGTCGGTAGTTTCTCCTGCCCGAGGACAGTTCGGTACAAACCTCTCACTTGCCAATGCATGTAACACTAAGGGTAAATCTCTTATGCCAAAGCATAGAGTTTCGCAATTATCCCGCATGCATGGTGCATCTAAGGTTCAAATCACACCTTGATACTTGTTGTTCTTGCCGGTTGACCCGCCTATCGATTGACTCATGACACTCACACACCTCCTTCCTCACGTTGATATGTGCTTGGTTCTTTTGAAGCAATCTGCACCTGCAAAAGAGAAAGGGGGCGCCCTAGAGGCCGTTTGCACTCCGACGCTCAAGTCAGTGTAAGGCAAGGAACACCAAGTGTATTGAGTTTCTCTCTGTGTTTAGGTCTAGAAACTGCGTACCTTTGTGAAGTATTTTACTGTCCCTTATATAGTCTAGGGTTTACTGCGCCGCTAGCCCTAATTAGGGTTTACGGCGCTGCTAGCCATATTTAGGGTTTACTGGAATACCCTTGCGCCGCTATCACCCAATCTTAGGGTAATCTAGCACATAAGGTTTCCTTCTCTGGAGTGCAAACTTTAACAGGGTGACCACCTGGATGCCTCCTTGTGCACCTAGTCTCTGGGGCCACCTGTTCTGGGAGTGCCTTCACTGTTCACGTGCCATGCACGTAGCTTTACTGGGAAAACCCTAGTTCTGGTGTGTACTCGTCCCCTCAGGACTCTACACCTAACTGTGCTCTCCCTGCTACCCGCATGGGCACTTCGTGATCCAAGCCTCTCCCTACCTCTGGGTATTTAACTGGTTATTGGCCCACACTGGGAACCAATCTTAACTGTTTTGTTTACGCTGTTCAAATCACCCAAGGCCGATGTCACTTCGCCACACTCTGTCGCCGAGGACTCCTCGGCCTGCTGAGTGACGATGACACCTCCGCCCATCCTGGTGGTCTGACGACTACTCACCGTCTCTGTAGTCCGATGACTAGTCACCCCTCTCTGTAGTCTGATGACTAGTCACCCCTCTCTATAGGCTGATGACTAATCACCCTTTCCTGTAGGCTAATGACTAATCACCCCTCTCTGTAGGCTGATGACTAATCACCCCTCTCTTGTTCAATACCCCCTGTGGGGTCCATTCCACGTGGCTTTGGCCCCTGCTGTGGGACCCAGCTGACATCCGAGGACTGGTCAGTACACAAGCTCCCCAGTCTCAAGCTGTTAACTTGTTTCAGCGAAGAGACTAAGTCATGAGCGAGGACTGATCGGTACACAAGCCCCCCTAGTCTCGAGCTGCTACCTTGTTTCAGCAAAGAGACTAAGTCCTTGACTCGGGCGACCTACGTGGCTCTGCGCATAAGTACATGAATAGTGCGTTGAAAGGATACTTCACCAACCCCCTTTCATCCGCTAACACGTGGCTGCATCAACGGTTTAAGATTCATAACGTTTGCGCTCCCTAGGGCTACGTTAAACCTCTTCAAAACCTCGCGCCACTTCACTGTTTCATCACTTTGCATTCTCACCTCTGTAGACTCTATCTTCCAGCGCACGCTCTCTTCTTCTCACCAGGCTTTTCACACTTCTCCACTCTCACTCAACCAAAGGTATGATTTTTATGTCTTCTCTTCATAACATAAACTCGATCATCCATATGGCATGCTGCAACTGTTCTGGGCCTGTTTGTGGTTTGTGCATTCTAGGATTTTTGTTCTTCTTTCCTAGGTTCGTTCTACCTTCGAGTCTTCGTCCACCATTGTTTTCTTCTAAGCCTCTTTTCTTTTCCTGCCTCTCATTTGCTTAGATTCGAGATGGCCAGAACCAAAACTACCTCCAACCCTCCTCCAACCGTAGCGGTCGACTACAAGCCCTCTACCCATGGGCTTCTGAGGATCTCCTTGCCGAGACCTCCAAACTCACATCCTGCGAGGATCTTCGCAAGCACAGGGATGATGAGAATGAGATTAAAGGACGCGTCTTCGGCAGGGAAACTGACGCGTACGTCTCTGTGCGACCCGGTACAGCAAACGAGCCCGTGTGCGCCGATGATCGCTGCAACGATGGGGAACCGTTCTTCTTCTTCTACGCCACCATCTTCAAAAGAGTCAAACTCCGTCTTCCTTTCACCGGGTTCGAAAGGGCTTTGCTCACAGAATTAAATGTGGCGCCTGCTCAACTGCACCCCAACAGTTGGGCCTTTATCAGGGCGTTCTCCATCCTCTGCAATAATCTAGGGTTCACCCCCTCTGTCGATGTCTTTCTTTACTTCTTCGAGGCGAAGAGCCCCGGCAAGAGGCTTTGGGTGAGCCTGAATGGGGTGGCAGGGAGAGTCCTTCTAACTCTCTTCTCGCAGTCATACAAGAACTTCAAGGGAAAGTTCTTTCGAGTCTGCTGCAGCTCCTACGACCCCACCATGCTCGATGGGTTTCCATTATACTGGGTGGGGGAGTTGAAGTTCAAGAAGCCACGCAGGCTCGAGGAGTTGACTGTCCCTGATCAAGAACTCTGCCAGACCATTTCCAGCTGGGGCGTGGTGTTTGACTCCACCCAGTTGATTAGGCATGAGTATGACGCTGAGACTTTCAGCGTGTATATTGGTACACTAACTTCATCTTGCACTTAACTGTTCACATACTTAACGCCTTGTCTTTCTCATACTTTTTTATTGTTCACTGCAGGCATGGTACTCAGTGCTAATAAGAAGAAAAGGCTGGCGGATGTGCTGAATCGCTGCAATGCTAGCGGTTCAGCCCTTGCAGGTCCTTCATCACCCGCGGGTGCTGCCTTGGAACCTATTGCTGAAAAGTCCAAGAGGGCAGCCCCTGTGGAGGTTTCTGATGACGAGGACACCTGTTCCGGCCTTGTCTTCAAAAGGAAAAGGGTGGGGACAACCGCGGAGGTCTCTTCAGCCACAGAAGGGCACCCTTCATCCTTTAGGGAGCACGCTCCCAGCGCCTCCTCCCCTCCTGAGCCAATCTTAACGCTTGAGGGGGGTGGGGAGAGTGCTCCTCCTTCTGGTCAGATGCCTTCTGCCCCAGAACTGCCTTCTCTGCTCCAAAGGTCACTTGCTCAGATGCCTGGCAAAGCTGTCTTGGAGGCCATGGACAGAAACTCCCTTGAGAACCTCCTCAGCCATGGTCTCGGGGAGTTCTTGGCCGCTTCCAACACCTTGCTGGTCAAGGGCAACGTTGAGGCGGAGCTGCTTGAGGAGACCGCCCAACTGAAGAAAGAGCTGGAGCAAAAGGATCTCCAACTCCGTCAAGTGACCAAGCGCGAGACTGCCCTTAATCAAGAACTGGGTAGTCTCCGTCAATCTGAGAAGGAGACCAAAAAGCTTCTTTTCTCCAAGGGGCAGGAGGCCCTCCAGCTTGAAGCTAAGATACTCCCCCTCCGCAACAAGATCATCGAACTGGAAGAGCAAGCAGAGGGGGCTCAAGCCAAAATGACCAAGCTGGAGGAGAGGGCGACCGACCGAGAAGTTCAGCTGGGCAAGGTTGAGGAGGAACTTGCCCAACAGATTGAACTGCTGAAGAAGACCAAGACTGAGCTTATTAATGACGCCGCTGACGCCTATGGGGAAGGCTTTGGTGATGCCCTTGCTCAGGTTGCCTGTGTGCATCCTGAGATGGACCTCTCCCCATACTCCGCAACTATGCAGGTGGTCGACGGGCAGATAGTGCCCAGATAGGTCCTCTGAATGATTGTATTTAGTTGAACATCTTGTAATCCCCTCCTTTGTAATATAAAAAATTTGTTTTATGCATTGCTCATCTTTTTGTCGTGCTTTGTATTTGGTGGGCTCACGATCACAAATAATGCACCTACAAAAATGAACCTCAAGTAGCATGTTTTTTCTGCTAATTTCATTAGCGAACTTTTATTTTAATCTGGGCGTTCTCACTCGGAGGGGGAAGGTGTTCCTTATGAACTCCCCTTTCCCCTTACGAGACCTCTAACCCCAACTAATAGGTTCTGACTGACCTGTCATCGTCCATGGACGATGGAGGATTTAACCAGGCGAACCCTTCTTTCACATTGGAAGTTCTCACTCGAAGTGGAGGTGTTCTCTACGAACCTACCTCTCCACTTACGAGACCTCTAACTCCGAGTGACAGATTCTAACTGACCTCACATCGCTCACAGGCGAGGAGGATTTCTCTGGGCGAACCCTTCTTTCACATTGGAAGTTCTCACTCGAAGTGGAGGTGTTCTCTGCGAACCTACCTCTCCACTTACGAGACCTCTAACTCCAAGTGACAGGTTCTAACTGACCTCACATCGCTCACAGGCGAGGAGGATTTCTCTGGGCGAACCCTTCTTTCACATTGGAAGTTCTCACTCGAAGTGGAGGTGTTCTCTGCAAACCTACCTCTCCACTTACGAGACCTCTAACTCCAAGTGACAGGTTCTAACTGACCTCACATCGCTCACAGGCGAGGAGGATTTCTCTGGGCGAACCCTTCTTTCACATTGGAAGTTCTCACTCGAAGTGGAGGTGTTCTCTGCGAACCTACCTCTCCACTTACGAGACCTCTAACTCCAAGTGACAGGTTCTAACTGACCTCACATCGCTCACAGGCGAGGAGGATTTCTCTGGGCGAACCCTTCTTTCACATTGGAAGTTCTCACTCGAAGTGGAGGTGTTCTCTGCGAACCTACCTCTCCACTTACGAGACCTCTAACTCCAAGTGACAGGTTCTAATAACATTGTACAAACACATTAAAAGCATATATCTTTAACTAAATTTTATTGGGTGACCTCATTAAAAACCCTTAGAAGGGAAAAAAGAGTGTCCCCTGTATTGTGTAGTGTACAAGATTACATGGCTTTAACTGAAATAATACTTCAAGTGGGTCGCATTCCATGTTCGAGGAATCGGACCTCCTTCTAAAGTCTCAAGCCTATATGCTCCATTCCCTAGGGCCTCTGTCACTCTAAAAGGACCAGTCCACTTAGGGGATAGCTTGTTCTCTATCTGGTATGGAGACGCCTTCCGCATGACGAGGTCTGCCGCCTGGAACTGCCGAGCTCTCAGCTTAGAACTGTGTTTGAGCTCAACTCTTCTCTTTAGCGCCTCAGCCTTGATTCCAGCTTCTTCCCTGGCTTCATCCAAAAGATCAAGATTCACCTTCCTTTCTTCATTGGATTCCTCAGCCACAAAGTTCTGGAAACGTGGCGAGCTCTCCTGGATCTCCACAGGGATCATGGCATCTAAACCATACACCAAACTAAAGGGAGTCTCCTTAGTAGTGGACTGGGGAGTAGTATGGTAAGCCCATACTATTCTGGGAACCTCCTCGGCCCACCTTCCTTTTGCTTTCTCCAGCCTTCTCTTCAGTCCTCTGAGGAGGACTCGGTTGGCCGACTCGACCTGCCCATTGGTCTGTGGGTGCTCGACTGATGCAAACACCTGCTTGATTCCCAACTCTGTAAATAGCTTTCCCAATTGTTGGCTTGCAAACTGCGTGCCATTGTCAGACACCAAGCGTATTGGTACGCCAAAGCGGCAAACTATGTTCTTCCACACGAAGTGTTGAATCTTTTGTGCAGTAATTTGTGCGACTGGCTCAGCCTCAATCCACTTCGTGAAGTATTCTATGGCGACCACGAGGTACTTCATTTGTCGTATCGCCAAAGGGAAAGACCCCAAGATGTCGATTCCCCATGTGTGAAACGGCCAAGGGCTGTATATCGACCTGAGCTCTTCCGGTGGTGCCTTAGGTCAATCAGCATGCAACTGGCATTGCTTGCATTGCTGCGCATACCTAGTGCAATCTTCCCTCATCGTCGGCCAGTAGTACCCTGCTCGAATGGCCTTAGAGGCCAGAGCTCGGCCTCCGATGTGACTACCACAGATACCTTCATGGAGCTCTGCCATTATCCTCACACACTGCTCGCCATGCACGCAGACTAAGATGGGGTGAGTAAACCCATGTCTGTACAACTCGCCTTCAATGAGCGTGTACTTGGACAAGTTTTTCTTTATCTTCTTTGCCTCCGTCAGCTCTGCTGGGAGCATTCCATCCGCTATGTAACGCTTATAGGGCGTCATCCATGTCTCACCATTCTGTAGTAGGCAGATCTGTGACGCCTCTACCCCCATTAGCATGCATGCGTTGACTCGTGGTTTCTTCAAAGTTTCTTGAGTCAACAAGCGATGACTCCTCTTCTCACCATCTGACTGGCTGATCTAATGGACTCCCACCAAGTTATCAGCTGTATAAGTACGAGGCGCCCTCAGGGTCTCCTGGATGACCGTCCTCTGTCTGCCCCCCTTGCCTAAGCCGGCGAGTTTGGCCAACAAGTCAGCTCTGGCATTCTGCTCCCTGGGCACATGTACTAGTTCAAATATTTCAAATGAACTCTTCAATCTCTGGACATACTCCAAGTAAGAGGCCATCTGAGGGTCTTTGGCCTGGTATTCTCCCGCCACTTGACCGATGACCAACAATGAGTCACTCTTGGCCATAAGGCTCTGCGCTCCCATCTCCTTTGCCAACAACATCCCAGCGATCAAAGCCTCATACTCTGCCTGGTTATTGCTGGCTTTGAAAGCGAATCGCAGGGCCTGCTCTATCAACAACCCCTTGGGTCCTTCTAAGATCACCCCCGCTCCGCTGCCTTGCTGATTCGAGGACCTGTCTACTGACAATACCCATTTGAAATTGGGTCCCTCCTGCTGGGCCTCGGTCGAGGACATCTCGGCCACAAAGTCAGCGTAGACCTGTCCTTTGATCGGGCCCCTGGGTTCATACTGGATGTCGAATTCTGACAACTCGACTGCCCAACGCACCATTCTTCCCGTCACATCAGGCTTCTACAGGACCTTACATATCGGCAGATCTGTCATTACCACCACTGTGAAGCTCTGGAAATAGTGGCGAAGTCTCCTGGCTGAAAACACCACTGCTAATGCTGCCTTTTCTAAGGCTTGGTATCTCGTCTCGGGCCCTTGCAACACTTTGCTGACAAAATAAATGGGCTTCTGGCTCTGTTGCTGTTCTTGAACCAAGATAGAACTTACCGCCCTATCTGTAACTGCAAAGTACAGACGCAGGGGTGTGCCGAGCTGAGGCTTGCACAAGACTGGCAGGCTGGCCAAATACTCTTTGAGCCTAAGGAAGGCCTGCTCACATTCTGCAGTCCAGGTGAATCTGCTATTCCTCCTTAGGCATTGGAAGTAAGGGTGGCCTTTGTCTCCTCCTGCGGACACTAACCTGGAGAGTGCAGCCATCCGACCCGTCAACTGTTGCACTTCTTTGACCGACGTCGGGCTCCTCATGGCTATAATCGCTGCACACTTATCTGGGTTGGCCTCAATCCCTCTTTCCGTGAGCAAAAACCCAAGGAACTTGCCCGCTTCCACCCCAAAGACGCATTTTTCTGGATTCAACTTCAGCCTGTACTTCGCTATTGTATTGAACAGCTCCTCCAAGTCGTCAACATGCTGATCTCGTGCCTGGGACGTCACTACCATGTCATCTACATAGGCCTGCACATTGCGTCCCAGCATGGGGGCGAGGACCTTGTCCATCAGCCTCTGATATGTGGCACCCGCGTTCTTCAGGCCAAACGGCATGACTGTGTAGCAGTAACAAGACAGCTCTGTCATGAACGTAGTCTTGTTCTCATCCATCGGGTGCATCTTGATCTGATTGTACCCGGAGAAAGCGTCCAAGAAACTGAGTAACTTGCAGCCCGAGGCACTGTCTACTAGTGCATCCATGTTGGGCAGAGGGTAGGAATATTTCGGACAAGCCTTGTTAAGATCTGTGAAGTCCACACACATCCTCCATTTCCCATTGGCCTTTTTCACCAGGACGACATTCGCAAGCCACTCAGGGTATTGTATTTCCCGTATGTGACCTGCTTTCAGCAACTTCTATGTTTCCTCCCTGACTACCTACCTTCGTTCATCATTGAACTTCCTTCTCCTTTGGCGGACTGGTCTGGCTTGGGGATTCAGTGCCAGGCGATGGCATAGAAAATTGGGGTCAATACTTGGCATGTCTGAGGGAGACCAAGCGAAAGCGTCCAGATGCTTTCCTATAACCCCCGCGACCTGATCTTGGGTCTCCTGAGACAGGGACTTACCCAGCTTGAAAATCTTCCCCCCGATCTCCTTCTCCACGACCTCCTCTGCCGGTTCGGGTCGCCTCGCTTGGGCGACCTCTGCTCGGGTGACCCCGACGTCACCTCGAGGCATATCTGCTTCATTAACATCTCCTCCCGGTGGTGAAGTGGTCACCATGCACACTCCCCGCTTTGTCCTGAGGCTATTCTCATAGCACCTTTTAGCCTCTTTTTGGTCTGACTTGATGGTTACCACCATCCCCTCCATCGATGGCAGCTTCATCTTCATGTGCCTTGTGGACACTACAGCCCCTAGCCGGTTCAGGGCCGGTTTGCCTAGAAGTATGTTATAGGCAGAGGGAGCGTTCACCACAAGGTACCTGATGTTCTCTGTGCGGGATGCTACTCCATCGGTGAACGTGGTCCTCAGCTCTATGTATCCCCGCACTTCTACTTGGTCTCCTGCAAACCCATACAAACAGCCGACATAGGGTCGCAGCTGATTAGGAGACAACTGTAGCTTGTTGAAAGTCGACCAGAACATCACATCGGCCGAGCTTCCCTGATCGACCAATACCCGGTGCACCTTACGTGCGGCAGTGACTACTGAAATGACCACCGGATCGTTATCATGGGGGACAACATCTCGGCGATCAGCCTTTGTGAAGACGAGGTCGATGTCCGGAAAGTGATCTTCCTCGCAGGCCTCCACTGCCATCACTGAACGTGCATACTTCTTACGTTGCGAAGAAGTGCACCCTCCTCCTGAGAACCCACCTGATATAGTGTGGATCTCACCATGTATGGGCACTTCATGCCCCTGGTCTGCCCTTGGTGCAACAACCGTCTCACCTTCCGATGCCTCCTTTAGGTAGTCATTCAAAAACCCACTCTTCACCAACTCGTCCAATTGGTGAGCCAGGGCCAGGCAATTTTGAACGGGGTGCCCAAAAGCCTGAAGGAATTCGCACCATGCATTTTTGTTGGGCCCCAACCTCTTGTCACTCTTTGGGGGCATCTTCAACCTTTCTGCCACGTTAGGAATGGCAATCAGTTCCTTCAACTCCACCACAAATTCATGCCTAGGGGGCATGTCATCTTTGCCTCGCGCCCTAGGTTGTGGTTTTCGGGGCTCGTAGGGCTTCTGTTTCCCTTGAGCTTTCTTCTTCGTGGTCGCCTCGTGCACCCGCAGCAGTTGAGGCCGACTAGGCGCTCGGGGCCTTAACGAGACTGCGCTTTCTCGCTTCTCGCTGAGCTCTCCTTCGGCGACAATGTGGGCCACAGCACGTCGTTTTATGTCGCTGAAGGTCTTGGGGCGGCTGCGTATCAGAGATTCGCTGAAAGGCCCTGGCAATACGCCCTTCCTGAAGGCGTGCACCACCATGTCTTCATCCTTGGTGTGCAACCTTACCACCATCGCCCCAAACCTATTGAGGTAATCTTTAAGGGACTCCCTCTGATGCTGCCTTACATCAAAAAGATCGTAAGACACTGGTGGAGGGGCCCTGTTGACAAGATATTGCTCCCTGAACAGCGCAGAGAATTGCGCGAAAGACGTGATATGTCCTTCAGGAAAACTCACAAACCATTCTAGCGCAGTTCCTGTCAGTGTGGCCATAAAGAGCTTACAGTGCACTGCGTCAGATCCTCCCGACAACATCATCTGTGTATGGAAAGCAGTGAGATGCGTTTCAGGATCCTCTTTCCGGGTGAACACGGTCTTAGGCCCTACAAAGGTGGCTGGGACCACCGTGTTCATGATCGCCTGGGAGAAAGGCATGGGAAAGGTCCTTGGGGGCACTGGTGGGGCTCGATCATCTTCCCCACGATCTCCAGCTTGTTGTATATGTTGCAAATTCAAGCGTAGCTCCTCATTTGCTCGGTGTAACTCTTCATTCCTGACCTGTGAGGTGGCCAGGTCTTCCTGCATACGCGCCTGATGCGCTCGAGATTCCGCCACCGTCTCCTGGAGGGCGCGCATCGTTTCCATCAGCTGTTGCATGGTAACGCTGTCGCCTCCATTTGGTGGAATAGACCCGTGTCTTGTATTCCTCATCTTCCGTGGTTCTTACTCTCACTCTCGTGTATGGGACCTTGTTTTACTCCGACCCCACGGTGGGCGCCAAATGTTCTTGCCGGTTGACCCGCCTGTTGATTGACTCACGACACTCACACGCCTCCTTCCTCACGTTGATATGTGCTTGGTTCTTTCGAAGCAATCTGCACCTGTAAAAGAGAAAGGGGGCGCCCTAGAGGCCGTTTGCACTCCGACGCTCAAGTCAGTGTAAGGCAAGGAACACCAAGTGTATTGAGTTTCTCTCTGTGTTTAGGTCTAGAAACTGCGTACCTTTGTGAAGTATTTTACTGTCCCTTATATAGTCTAGGGTTTACTGCGCCGCTAGCCCTAATTAGGGTTTACTACGCTGCTAGCCATATTTAGGGTTTACTGGAATACCCTTGCGCCGCTATCACCCAATCTTAGGGTAATCTAGCACATAAGGTTTCCTTCTCTGGAGTGCAAACTTTAACAGGGTGACCACCTGGATGCCTCCTTGTGCACCTAGTCTCTGGGGCCACTTGTTCTGGGAGTGCCTTCACTGTTTACGTGCCATGCACGTAGCTTTACTGGGAAAACCCTAGTTCTGGTGTGTACTCGTCCCCTCAAGACTCTACACCTAACTGTGCTCTCCCTGCTACCCGCATGGGCACTTCGTGATCCAAGCCTCTCCCTACCTCTGGGTATTTAACTGGTTATTGGCCCACACTGGGAACCAATCTTAACTGTTCTGTTTACGCTGTTCAAATCACCCAAGGCCGATGTCACCTCGCCACACTCTGTCGCCGAGGACTCCTCGGCCTGCTGAGTGACGATGACACCTCCGCCCATCCTGGTGATCTGACCACTACTCACCGTCTCTGTAGTCTGATGACTAGTCACCCCTCTCTATAGGCTGATGACTAATCACCCTTTCCTGTAGGCTGATGACTAATCACCCCTCTCTGTAGGCTGATGACTAATCACCCCTCTCTTGTTCAATACCTCCTGTGGGGTCCATTCCACGTGGCTTTGGCCCCTGCTGTGGGACCCAGCTGACGTCCGAGGACTGGTCAGTACACTTGTGATTTTTGGAACCCACTATGGTCCACCGACTGACCTCTACCATACTGACCTTAGACCTCTTGGGCGACGTCCGAGGTCTGACTACTATGCTTTTTCTATGATATGTTCTTTTCATTTCAGACAATAAAGTATTCAGAAAGCATTTAAAATATACCACTTCTACTCTAAATTAATTTTCTAGATCCTTACATTCTCCCCAAGAAGAAAAATTTTCATCCCCGAAAATTGACTTACCAGGAAAAGAGGTAGGGATAGGTTTCTCTAATGGTTCCTTCTAATTCCCAAGTTGAATCACCAGATCTGTCAACCAAAACGGTTGTCTGTTGAATTAACTCTGGTCCAACCAAAACTGTGTCGCCCTCCTGATACCAACATAACGGAGTTCTGCATTTCCTCCCATACAAAGCTTCGTATGGTGCCATCCCAATACTGGCATGATAACTATTATTATAAGTAAACTCCACCAGAGGCAACATTTCATCCCAACTCCCCAAATGATCCAAGATACATGTCCTCAACAGATCTTCTAAAGACTGGATTGTTCTCTCAGACTGCCCATCCGTTTGAGGATGATATGCCGAGCTCATTCTCAACTTAATTCCCAACGAATCTTGTAAAGTCTGCTAAAACCGTGAAGTAAACCTGGGATCTCTATCCGAAACAATACTGGAAGGCACTCCATGCAACCTCACAATTTCGCTGATGTATAATTGCGCCAACTTGGCCATAGATATCCTCAAATTAACTGGAAGAAAGTGAGCACTCTTTGTCAGCCGATCAACTATGACCCAGATTGCATCATGACCCCTTACTGACCTGGGTAAATGAGTAACAAAATCCATAGCAATGCTATCCCATTTCCACTCAGGAATATCCAACTGCTGTAACAAACCACCAGGCCTTTGATGCTCTACCTTTGCCTTCTGACATGTCAAGCAGGTAGCAACATACTGATCTATTTCTTTCTTCATGCCTGACCACCAAAATGAATCCTTTAAGTCTTGGTACATCTTATTCATACCTGGATGTAAACTAAGATAACTCTTGTGGCCTTCTTTTAGGATCATTTTCTTCAACTCTTCATTTGCAGGTATGCAAATTCTGCCATTAAATCTCAAGATCGCATCGTCTCCCATCACAAAGTCTTTAGCCTGATCTGTACCTAGTAATTCCACAATACGCTTCAGACTAGGATCTTCTAATTGCTTATCCTTTATCATTCCAATGAAATCATTAGTTATAGTTAACTTACTACAACTAATATGATTAACATGGAATTCTACTCCAAAATTCAAATCTCTAAACTGTTTAATCAACTTTTGCTCTTCAATCATCATGGTTGATACTTGTATTGATTTTCTACTCAAAGCATCTGCTACTACATTAGCCTTCCCTGGATGATACATCAGTTGGAAATCATAATCCTTTAGAAACTCCATCCATCTTCTCTGTCTCATATTCAACTCTTTCTGATCAAACAGATATTTCAGACTTTTATGATCACTAAATACCTGAAACTTCGCTCCATACAAATAATGTCTCCAAATCTTCAAAGCAAACACCACAGCTGCCAACTCTAATTCATGAGTAGGATAGTTTCTCTCATGAACTTTGAGTTGCCTTGAAGCATATGCAACTGCTCTTTTCTCTTGCATCAACACACATCCCAAACCCTGATGTGAAGCATCACAGTAAACATCAAAAGGTTTTCCTATATCTGGAATTACTAACACCGGAGCACTAGTTAATCTTTTCTTTAGCTCTATGAAACTCTGCTCACATTTGTCAGTCCAAGCAAAAGGTTGATCTTTGCGAGTTAACTGAGTCAGAGGAGCTACTACCCTGGAAAAATCTTTAATGAATCTCTGATAGTAGCCAGCTAGACCCACAAAACTCCTTATCTCAGTGACTGTCTTAGGATGTTCCCACTGAAGCACTGCCTCTACCTTAGCTGGATCCACTGAGATCCCCTGAGCTGATATTACATGTCCTAAGAAGTTGACTTCCTTCAGCCAGAACTCACACTTAGAGAACTTAGCATATAATTGCTTCTCTCTCGGAATCTCCAACACTGTCTTCAGATGTTCTTCATGTTCTTCCTTGGTTCTTGAATAAATAAGTATGTCGTCTATGAAGACTACAACAAACTTATCCAAGAAAGGACGAAAAATTCTATTCATGTAATCCATAAACAGAGCTGGAGCATTTGTTACTCTAAACAGCATCACCACATACTCATAGTGTCCATAACGAGACCTAAATGCCGTCTTCTGAACATCTTCAGCCTTTACCAAGATTTGGTGGTATCCAGTTCTCAGATCAATCTTTGAGAACACAGAGGCTCCATGCAATTGATCCATCAAATCATCAATTCTAGGTAGAGGATACTTGTTCTTGATGGTCAACTTATTCAATTGTCTGTAATCTACACACAACCGAGACCCTCCATCCTTTTTCTTAACTAGAAGCACTAGAGCCCCCCATGGAGATACACTAGGTCTGATGAATTGTTTCTCCAACAATTCTTCAACTTGCTTCTTTAGTTCTATCAACTCAGCTAGAGCCATTCGGTAAGGTCCCATTGACACTGGTCCCACTCCAGGTACCAAATCAATAGAGAATTCTACTTCTCTCTTAGGAGGTAATCCAGGTATTTCTTCTGGAAATACATCCATGAAATCCTTCACCACATGTATACTGCTTATTTCTTCTTCATTCTTCATTTTCATCTGAGCTAAGATTACAAAGCATCTCGACCCTCCTTTCAATTCCGACCACACCTGCTGAGCAGATACCACATCTGACTCTTTGAAATCTGAAAACACCATTTTCTGTTTACCACAATCTATGAGAATGTTATTGGCAGATAGCCAATCCATTCCTAGGATAACATCCAGATCCTGAAGAGGTAGACAAATCAAATTTATTTTGAACCTGCGTCCCTCTACTATTACTGGACATTCAGAGCAAACTGTAGAGGTCAATACTTTTCCTGATGTAGGTGTAGAGACCAATGTAACATCCCGCCAAAATACTATTCATATTTATATAATGAAAATAAAAAATAACAAATAGATTGAAGTGAATGAAATTGTATATAAGTAAATAAAGTTTCTCCTCCCAGGGAGTTTAATACAAATACGATCACTTTTCCATTAAAACATAAACAAATTACAATACAATAGAAAGATAGGCGATCTCCTGACAGAAGGGCGATCTCCTATTAGAAGGGCGATCTCCTGTTACAAGGGCGATCTCCTATCAGAAAGCAGCAAAAGGGGTGATCGCCCAACGGAAATTGAAAACAGGCGATCTCCTTCCAGCGACAATTCACTAAGGAGCTCTACTTCCTGCAACATCATCTGCTCCCGTGTAAATTATACACGATCATCACAGTTTAAAGAGAAAAACAGCCAACGAGCAAAACACGCAGGGTAAGCTAGATATTTTAAAGAGAGTTTAAATAAGGATAATTAAAATAAAATCAAGGTAAACAAATTTCAAGATATTCACGTAAAGTTATCAAGTTTCTCATACTCTTCACCTGATCGCCCAGAAATCACACATTTCGCAATATTTTCCAGAGTCATTCTATTTCACAACTGTATCAAGTGTCTATCAATTTCAAGTTCCTCATTTCACATGTCAGACCACCACTGACTCAGCACACAAGACACTTGACACTACTTCCGGAAGACTCATGCATTGATTAGACTCAGAGATCTGCACCTGTCATACCATACCACTGTGAAATCCACACAGGGTCGCTGTGAATCCACACAGCATGCGCATATATAATCTCAATGTCAATAGTTCTCCCGGTATGACAGGGTTAATCCATAGAACAGGCGGAGCTCGTTCTTTTTCACACGAGACGCCCATTCATATGAACCTCCTTCGACTCTCACCAACTGAGTAACTTCCTCTATGTGATTCCATTATCTCAGCAGAGTCAGGATATCCCCTTAGGAATCACCGATCAATGCACATCCTACACGATCTTACACGGTATTTTCTTTCCTGAAAATACTATGCCTCGATCCACATTCACATCATGCAACACATCTCATAACACTTAAAGGAAAGATTTCAATCACAGCAAAAGCTCACTCCAAGGTTCTTATTTCCGAATATCTCATTTAAATCTCATACCGTTTCAAAGCAACATCAAAAACAGGGAGTTCGTAAACAACGCCAAAACCGGCGATCTAGTTCAAAAACAGGGTATTTCGAAGTCTGCATTTAAAACCGGCGACCACGTCGCCCAAACACATAGCACAGAGCATTTTACAAAGATGAAAACGAAAACCGGCGACCACGTCGCCCTCACTTCAGAAATAGCTAAACTATGGCTTGTATTGAAAATGAAGTCTAGCTTCCCTTACCTGGACTTGCGCAAACACCTAGAGTTCCGAAACCCAACAAAGCTTGAAGAATGCCTTGGCTCTGTTTTTGCGTCTGGTTGAAGGACTTGCAGAGAACTGCCCAGGTGCTCTAATGGTGGCTGTCGCTCGTCGTACTCTCGTGTGAAGGTGCTAGAATCGCAGCGCGAAGGAGATATCTGGAGGAGAAGGGAGGTAACTCACTCTTTCTCTCTTTGAATGCTGCAACGTCTTTTTTTCTCTCAGCAGTGGGTCTCTGCATCTTAAACCAACTTATCCACCAAAAGCAGCTGCCACCCCCACTCTGCAGAGAAGTCTGAGTGTACGTTTCCCTGAACAGTACGACTACAGTTGTCTCTTGCGCAGGCCAACCACTCCCTGAACAGTACTACTGAGCGTGCCTCTGTGCAGGCTAACACTCTGAGGTCACTATTCTGAACCACCCTTTCTGTCTACGTGGCGCGCGTGCAGGACGTTCCATGCTGGAAGTCTGGGTCCTACCCTCTCTGTGTGTAACTCGACGTCGCGCGATGACCTTTCACCGATGACCACAGGCGCGAAGTCTATCCACCGATGACCTCTCCCGCGAAGGCTATCCACCGATGACCTCTCGTGCGAAGGCCATCCACCGATGACCTATCGCGCGAAGGCTATCCACCGATGACCTCTCGCGCGAAGACAATCCACCGATGATCTCTCGCTGGCGAACGACCGATGTCTCCCCCTGGCAAAGCCCGCATGCCTCTCGCGCCCTGGCAATGCCCGCATGTCTCGCGCCCTGGCGATGCCCGCATGCCTCTCGCGCCCTGGCAATGCCCGTATGCCTCTCGCCCGCGCGATGCCTGCATGCCTCGCGCCCTGGCGACGTCCACATGCCTCGCGCCCGCGCGATGCCTACATGCCTCGCGCCCTGGCGCCCATGTGTAGCAGGCGACCGGCGATCATGTACTACTAGGCGATCTCATAGTCTTCCAAACTACACTTTCCTTCCTTTTCATTTTAAATAAAGACATACTTAGAATTCATTTAAAATATATCTCTTTTATTCCAATTTAATTTTACAGGTCCTTACAACCAACAGTTCAAACGGCAACTCCTTCCCTAGAAGGCCCAACTCAGCTACACACAAACTTGACACAAAAGAGTGTGTCGCTCCAGAATCAAACAAAGCTTTTACACATCTACCAGCTATATAACAAACACCTTGTACCAATTTACCTGACTGAGATGCCTCCGCTCCTGACATAGCAAACACTCTCCATGCTGCCTGAGTTCTACTGCCCTCATTCCTAAACTGTTGTGAACCACCTGATTGAGTCATCCTGTTCTTGTTAGGACAATCTCTAGCAATGTGTCCCGTCTTTTGGCATGTAAAGCATCTTTTCTCTGGAGTCCCCTTGGAGCACACATTGGTGTTATGTGGTCCACCACAATGGAAACATCTAGGTTTCCATGGCCGTTGCTGCTGAAACTGGGGCGGAACTGCTCCTGCTCTATGTTGTGGAGGTCTAGCATAAGGCTTGGGTTATTGATGCTGCACCTTGGCCTTCCCACTGGAAGACCCCCCTGGGTGTGATCTGATCACCCTGGAATCACTCCTTTCCAGGGTCTCCACCATCTTCGCCTTCTCCACTAAGGCATGAAACTCCCTGATGCACATAGGTGCTATGGTCTTCTTCAACTCATGCTTTAAACCTTCTTCAAACTTCCTACACCTCCAAGCATCAGAGGTAGCTTGGGTATAGAATCTGGCTAGGTACTCAAAACAATGAAGCCACTACCCTCAGGTCATCCTAAGGATGAACCGCTCTGATACCAAAAATGTAACATCCCTGAATATCTACTCATATATATATATATATATATATATATATATACTAAAAATAAAATAGATAATATGAAATTAACATATACATACATCTATCTCATAAATATATTTCAAAATAAACATCCCTCTTCGTAGGGATTTTAATACATACATCAAAGTTTTAAAGAAAAAACAAAATATAGCATTCAAATTATCCATCCTTTTCCTCCAAAAACACACTGAGGAGCTCTATCACCTGCAACCTTGTCTGCTCCCGTGTAAATTAACACGATCATCACAGGTTAAAGAAAACAAAACATAGGGTAAGCTAGCTATTACTTCAAATACGAAACTTTATATCAACATAAACCATCAATATTCACACATTTCACAATTTCATCAAGTGTCTATCAGGTACATCATCCACATTACTCTTGTCAGATTTCTACTGACTCACTACACATAGACACTTGACTCTACTTCCGGAAGACTCGTGCGTTGACTCAGACTCAGAGATCTGCACCTGCCATACTATATCACTGTGAATCCACACAGCTATGTGCATAAATAATCTCAATATCATCTCTCTCCTAGTATGACAGGGTTAATTCATATAACAGGTCAAATTAGTTATCTTTCAACAACTTACCCATTCATATGAACCTCCTTCGACTCTCACCACCTAAATAACTTCATCTATATGATTCCATTATCTCAGGAGAGTCAGGATATCTCCTTCTAGACGAATCCCTAGTCAATGCACATTCTACACAATCTTAACACGGTATTTTCTTTCTTGAAAATACTATGCCTTGATCACACTTTCACATCATTCCATATATCATACAACACATGTAAGGACCTGAAAAATTAAATTGGAATAAAAGGAATATATTTTAAATGAATTCTAAGTATGTTTTTATTTAAAATAAAAAGGAAGGAAAATGTAGCTTAGAAGACTATGAGATCGCCTGGTTAGTACATAATCGCCTGTCGCCTAGATTACACATGATTGCCAATTGCCTATGGTGCACATGATCGCCGAAAGTGCACTCAGTGTGTGGTCAGGACACTGGATCAACCAGAGTGGGTTCCAAAAACCACGCGTATCAAAGTGTGGGTTAAGCCTTAGATACGCTGTGCATGCGAAGCTCTATGCTTGAGCATAAGAAATCGTCCTTAGTGTTGCATGCATGGGCGCACGAGGAGTGGTGCTGATCTACTCATGGCAATGTGAAGCTACCGACATCACCAAGTCATGTGGAGATGATACCTTGGACGTAACATAGTGGGATGAAGAACCTTCAGCAAGGCGTGGCGATGTGTCATCGGGCATCGCCAGGGCGCGAGGCATGCGGGCATCGCCAGGGCGAGACATCGGTCGTCTCCCAGGGAGAGACATCGGTCGTCCGCCAGGATGAGACATCGGTGGATAGTCATCGCGCGAGCGGTCATCGGTGGAAGGTTATCGCGCGATGTCGAGTTTCACACAGATAAGGTGGGACCTAGGCTCCCAGCATGAAACGTCCTGCATGCGCGACACGTAGACAAAAAGGGTGGTTCAGAATAGTGACATCAGAGTGTTGGCATGCGCAGAAGCACGCGTGGTCGTACTGTTCAGGGAAGCGTGAACGCAAGCTTCCCTGCAGAGTGGGTGGTGGCAGCGACTTTTGTGGACAAGTTGGTTTAGATTCAAAAACTCACTTCTGAGAGGGAGAACGTTGCTGCGGTTCAAGAGTGACAGAGTGAGTTCACCTTCATCCTTCTCTTTTCTCTCCTCTGCGCTGCGATTCAGACATCCTCAAGCACCAGTGCGACGAGCGACGACTGCACTTGGATACCTGGGGAGTTCTCTGCGAGTTTTCCGTCAGGACGCTAGAACAGAGTTAAGGCATCCTTAAGCTTCGGCGGGTTTTGGAGCTCTTGGTGTTTTGCGCTAGTCCAGGTAAGGGAAGCTAGCCTTTTCATTTATAAAAACGTTAGACGAGTAGGTTCTGAAGTGAGGGCGACGTGGTCGCCGGTTTTCATATTCCTTTTCACAATGCTCTGTTTTTATGTGTGGGGCGACGTGGTCGCCGGTTTTCATATTCCTTTTCACAATGCTCTGTTTTTATGTGTGGGGCGACGTGATCGCCGGTTTTAAATGTTGATTTCGAACTCCTCTGTTTTAGTGTCGTTTGAAACTGTTTGAGATTGAAATGTGATATTCGAAAAATCTGAACCTTGGAATGATTGTTGCTGTGATTGGAATCGTTCATTTAAGTGTTATATGATGTGTTGAATGTTGTGAATGTGGGATCAAGGCATAGTATTTTCAGGAAAGAAAATACCGTGTAAGATCGTGTAGGATGTGCATTGATCGGTGATTTCTATAATGAGATATCCTGACTCTCCTGAGATAATGAAATCATATAGATGAAGTTATTCAGGCGTTGAGAGTCGATGGAGGTTCATACGTATGGGTAAGTGTTTGAAAGATAACTACTTGACCTGTTGTGTGGATTCACCCTGTCATACTAGGAGAGTGATGAGATTGAGATTGAGATTGAGATTATGTTGATGCGCATAGCTGTGGAAACTTTATAGCAGTGTAGTATGACAGGTGCAGATCTCTGAGTCTAGTCAATGCACGTGTCTTCCGGAAGTAGTGTCAAGTGTCTGTGCGTGATGAGTCAGTGGAAGTCTGACGTGAGAAATGAGAAACATTGAAATTGATAGACACTTGATGAATTATGTGAATTGAACGACTCTTGAGGAATTGTGAAATATGTGATTACTTGATGGTCATGTGAAGGGAATGAGAAAGTTGATGGTTTTACGTGGGTGTCTTAAATTTGTTTTATCTTGATTTTAAAGTTCATATCTAAATTCTCTTTCAAATATCTAGCTTACCCTGTGTTTTTGGTGTTGTGTTTGGCTTTTTCTTAAACCTGTGATGATCGTGTATAATTTACACGGGAGCAGATGATGTTGCAGGAAGTAGAGCTCCTCAGTGAGTGGTCGCCGGAAGGTGATCGCCTGTTTTTCTATTTTGCTGTATTTTGTTTAAGTTTTGGAAAATTGACCGGATATGTATTAAACTCCCTGTGAGGAGAAATTTCATTATATATATATATATATACATATGTTCACTTCAATATTATTGTTTTACCTTTATTTCATTTTATAATTATGAAAAGGTTTTGGCGGGATGTTACAACACATCCATGAACGATTCAATCATATCATATTTCAAACCTTTTCTAAACAATCCAAATCACAAAATCAAATCATACCAAAGTTTAGAATTTCGAAAATCATATACATTTCACAGCATCTACTATATTTAA
Source organism: Phaseolus lunatus (assembly GCA_013389735.1). NCBI lineage: Eukaryota > Viridiplantae > Streptophyta > Magnoliopsida > Fabales > Fabaceae > Phaseolus > Phaseolus lunatus. Next base: position 30,720,019 of record CM023867.1, on the reverse strand, counting down.
AATTTCACATTTCAACCTCAAACAAATTCCGATCTACACCAAAACAAGGCATCGTGCAAGAAAAATTTGAAACTGGTGACTACGTCACCCCCAACTTCAGAATCTTCTAGCCTAAGGTTTTATTGAAAATAAAATTAGCTTCCCTTACCTGGATTTGAGCAGATGCTCACTAAGGTTCCAAACCCACCAAACTTAAGGATGCCCTAACCTGCACCATAGAGTTTTGATCACAAATCTAACTAGATCACTCGTTTTCTGTGTTAACAAAGACGAACTCTGAAGCTAAAAGAGTCACATGCAAAGCCTATGCAGAGACGACCCTCTCAAGTTCAGAATTGACTCAAAGAACAGAGCAAAACAAACTTACTCTGTTTTAAGGCTTTGATCGAAAAACTTGTAGAGTAAAATGCCAGGAGTCCAGGGGCAGTCGCCGATCGTAGAACTGGTACGTGTGGAAGTCCGAAACGTAGAGGGAAGGAGAGGAAAGGAAAAGGAAACCAAACATAAACTTAATCCATCAGAGATTTTTGATCGAACATGTCTTGTAGACTTCGCTGCCGTTACCCACTCTACGAGAACTTTTGCGTGCAAGTTTCCTTTGACAGGATGGCCACGTGGTGTCTTTGCGCGCACCAAAACTCTGGGTCACCTGCCCTACCAAATCTCTGGCGCCAACTGCTCTGGGCACCTTCACAGTCCACGTGTCACGCATGCAAAACGCTCTCTTGCGGGGAGCCTGGGTCCCAGCTTAACACGTGTAGCAGGGAACCCCGATGACCATGCACCGGTGACTGATCCCACAATGACTATCCACTGATGACTGATCGCGCGATGACCATCCACCGATGACTGATCCCACAATGACTACTGTAACATCCCGCCAAATCCCTTTCATAATTATAAAATGAAATAAAGGTGAAACAATAATATGAAAATTGAACATAGACTCCCCCTGCTGTCTGCGGCCAACGGTCTTCATTCCTAAACTGCCGAGAACCACCGGGTTGAGTCATCCTATTCTTGTTAGGACACTCTCTAGCAACATGTCCCATCTTTTGGCATTTGTAGCATCCTTTCTCTGAATTCCCCTTGGAGCACACCTTGGCGTTATGTGACCCACCACAACAGAAACATCTTGGTTTCCATGGTTGTTGCTGCTGAAACTAGGGCGGAACTGCTCCTGCCCGATGTGGTGGAAGTCTCGCATAAGGCTTGCTTTGTGGGTGTTGCACCTTGTGATGGCATTTTCATGTGTTCTTCTTGAATCAAAGTAGAAATAGATGGAGCGGAAGCAATGGGTGAGTGAAATAAGACCCTCCTAGGAGTTGTGTTGGTCTTGAAGGTGCATGGTGAGTATGGGTTGAGTGGTTAGGCCAGCTCAAGGGAGAAGGTGAAAGGATTGAAGTTTATAGCCTAGATTTCTAGGAGGAGTAAAGCTTGTGCACAAAAAATGGCAGCATAACATTACTCAAATAAACTTGAAAATACATGAGGTAGGCCTCCTTATTTATAGATTTAGGAGCCTCGGTGAGCAAGCTTAAAGGGTAGGGATGGAAATACAAAAAGTGGGGCTGCCTAGGGTATTGACTTTAGTCAAACCACACCATCATCCTAATATTCTAGAAGATAGGTCAAAAATGCAACATTTGATAGTACACCCCTCCTTCTTTTGCTAAAGGCACCTATTTGCTAGCACACCCCTCCTTCTATTGCTAAGGGCACCTTTTTGATAGCACACCCCTAAGTGAGCAAGTTTTGCTTTCTACACTACACTAATCTACTAAGCACCCCCTCCCCCTTTGGGCCTTTATGAAACATGTACAAGGATCTCTCTCTTCCATCCGTGGCTTCTTCTATGTGTGCTTGGATATGTTTAGCCATGGATCTTGTGAGAGGTCCTAGACGGTTTAGCTCCATGGATAGCCTCCCTCCTTCACGTTCTAGACGCTCACTTCCTGGAGCTAGACGCTCCTCTTGGTCTAGACGGTCTTCTTGGTTTGGGCCTTGGCTTCCTTGGCTAGATGTGTTTGGCCCTCCTCCATCATCCCCTCCCCCTTGAAAAGGATTTGTCCTCAAATCCAGTTCGTCATCGTCATTGGTACCTACAAATGGAGAAAGATCAATTACATTAAATGTGTCATGTACTCCATATTCAAGAGGTAGGTCCAATTTATACGCATTGTTGTTGACTCGCTTAAGGACTTGGAAGGGTCCATCACCTCGGGGACTTAGTTTGGACTTCCTTTGATTTGGAAATCTATCTTTTCGAAGATGAAGCCAAACTAAGTCTCCTTCTTCAAAAATTATTTCTCTCTTCCCTTTGTTGTTGTGTTTTGTGTACTTCTCATTTTGTTGTTGTATTTGAATTTTAATCTTCTCATGCATTTTCTTGACAAAATCAGCCTTGATTACTCCTTCCTTATGCACAAAATCTTGTGGATTAGGAAGGGGAATTAAATCCATGGGCGTGAGAGGATTAAAACCATATACTACCTCAAAAGGAGAAGCATTAGTAGTCTTGTGAACTACTCTATTGTAAGCAAATTCAATGTGGGGAAGGTACTCATCCCAAGATTTGTGGCTGCCCTTCATGATAGCCCTAAGCATAGTTCCAAGAGATCTATTGACTACTTCGGTTTGCCCATCCGTTTGAGGATGACAAGAAGTTGAAAATTGTAGTCTTGTTCCAAGTTTACCCCAAAGAGTTTTCCAAAAGTGACTTATAAACTTGGGATCTCTATCGGACACTATACTTCTAGGGAGACCATGGAGTCTCACCACTTCTCTAAAGAAGAGTTTAGAAATATTTTGAGCATCATCTACTTTGTGGCATGGAATAAAGTGAGACATTTTGCTAAAACGGTCCACTACCACAAAGATAGAGTCATGGCCTCTTGCAGTCCTAGGAAGTCCTAAAATGAAATCCATGCTAATGTCTTCCCAAGGAGCATTTGCAATCGGCAAAGGGGTGTAGAGTCCATGCGGCATTGTTCTAGACTTTGCTTTTAAACATGAGATACATCTAGAGCAATGGCGTTGGACATCTTTCCTCATGTGTGGCCAACAAAATTTTGCTTTCAAAAGATCTAGAGTCTTATCAACTCCAAAATGGCCCATGAGTCCCCCTTCATGTGATTCTTTGACAAGGAGTTTTCTATGTGTTCCTTGAGGAATGCAAAGTTTTCCTTCTTTAAAAAGATATCCCTCGGACACATAGTAACCTCCTTGCGCTCTATGTAGACATTGGGCATAGATGGATGAAAGTTCTTGATCTTCTTGGTAAAGCTCTCTTATGTGGTCAAATCCAAGAATTTGGGCACCCAATTTTGAAAAGAGTGTGTGGCGTCTTGAAAGAGCATCGGCCACTATATTGGTGCTTCCTTTCTTGTATTTGATTACATAAGGAAATTGTTCAAGAAATTCCATCCATTTTGCATGTCTCTTATTGAGCTTGTGTTGGCCCTTTAAATATTTTAAAGACTCGTGATCACTATGGATAACAAATTCTTTGGACACAAGATAGTGTTCCCAAGTCTTTAGGGCTCTCACAAGAGCATAGAGCTCCTTGTCATAAGTGGGGTAGTTGAGGGTGGCACCATGGAGTTTTTCACTAAAATAAGAAATGGGGTGTCCACCTTGCAACAATACCGCGCCTATGCCTACTCTTGATGCATCACACTCTATCTCAAAAGTTTTGGAAAAATTCGGGAGAGATAGGATGGGTGCATTGGTGAGTTGAGCTTTTAGCCTTTGAAAGGCTTGCTCATGCTTTTCATTCCAACAAAATGCAACATCTTTTTTAACAAGTTCATTCAAAGGAGAAGCTAGGCTAGAAAAATTAGGCACAAACCTTCTATAGAAGCTAGCTAACCCATGAAAACTTCTTACATCACTTACATTTTGTGGAGTTGGCCACTCTTGGATGGCTTTGATTTTCTCGGGATCTACATGCACCCCCTTTTTGTTTACTATAGAGCCTAAAAAGACTACACTATCTACACCAAAGGTACACTTATCCCTATTTGCAAAAAGACTATTTTTCCTAAGAACTAGAAAGACTTCCCTAAGGTGACTTAGATGGTCTTCTAGGGTTTTACTATATACTAAGATATCATCAAAGTAAACTACTACATATTTACCTATACAATCCCTCAAGGTGTGATTCATAAGCCTCATGAATGTGCTTGGAGCGTTAGTGAGTCCAAAGGGCATCACCAACCACTCATATAATCCAAATTTGGTCTTAAAAGCGGTTTTCCACTCATCACCCTCCTTGATTCGAATTTGGTGATATCCACTTTTAAGGTCAATTTTGGAGAATAGAGTTGACCCATGCAATTCATCAAGCATATCATCAAGCCTTGGGATTGGATGCCTATACTTGATGGTGATGTTGTTGATTGCTCTACAATCACAACACATGCGCCATTTTCCATCTTTTTTGGGCACCAACAAGACAGGTACAGCACAAGGGCTTAGACTCTTTTGAACCCAACCCTTCTCCAACAAGTCTTGAACTTGTGATTCTATCTCCTTTGTTTCCTCGGGGTTGGTTCTATAAGCAGGCCTATTTGGTAGGCTTGCCCCCGGAATGAAGTCAATTTGATGTTCTATCCCCCTAAGAGGAGGAAGCCCATTGGGTCCTTCTTGTGAGAATAGATCGTCAAATTCACTCAAAAGGTTTTCTATTTGAGGAGGTAAAACCATGAGTTCATTACTTGTGGCAGTGCATGTAAGTGCTCCTTTACAAAAGATAAGGCTTGGTTGTTCAACAAGAAGCAAGTTTTCTAAAACATTTTCAAAAGGCTTTTCTTGTAGACCAACCTTGTGGGAAGGAACACTCTTCTCCCACGCCTTCCTATCCCTAAGGATTTTCTCTTTTTCTAGCACTCTTTTTTTTTTGTTTTCCTCATCCCTCTTTTGTTTCATTTGTATTTGGTCTTTCACCACTTGAGAATGTGGTAAAGGACTAAGTACAAACTTCTTATATTTATGGGTGAAGGAAATCTCGTTAGTGAGACCATCATGCAAGGTTTTCTTGTCAAATTGCCATGGCCTCCCTAATAAGATATGGCAAGCATCCATAGGCACTACATCACATAAAACTTTATCTTTGTAGTTCCCTATGGAAAACTTGATTTCCACTTGCTTATCTACATGTAGTTCCCCATTTTCATTAAGCCATTGAAGTTTGTAAGGTTTTGGGTGAGGAACCACTTGTAGCTTAAGCTTTTCAACCATCCTAGCACTACAACAATTACAACTAGATCCACTATCCACAATGAGGGAACATATATTTTCTAAAACATTGCATCTTGTATGAAATATGTTCTCCCTTTGTGTTTCAATGGACGTGCTAGGGTGATTGTTGAGGGTTCTCCTAATCATAAGCAATTCTCCCTCTAATGGAGCTACCCTCTCATCCTCTCCCCCTTCCTCTTTCTCACTAAGCTCATCCTCGCCACTAGTGTATTCGTCTACACCTTTAAGAAACAAAGTCCTTTGGTTTGGACATTGTGCTTGCACATGCCCCCTACCATAGCACTTAAAACATTTAACATCTCTAGCTCGGATGGGTGGGGTTGAGGTTTCTTTGGTGAAGGGTTTGGTAGGTTCTTTTGGTTTTTCCTTAGATGTACTACCCTCCCTTTTAAACTCTCTCTTGGGATAAAAGTTAGAATAGGGGCTCACCTTTTGACTTGATGTTTTGCGCAAATTTTGTTGCTCAACTTTAATGCAAAGTTGAACCAAATCATTCAAGTCTTGATAAGGTAAGAGCTCTACTCTATCTCTTATCTCAAGTGATAGGCCACTAAGGAACCTAGATATGGTGGTTTCCTCTTCCTCTCTAATAGAGGCTCTCATCATATAGAGCTCCATCTTTTGCCTATACTCTTCTACACTCATATTCTTTTGTTGGAGTCTTTGGAGCTTGTCCATCAACTCCCTATGGTAGTAAGAAGGTATATGTCGACGTCTTAGGGCTCCCCTAAGGTCATTCCAATATTCTATGGGAGGGTCCCTATGAAGACGTCGGTCTCTTTCTAAAGAGGTCCACCAATACATGGCATTTCCTTGGAAACTAAGGGTGGATAAGGGTACTTTTCGTTCCTCACTTACCCTATGGCAAGCAAAGAGTTGCTCTACCTTCATCTCCCAATCTAGATATATTTCTACATTTTCCTTTCCATGAAAATGAGGTAGGTCTACTCTAGTTTCCCTTGGCACCTCTTGTTCCCTTTGCCTAGTTCTTCTAGGGGGTGGTTGGTAGTAGTCATTAATTCTAAGGCTTCCCTCCCCTAGAGTTGCAATGCTTTGTGATACATGAGTATTTGTTTTTTTTGATTTTTGAGATTTTTGGGATTTCTCTTCTTGAGCTCTAGCCAACTCATTAATCTTGTTTTCATTCTCCACTTGCCTAAAAGAGATTAGTTGTACCGCTTGGGATACCTCTTTCAAAAGGGTTTTCAAAGATTTTACTTCACATTCTATAGACTTTGGAGAATTAGAAGAAGAAGACATGGCTATACCTTTGTGTATTTAGGCGTTTTTACTTTGAGAAAGATTAGGGAAGATAAAGAAGGTAGTTTTCCAGGTAAGGGAGGTGAGTCTCAAAGGACTACTTAAGTACCAAGCCTTTTCCTTGCCAAAAACTAGTCTCCAATGCCTTCACACAAAAATTTCTCTTAGTGAAACACTTAAAACACAAGAAGTTGAGAAATCAAAAAGCAATAAAACTATGTAAGCTAAAAAAAAAAAATGCAACAAACTAGTCGGTTTTAGCACAAAATTAAACTAAACTAATCATGCAAAACGTTTCTACCAAAACAATAGAAAACAAGTTCAAACAAGCAACAAATTACTAAGTAAAAATTTACTATGCTATTCGGCCCTAGGTGAGGCTTCTTGGACACTTTGAGCCCTTGAAGACACACTCACCGTCTAAACGTAATTAAAGAGGTAATTAACAATAAACCAAGTTGCAAAGGAAAAGAAGACTCCCTTTGTTGATCCTCTTTTGGGTTAGTGCACTTCCTTGTTGTCTTGAATTTTTGATCTTCTAGGTGTTTGTATTGTTTGTTTCAAGCAACCTTGTTTCGGCTTTAGCTTTGTCTCCTCCTTAAAATGATGGCTTTAATTCTCCAATTTCCAGCACCTATTCACAAGAGCTAAACCTAAACCAAGTCAAGTTCCATGCACATATGCACCAAGGAGAATTAAATTCCAGCACCCAAAAGAGAGGTCAAGAAACAAAAGCAAGAAACAAATTTAATTGAATAAAAACAGTACCACCAAAAGGATTTATAATATGACAACTTAGAAAGAGAGTCAAGAAATTAAAGCAAACAATTAAAGGTACTCAATAAAAGTTGGCACACAAAAGGAATACCTAAAGAAAAGCACTAGATTAGATGACCAAATAAAAAAAACAGCACCACTGAAAATTGTTGTGGGCCAGAAAACGTGTTTGTTCCCCGATTTATGCTGAGCTGTATTTTTAAAATTTGTCTCTGAAATTTATATGCAAGAAAAATTCAGGATCTTATCTAAACAATGGCTTTGGAATCACCTAAAACGCATGCACCATTTTTTTTTTAATAATTTTTGCAAATTTGGTGTGCAGTTAGGCCAGCTGGAGCGCTCAAGGTTTGCACTCTGATCTTGTAAGATTTATCATATCTTTTCTGTTGCCTTTTTTGATCTGATTCTTTTTTTGTCCTTTTTGTAACACTTCAAACTTGCATTTTCCAGAGAATCACAAATTTCCTATGAGTGGAAATAATTTTTGAAACAAAAAAACAGCCAGACAGAGAGAGAAACAGGGGAAATCTGGAAAACTGGAAAAAAAAACAGCAAGATACCAAAATTTAACACAAAGGAAATGTAAGAAGGAAATTGTGTAAGAACTAAGACACAATTATGAACTCAAACTAAAATTAAAAAGGCAGCAAAGGATAAAAAATAACAGCAGATTAAGGCATCTTAAAGAGACCCAAAAACAAGAAACAATCAAGCCAAAAAATAGGACTACTAAGAATTGATGACAATTATGGATTCACATGACTTGACACAACATTTATAGATTCAGAAAATAAAGACTCAAAGCATAAAATGAAGCAATTATAAGAAAGCAATAAAGACTCAAATTCCTAAAAGAAAACAGCCACTCAATGTGTAAGGAATCCTATCACAATTGCACAAGAAAATGTTCAAGATCAATTGAACACATGTGCTTCGGTTGGATCTTCCATAAGCACACCAAGAACAATTTAAAATGTAAAAAAACAGCAAGACAATTATGGAATTGAAATGACAAGATGAAAATAAAGAAGAACTGAAAATTTAAAAAGACAAGCTACTCATCTTGAAGAACCAAAAGCTCATGATACCAAATGATGGCATTTTCATGTGTTCTTCTTGAATCAAAGTAGAAATAGATGGAGCGGAAGCAATGGGTGAGTGAAACAAGACCCTCCTAGGAGTTGTGTTGGTCTTGAAGGTGCATGGTGAGTATGGGTTGAGTGGTTAGGCCAGCTCAAGGGAGAAGGTGAAAGGATTGAAGTTTATAGCCTAGATTTCTAGGAGGAGTAAAGCTTGTGCACAAAAAATGGCAGCATAACATTACTCAAATAAACTTGAAAATACATGAGGTAGGCCTCCTTATTTATAGATTTAGGAGCCTCGGTGAGCAAGCTTAAAGGGTAGGGATGGAAATACAAAAAGTGGGGCTGCCTAGGGTATTGACTTTAGTCAAACCACACCATCATCCTAATATTCTAGAAGATAGGTCAAAAATGCAACATTTGATAGTACACCCCTCCTTCTTTTGCTAAAGGCACCTATTTGCTAGCACACCCCTCCTTCTATTGCTAAGGGCACCTTTTTGATAGCACACCCCTAAGTGAGCAAGTTTTGCTTTCTACACTACACTAATCTACTAAGCACCCCCTCCCCCTTTGGGCCTTTATGAAACATGTACAAGGATCTCTCTCTTCCATCCGTGGCTTCTTCTATGTGTGCTTGGATATGTTTAGCCATGGATCTTGTGAGAGGTCCTAGACGGTTTAGCTCCATGGATAGCCTCCCTCCTTCACGTTCTAGACGCTCACTTCCTGGAGCTAGACGCTCCTCTTGGTCTAGACGGTCTTCTTGGTTTGGGCCTTGGCTTCCTTGGCTAGATGTGTTTGGCCCTCCTCCATCACCTTGGCCTTCCCACTGGAGGGACCCCCTGGGTGTGATCTGATTACCCTGGAATCACTCCTCTCCAGGGTCTCCACCACCTTTGCCTTCTCTACTAAGGCATGAAACTCCCTGATCCACGGATCTGCTTGATCAGGGGTAGCATTCCCACTGAACTTGGGTGGGTTGTGCCTCATGAACTCGGTCAGTCCCATCTGTTCCTGAGGCTGACCAACGTGGGAAGCTGTTTCAGCCGATCGAGCAGTTTCCCAATGATGCATTACAGCCTGATGAATCTGAGCCATTACCGTATTCTGTTGTTTGATAGCACTTGCCATCATCTCTATAGCCTTGGCAATCTGGCCCATTTCCGAAGAAGGTTGGGGAGGGGTAGGAGGTCTACTGCCATCTCTCTTCGTTTCAGATTTTCAAACTATAGGTTTCTATATTCCCTACAACTACAAGAATGAGATCGATAAGTGTTCCGGTCGGTCATCGGTAGTCGATGACATCAGCAGCAGTTGACCACGTGGACCATTCACAGGGTAACACGTGGTAGAGGATAGCAGGCGAATCAGGGAGGCGATCACTCAGAATGGTAATCGCCTCTCGCCTGTGATGATGAGTAATCGCCTATCGCCTTGAGGTGAGTAATCGCCTATCGCCTTGAGGATGAGTAGTCGGTCATCACCGGTAAGGATCAGTAATCGCCCAGATTGCACATGATCGCCGTGTTTTAAGGTTGGGAGATCAGGTGGTTCGAAAGTCGCCGAAAGAGCACATCGTCGGGTGTTTGAGAAGACTTGGCAAGCACTTGTTGTATGGTCAAAGTATAGAGGATAAGTGGCATATCTGCCACCATGTGTAGTGTGAGCTGCAATGCCCAGGGTTAACCAGCTCGCCATGTTAAGGTTGCGCCCAGAGTAGCCTGTGTACTAAGCTACTCCCTGTGTGGATAACTTAGTCGCAGGGGCACAGTGGAAGTAACGTTTCAGCTGTAGACACTCCAGATGATGACACGTGTACGACCAGACGTTATCCACGTGTCAAGAGGAATAACCGTCAGGAGAGAGAAAGACTCAGGTATATAAGCGAAACTCTTAACGAATTAAGGGAGGTTCTTACAAATTCTCATAGCTCACACATCTTGAGAGTTTCAGTCACACACGGGTCTCACAGAGAGATTCAGATATAGTTTTGGTGTTCCTGTTGCCTGACTTGAGCGTCGGAGCTACAACGGCCGCTAGAGGCGCCGTCTGTGTGTTTTGCAGGCAGCGTTTGGAGTTCCGGCGGTGGTTCTTGGAGCGTTCCTGCAGAACAGAGGGCTAGACGAAGGAGTGACGAGGCAGTCCTCCACGTTCGAGTCAAGCGGCAGGATCAATAAGAAATCAATTCATTCAGGAGGTAACATCTAGACCTTACAAAGGTCAGCATCTCAAAGTCATTAAGAATTTGAGCTCATCAACAGAATCATAATACTTATAACCTCAAGCAAAACACCAGAACAAGTACTGGTATACAACCATCAATCCAAACAACCACTTTCAATCCATTACAAAAACACTCAATAAAATGAAATAAATCACACCAGAATTCAATGTATGCTAAACATCAAACCTTTGGAATTAAGATTGAGAATCATCTCGATCCAGTTATGAGTGTGCACCCTCACTACTTTATCAAGATCCTCTCATTCTTAAGACTAAGATTTTCAGTTGGGGCATATATTCACTAAAGCGCACATAAAATTTCAATACAAAAACGTTTGAAAACCTTTCACTATAGTTGTTATTTAAAACTCAAATAAATTTTATGAGCAGAAGAAACACAATGGATCCACAACCCTCAGGTCATCCTAAGGACGAACTGCTCTGATACCATTAATGTAACATCCCGCCAAATCCCTTTCATAATTATAAAATGAAATAAAGGTGAAACAATAATATCAAAATTGAACATAGATATATACATAATATAATTCATCCATTAGTACAAATGTGCCTCAAAATAATATCCCTTTTTGAGGAAGTTTTTTAATACATCTCCATACAGGAGTTTTCAAAATAAAATAAAAACCACAACATTCAAAATCGGCAATCTCCCAATAGAAGACAGAAAACGGGCGATCTCCTATCAGAACCAGAAAACAGGCGATCGCCTAACAGAAACAGAAACAGGCGATCTCCTTCCGGCGACCACTCACAGAGGAGCTCTACTACCTGCAACCTCGTCTGCTCCCGTGCAAACATACACGATCATCATAGGTTTAAGTAAACAGCCACGATACAAGACAAAAGGGTAAGCTAGATATTTGAAAGAGAATTTAGATATGAAACCTTAAAATCAAGATAAAGCAAATTTAAGACACCTACGTAAAAACCATCAACTTTCTCATTCCCTCCACATGACCATCAAGTAATCACATATTTCACAATTCCTCAAGAGTCGTTCAATTCACATAATTCATCAAGTGTCTAACAATTTCAATGTTTCTCATTTCTCACGTCAGACTTCCACTGACTCATCACACACAGACACTTGACACTATTTCCGGAAGACTCGTGCGTTGAACTTAGCATCCAGAGACCTGCACCTGTCATACTGCACCACTGTGAAATCACACACATTCACAGGGTCGTTGTGAAATCACACACATTCACAAGCGTATAAATGAATCTCAATATCATCACTATCCTAGCATGACAGCGTTAATCCATACAACGGGTCAAGCTCGTTCTCTTTCAAACAACTCACCCATACGTATGAACCTCCATCGACTCTCAACGCCTGAATAACTTCATCTATATGATTCCATTATATCAGGAGAGTCAGGATATCTCATTCACAGGATACTCACTGATCAATACACCTCATAACCGATCTCAACACGGTATTTCCTTTCCTGAAAATACTATGTCTTGATCCCACATTCACAACATTCAACACATCATATAACACTTAAATGAACGATTCCAATCACAGCAAAACTCATTCCAAGGTTCAGATTTTCGAATATCACATTTAAATCTCAAACAGTTTCAAACAACACAAAAACAGGGGAGTTCGAAAAACAACGCCAAAACCGGCGATCTCGTCCAAAAACAGGGGATTATGCAATAATAGTTGAAAACCGGCGACCACGTCGCCCCATCATCTCAGTCATCTAATATAAGGTTTTCGTTGGAAATAAGGCTACCTTCCCTTACCTGAGCTTGCGCAAAACACCAAGAGTTCCAAAACCCACCGAGCTTAAAGATGCCTTAGCTCTGTTTTACCATCTGGTTTGGAGAACTTGCAGAGAACCTCCTAGGTGCTCTAAGGGCAGTCGTCGCTCGTCGTACTGGTGCTTAAGGATGCCTGAATCGCAGCGCGAAGGAGAGAAAAGAGAAGGATGAAGGTAAACTCACTCTTTCACTCTTGAACCACTGCAACGTTCTTTGCCTCCCAGAAGTGGGTTTTTGAATCTAAACCAACTTGTCCACAAAAGCCGCTGCCACCACCCACTCTGCAGGGAAGTTTGCGTGTACGCTTCCCTGAACAGTACTACTACGCGTGTCTCTGCACAGGCCAACACTCTGATGTCACTATTCTGAACCACCCTTTTTGTCTACGTGTCGCGCGTGTAGGACGTTTCATGCTGGGAGCCTGGGTCCCACCTTATCTGTGTGAAACTCGACATCGCGCGATAACCTTCCACCGATGACCTCTCGCGCGATGACTATCCACCGATGTCTCATCCTGGCGGACAACCTATGTCTCACCCTGGGAGACGACCGATGTCTCGCCCTGGCGATGACCGCATGCCTCGCGCCCTGGCGATGCCCGCAAGCCTCGCGCCCTGGCGATGCCCGCATGCCTCGCGCCTGGCGATGCCCGCATGCCTCGCGCCCGGCGATGCCCGCATGCCTCGCGTCCGGCGATGCCCGCATGCCTCGCGTCCGGCGATGCCCGCATGCCTCGCGTCCGGCGATGCCCGCATGCCTCGCGCCCTGGCGATGCCCAACGAAACATCGCCACGCCTTGCTGAAGGTTCTTCATCCCACTATGTTACGTCCAAGGTATCATCTCCACATGACTTGGTGACGTCGATAGCTTCACATTTCCAAGAGTAGATCAGCACCACTCCTCGTGCGCCCATGCATGCAACACTAAGGACGATCTCTTATGCTCAAGCATAGAGCTTCGCATGCACAGCGTATCAAATGCTTAACCCACACCTTGATACGCGTGGTTCTTGGAACCCACTATGGTTGATCCAGCATCTTGACCACCTACTACGTGCAATTTTGGCGATCATGTGCACCATAGGCGATTGGCGATCATGTCTCCTCTAGGCGACATGCGATATGTGCCAGAGAGGTCAAAGATCGCTTCCGTCTTCAATAACTGCGATCTCGTAGAGGACTTCTAAGCTACACTTTTCTTCCTTTACTCTTCTTGATCCACATGTCTTCCTCGAGCACATCCATGTGATTACCTCACGATAAAGTCAACGCACCTGACTACTTGGTTAATACAAAGGTTAGCCGACCGACCTCTACCAGCTGACCCCAGATCTTGGGCGACGTCCGAGGTCCAACTACTACGAAACTTCATTTACCAACTCTTTGTATTTTAAATAATAACATCTTCTGAAATTATTTAAATATAACACTTTTATTCCAATTAAAGTTTCTAGGTCCTTACAACTACCCTCTAATGACTGATCGCGCGATGACCATCCACCGATGACGGATCGCGCTCTACTTCTAGGCGCTTTACTGACCACTTGTCCTCTCTCCATCTTTAAATCTCTGCACGTGACTAACTGTTAACTGGCTTAGGCTTTAGCGCGATCTCACTGCAACCTTTCCAACTTGGTTTGTGACTTGATCGCGACTAACTGTAACCTTAGCATTGCCTTTAACAGCTTTATGCATAGCTTCATGCTGGATGACTGATGTGTCTCTCATCCTGGCGATCTCTCATCATGGTCGATGACCGATGTGTCTCTCATCACCCTTGTGTGTGACGAGGACACATCGCCTCACTCTGATCACCGATGTCACATCGTCACACCCTGCTTGTTAGAAATTATGGCTTTAAACTTGAGGGGGGCTGAATTGTTTAAAGAGGTTTTCGCAAAATTTTTGAAGCTAGAATGAGTTTATCTCAGAAACCAATTGATCAAGCAATTCAGTTAGTCAAAACAGTAAGCAAAACTGCACTGTCAGAAAAATAATCGGTTGTTTCTTCGAAACAATCGGTTGTTTTTATTAGCAAACAACAAACAAACTGAAATTAAAGAATAAGGGATAGAGAGATTGTACACAGTTGTTTATACTGGTTCACTCCAACCCAGAGCTACATCCAGTCTTCTCAGAACCCCTGAGGAAATCCACTAAGCAATCACACCTTGATCACTTACACACCAACCAAGAGAATGACCTTGAAAACCTCAAGACACACACTCTCCTTGGTCAACACTAAGATTGCTGATCTTGAACACCTCAAGAACACACAGCCAATCTCAGCAACAATACAGAAAATAAATGTTTCAGTAGTTACACAGATTACACTTGTTATAGATGAAGATCTGAAATCAATACAAGTAGAATCCTATTCCAGCACTTTGATCAATCTCTCTAGCACTTAAGCAATCTCAGCAATTTTTCAAAACTCTCTTAGTTAGTTACTTTTTCAAAAGCATTCCCATCTTTAAAAGAGATTTTCTGAATTATATAAAAGGAAGTTTGTTACCAAATCTTAACAAACCCATAAAAGCTTTCAAAAAGATTAGTCAAAGCATTTAATGACTGGAGCGTATTCAGTTTCAAATCATTTAAAGCTCAGTCAAAGAAAACAGTTTTTCTGTTATGGTTCCAAAACAAATAATCGATTGTTTCCTCGAATCAATCGGTTGTTTTGTCACTTAACAGTTTTCTCCATTCAAAAATAGTTTTCAAACTTTCTCAAAACATCTAAGTATAAACAATCGGTTGTTTCGAAAGAACAATCGGTTGTTTCAACTTAGTTTGAAAAACACTTTGTTTTATTAAAAACTGAGATGCTAATTGCTTTGAGATTTAATCTAAGGGTGGATTACAACATAAACTACCCCAGAACAAAACAATAAACCAGCACAGCAGCATCAAGTAAAGCAAAAGCTTCATCATCCTTCAAAGGATTTGGATTCTTCAAAACCTTGAACACCACTTGGTTCAACAATCTCCCCCTATTTGATGAAGACAAATCCCTGGTGCTTGTGTTATACTGATTAAATCTGAAGCAGTTCCTGCAGAGAAAACATTTGTACTATCCAAAGCTTCTTACAGCAGCAAGTTAGATTATACCTCTTTCAACATAAAATTCAATTGATTGTTTACACAAAACAATCGATTGTTTCTATCAGCAGTAGCAGAAAACACTTTTATACTCAGAGAATTAAACATTTTTATGCATATAAGATACAGATATACAAGTACCAATAATTCTCCCCCTATTTGTCTTCACAAATAGATTTTAACATGTACCAAACACAGATTTTAAGAGAGATTATTTAGATCAAGAATACCTAACTCATTTCTTAAGAAGAAAAACCTCTCTTTTGGCAAGGGCTTTGTGGAGATGTCAGCTAACTGCAGTTTGGTCTCCACAAACTTCACTTCACAATTCCCATTTTGCACATGATCTCTGATGAAATGGTTTCTTATTTCAATATGTTTGGTCCTTGAGTGCTGGATTTGATTTTTGGTAAGATTGATTGCACTTGTGTTATCACACATCAAAGGAACTTTGCTGATTTGTACACCAAAATCTGCAAGTTGTTGTTTGAGCCATAGGATCTATGCACAGCAGCTACCAGCAGCTATATATTCTGCCTCAGCAGTAGAGAGAGCAACACATGCTTGTTTCTTGCTATGCCATGAGATTAGGCTAGAGCCAAGAAGGTGACAAGTGCCACTTGTGCTTTTTCTATCTAGCTTGCAACCTGCGAAATCAGAATCTGAATAACCAATTAAATGTATTGGAGAATGAGAGGGATACCATAATCCTACAGATGATGTTCCTTTGAGATATTTCAGAATCCTCTTTGCAGCTTTGAAGTGTGACTCTTTAGGATTTGCTTGAAATCTTGCACATAGACACACCGCAAACATGATGTCTGGTCTACTTGCTGTTAGATAAAGCAATGATCCAATCAATCCTCTGAATTTTGTTTGATCTATACTCTTTCCAGCAGAATCTGCATCCATGTAGCAGCTTGATGGCATTGGAGTGCTTGCCTCTTTGCAATTCTCCATTTCAAACTTTTTGAGAATCTCCTTGCAATACTTTGATTGACTTAAGAAGATCCCATCCTTTGTTTGTTTAACCTCATTTCTTTCGAATTGATTTAGCTCTTCTTACATAGCTTCAACCCACTTCTCATCCTTGAGAGCTTCTTCAATTGACTTTGGTTCAATTTGAGAGACAAAAGTTGTGTGTCTGCAGTAGTTTGAGATGGAGCTACGTGTGGAGACACCTTCCTTTATCTGCCCTATGATGTTATCCAGTGACAGATCTCTGGGAATTCTCCACTCTTTGGGCAGCTCACTCTGTTGCAGGATTTCAATCGGTTGTTTCTGCGAATCAACTGGTTGTTTTTCTGCACAGATTTCCAGCTTCTCCAAACTGATGCTCTGTTCATCTTCCTCAGCACTGATCTTTGAGTTCTCACTGATTCTGCGATCTACCTCACAAAGACTACATGAACTGATTCTTCTACAGTCATCAACCTTTTGTTGTAGACTCTATAAGCATGGCTTGTGAGGGAATAACCAATGAAAATGCCAAGGTCAGCTTTCTCATCAAATTTTCCCAAGCTTTCCTTTCCATTGTTGAGAACAAAACAGTTACAGCCAAAGACTTTGAGGTGACTGATGTTAGGCTTTTTTCCATTGAAAATTTCATATGGAGTTTTCTTCAAAATGGGCCTTATAAGCACCCTATTCATCACATAACAAGAGGTACTCACTGCATCTGCCCAAAAATACTTAGGAAGTGAAGATTCACTAAGCATTGTCCTTGCAAGCTCTTCAAAAGACCTGTTCTTCCTCTCTACAACTCCATTTTGCTGTGGTGTTCTTGGAGCAGAGAAATTGTGTAGGATTCCCAACTTCTCACAGAACTTGACAAACTTCTCATTTTGGAATTCTCCTCCATGGTCACTCCTTATTAAGCCTATGTTGCTGCCCTTTGTGTTTTGAAGTCTTCTTGCTAGCTTTTTGAATGCAGCAAGGGCATCACTTTTTGATTCCAAGAACAAGGTCCAAGTGTACCTAGAGAAATCATCAACAATAACAAGAGCATAATAATTTCCACCAAGACTCATAGTTCTAGAGGGTCCAAAGAGATCCATGTGAAGGAGTTCAAGAGGTCTCAATGAAGAGACAAAATTTTTGGTTTTAAAAGAACTTTTCACTTGTTTCCCTTTTTGGCAATCTTCACAAATGTGATCCCTCTCAAACTTGAGTTTTGGCAGCCCAATCACAAGATCTTTTGATATTAGCTTGTTCAAATGATTCATGTGAATATGAGCAATTCTTCTATGCCAAAGCCAAGATTCATCTTGCTTGGATAGAAGACATCCAATTGAACATGGTGAAGAGATATCTAGAAGATACACATTATTAACTCTCTTACCTACCAACATTACCTCTTTAGTGTTGGGTAGACAAATTTCACATGTGTTTGCCTTGAACATCACTTGATACCCCTTGTCACACAGTTGGCTAATACTCAGCAGATTATGCTTTAGGCCTTCAACAAAGAGCACATCATGAATCACCAAGATGTTCTCATCTCCTATGGATCCTCTTCCAAGTATTCTTCCTTTGTTGTTATCTCCATAGGTGACATGACCCTCTTGCTTGAAGGATATTCTCAAGAACTTTGATTTGTCCCCTGTCATATGCTTGGAGCATCCACTGTCCAAGTACCAAAGCTGCTTTCTTTCCTCCAAGTTTTCCTACAAAGAAAATTCTCAAGTACATAGGTTTGGTCCCTTTATGAATGAGGGTCCATTTGGTGTATACTCATCAACACAAGCTTTATTTTTCTTGGGAATCCACTTCATAAGCCCTTTAGGAACATCATGTTTTCTGATTTTACAGAATCGCACAGAATGACCTCTTTTCATGCAATAGAAGCATGTAACAATCGATTGTTTTTCTGGCTTTTTTGAAAAAGTTTTTGAAAATCTATCTTGCTGGTTTTGTGGATTAAAACCCAATCCTGATTTTCCAAAAACACACTTTTGAGAAGCTAGCACACTTTCAAAGTTGGATTGGCCTTTAGAAAGCTTATCCACTGTTTTAACAAGATAGTGGACCTTCTTTTCAAGATTTTCGCAATTTTCACAAACTAGAGTGTCACACTTGCAAGAGGAGTTTTTGTAAATGATTTCCAGATTTTCAAAATCCATTTTTGAATTTTCTAAATCCTCCTCCAGTGCTTTTACTCTGTTTTCAAGCCAGCTATTCTTTTCTTTCAATCGATTGTTTAAGAGAGCTAATCGGTTTGCTTCTTCATGTGTTTCTTGAAAGGCTTGAAGCAATTGACCATAATTTTCAGAGTTTGAAGAGTTTGATGAACTTACACTACATGAGTCATCCTCCCTTCTAGCCATTAAGAAAAGATTGAGGCTTTTCTTATTTTGTCTTTTCTTCCTTCTTGCTTGACTCTTTGTCATTGTTTCCTTTGGTTCATGAGCAGCCTTGAGAGTCTCCCACATTTCCTTAGCAGTTTTACACTTTGATATCCTGAAAAATTCATTAGTATCTAGTGCAGAAGCTATAATGTTTTGAGCAGACCTATCAAGCTGAGCCATCTTACATTCATCATCTGTCCATTTGGACAAAGGTTTTATAGTAAAGGAATTATTCTTTTTGAACTTTGGAATGTAAGGACCATTCTCAATTGAGTCCCAAATTCTTTGATCAATTGATTCAATAAAGATTTTCATTCTTGCTTCCCAAAACTTATAATTCAATCCAAAGAATAAAGGTGGTTTGTAGATTGAAGCACCCTCCTCAAAAGATAGTTTTCCAGCCATAAAAAAAGATTTTAGATCAACTTGAATAACTTTCAAGAACCAGGCTCTTGATGCCAATTGTTAGAAATTATGGCTTTAAACTAGAGGGGGGGTGAATTGTTTAAAGAGGTTTTCGCAAACTTTTTAAAGCTAGAATGAGTTTATCTCAGAAACCAATTGATCAAGCAATTCAGTTAGTCAAAATAGTAAGCAAAACTGCACTGTCAGAAAAACAATCGGTTGTTTCTTTGAAACAATCGGTTGTTTTTATCAGCAAACAACAAACAAACTGAATTTAAAGAGTAAGGGATAGAGAGATTGTACACAGTTGTTTATACTGGTTCACTCCAACCCAGAGCTACATCCAGTCTTCTCAAAACCCCTGAGGAAATCCACTAAGCAATCACACCTTGATCACTTACACACCAACCAAGAGAATGACCTTGAAAACCTCAAGACACACACTCTCCTTGGTCAACACTAAGATTGCTGATCTTGAACACCTCAAGAACACACAGCCAATCTCAGCAACAATACAGAAAAGAAATGTTTCAGCAATTACACAGATTACACTTGTTACAGATGAAGATCTGAAATCAATACAAGTAGAATCCTATTCCAGCACTTTGATCAATCTCTCTAGCACTTAAGCAATCTCAGCAATTTTTCAAAACTCTCTTAGTTAGTTACTTTTTCAAAAGCATTCCCATCTTTAAAAGAGATTTTTTGAATTATATAAAAGGAAGTTTGTTACCAAATCTTAACAAACCCATAAAAGCTTTCAAAAAGATTGCTCAAAGCATTTAATGATTGGAGTGTATTCAGTTTCAAATCATTTAAAGCTCAGTCAAAGAAAATAGTTTTTCTGTTATGGTTCCAAAACAAACAATCGGTTGTTTCCTCGAATCAATCGGTTGTTTTGTCACTTAACAGTTTTCTCCATTCAAAAACAGTTTTCAAAGTTTCTCAAAACATCTAAGTATAAACAATCGGTTGTTTCGACAGAACAATCAGTTGTTTCAACTTAGTTTGAAAAACACTTTGTTTTATTAAAAACTGAGATGCTAATTGCTTTGAGATTTAATCTAAGGGTGGATTACAACATAAACTACCCCAGAACAAAACAATAAACCAGCACAGCAGCATCAAGCAAAGCAAAAGCTTCATCATCCTTCAAAGGATTTGGATTCTTCAAAACCTTGAACACCACTTGGTTCAACACTGCTGAGGGTTCATCGACTCACTACTCAACGTCTGTGGTATCACCCCCACATGGCTTGGTGACGTCGGTAGTTTCTCTTGCCCGAGGACAGTTTGGTACAAACCTCTCACTTGCCAATGCATGTAACACTAAGGGTAAATCTCTTATGCCAAAGCATAGAGTTTCGCAGTTATCCCGCATGCATGGTGCATCTAAGGTTCAAATCACACCTTGATACTTGTGATTTCTGGAACCCACTATGGTCCACCGACCGACCTCTACCATACTGACCTTTGACCTCTTGGGCGACGTCCGAGGTCTGACTGCTATGAATTTTCTATTATATGTTCTTTTCATTTCAGATAATAAAGTTTTCAGAAAGCATTTAAAATATACCACTTCTACTCTAAATTAGTTTTCTAGATCCTTACAAGTGTACTTCCGATTGAAAACTGAAAATCGAACACGAGAAAGGAAAGGAGGAAAACGCGATCAAGAAAGAAGATTCAACTTGTCAAGCAGACTGGTTACAAGTACTTGTACAAATTGACACACACAAAAGTGACTGGTATATACGTAAAAGAGTTATGTGAGTTTTAAAAGAATGGTAATGTTTTTGTTTTTTGGTTAGCAAGAAATGAATAAATAAATAGGAGGTATTTCAAGAATACCTCAACCCTTATACAAAAAACCTACTTGAGTCTCTAATCATCAGACTTCCTTAAAGCAATTAAAAAAGCTAAAAGCATATACCTATTACTCATGCCAACTGCCTCCTAGAAAAATTGACTGTTATCATACAAATTAAAGGTTCAAGGCACTAATCAGAATACAAAAAACTTACACCGCTCGCTTTAGTCGTTACCCTTAACCAAGCTTTCATCTGAGTCAAAGTGAAGATTTCAATGTGATATATCTTGCCACCTCTGAAAATTCACTTATTCCTGTGTACCCACAACTCTCCTACAACTGCTACCCAAACGCTTCCCCATATCTAATTAACACTATCCTTGACACTGCTCAACTTGACGCTTCTGAAATGGTTTTTTGACTCCCTATGATCCGTTGACACCAACACCATCCAATCAAAACATTTGGACAACACGAGCCAAGCTACTCTACAAGTACAAAAAAGGTGAGACGTGGTTTCCTCCTCCCCGCACAAGAGTGAGAAAAAGGGAAAAGCAAAGAAGGCTTATGTAGCATGGGATGAAAATGACATCTCATCCTCATGTTCTTCTGATGATGAAGAAGCTAACATTTGCCTTAAAGCCTCTGTGTCAAGTAGTGAGAGTTCAGCATCATCAATCAAAGGTAACTCATACTACCCATTACTTGATGCTTTTAATGAAACTCATGAAGAGGCTAACCAGTTGGCACTTTCTAATAATCGGTTGAAAGGTCTTAATAATTGGATGGAAAATCGATTCAAGACTCTTGAAGAAGAGGTTAAAAATTCAAAAGAATATTTTGAAAACCTTGATCTGATTTTTAGAAACTCTCTTTGTGATTGTGAGTCAAAAGTCTGTAAAAATTGTAAAAACTTGGAGAAAAAGATTCACTACCTTTTGAAAACCTTGGACAAACTCACAACTGGAAAATCCAATTTTGAAAATGTCCTTTTATCCCAAAAATGTGTTTTTGGTAAAGTTGGATTAGGCTTCTACCCCCAAAGCAAACCCAAAAAGATTTCAAAACCTTTTTCCACTACTCTAGTAAAACAATCGGTTAAAAGATTCATTCAACCGGTTGTTCAATGCTTTTATTGCATGAAGAAAGGCCACACTGTTAGGTTCTGCAAATTTTGAAAATCTCTTGTTCCTAAAGGGATTTTTAAATGGATTCCAAAAATGTTTTGATGTATCTAAAGAAAGTTCTAACTCCAAAGGTCCCAAATTTTGCAAAGGGATCAAACCTTGAGATCTAACAAGTTTCTTGTGATGTAGGTTTTAGGGAATCTGTTGATCAAGGGTTTCCAGAAAGCTTCTAGTTGATCAAATCTGTGTTTCTTTTGTATTTGTTCTTTAGCTTGAATATGTAAAGAATCACAATAGTGAATAATGTAGTATTCTTCTTTTCTTGGATATAAAATTCAATGCTTATCAATACAGAGGTTCCTGCACTTGTTTCTGTTGTGTATCAGTTAATCTCTTCCATCTTATTCTCTTTTGGTTATATATCTGTGTTCTTCAGGCTCTGTCAAGGGATTTGAATAAATCAATTTCAAAAATCCCTGACAGAGAAAAAAAACCAGTTAAATGTGCGATATAACCGATTGTTTCTGCCCTGTATATTCTGTTGTACTTTCTGGTTTCTGATTCATTGATATCTGTGTGATTTTCTGTTACCCATCACTATTAGTACTCTATAATGCTTTAACTACAGTGTTGAACGAATCCTATCTCTACTTTTACTAGTATTCAAGGCTTGGATTCTTGTTTATTGGAAATGAACAACTCTTTAGTGTTTGGTCAAAGATACCATGTGACTTCTGTGCATTTCTGTTTGAAACTGACATATGCAGCTTTAATGTGTTGAATTGACTCCTTTATAGTTGAATTCTTGACTCATTTATTTCTAACGTTCAATTGTCTCTGCTGGGTCTATATATTGGATATTTTAACAGGTTGTTCTACAAAAACAACCAATTTTTTTTTTTGCTCTTCTTTTACTCTAATTTCTGTAAGGACCCGTAAAATTAAATTGGAATAAAAAGGGATATATTTTAAATAAATTCTAAGTATGTTTTTATTTAAAATAAAAAGGAAGGAAAGTGTAGTTTAGAAGACTATAAGATTTCCTGGTTAGTACATAATCGCCGGTCGCCTACTACGCATGATCGCCAGGGCGCGAGGCATGCAGGCATCGCCAGGGCGCGAGGCATGTGGACGTTGCCAGGGCGCGAGAGGCATGCGGGCATCGCCAGGGCGCGAGGCATGTGGACGTTGCCAGGGCGCGAGAGGCATGCGGGCAACGCCGGGGCGCGAGGCATCCGGGCAACGCTGGGGCGCGAGAGGCATGCGGGCGTCGTCGGGGCGCGAGGTATGCAGGCATCGCCAGGGCGCGAGAGGCATGCGGGCGTCGCCAGGGATAGACATCGATCGTCTCCCAGAGAGAGACATCGGTCATCTTCCAGGGAGAGACATCGGTCGTTTGCCAGTATGAGACCTCAGTGGATAGTCATTACGCGAGCGGTCATCGGTGGAAGGTTATCGCGCGATGTCGAGTTTCACACAGTTAAGGTGGGACCCAGACTCCCAGCATGGCACGTCCTGCACGTGCGCCACGTGGACAAAAAGGGTGGTTCAGAATAGTGACATCAGAAGGTTAGCATGCGCAAGAGACACTCGCGGTCGTACTATTCAGGGAAGTGGTTGGCATGCACAAGAAGACAACCATGGCCGTACTGTTCAGTGAAACGTACACTCTGGCTTTCTTGCAGAGGGGGTGGTGGCAGCAGCATGCGTGGACTAGTAGGCTTGGATTCAAAAACCCACTGCGAGGAGGCAAAGAACGTTACAGAGACTCGAGAGTGAAAGAGTGAGTGCATCTTCATCCCTCTCTTTTCTTTCCTTCGCGCTGCGTTTCAGGCAACCTCAAGCACCAGTGCAACCAGCGACGACTGCCCTTAGAGCACCTGGGAGGTTCTCTGCAAGTTCTACAAACCAGACGCTAAAACAGAGCTAAGGCATCCTTTAAGCTCGGTGGGTTTTGGAGCTCTTGGTGTTTTGCGCAAGTCCAGGTAAGGGAAGCTAGCCTTATTTCCAACGAAAATCCTTATATTCGATGATTAAGATGATGGGGGCGACGTGGTCGCCGGTTTTTCAACTGTTATTGTACAATCCTCTGTTTTTGAACGAGATCGCCGGTTTTGGCGTTGTTTTTCGAACTCCCCTGTTTTGTGTTGTTTGAAGCTGTTTGAGATTTAAATGTGATATTCAAAAATATGAACCATGAAATGATTGTTGTTGTGATTGGAATTATTCATTTAAGTGTTATATGATGTGTGGAATGTCGTGAATGTGGGATCAAGACATGGTATCTTCAGGAAAGGAAATACCGTGTTGAGATTTGGTTATGAAGTGTATTGATATGTGAGTATCCTGTGAATGAGGCGATCCTGACTCTGCTGAGATAATGGAATCATATAGAGGAAGTTATTCAGTTGGTGAGAGTCGAAGGAGGTTCATATGAATGGGTGAGTCATGTGAAAAAGAACGAGCTCGGCCTGTTATATGGATTAACCCTGTCATACTGTGAGAGTGATGAATTGAGATCGAGTTTGTGTTGATGCGCATGGCTGTGGAAACATTACAGCAAATGAAGTATGACAGGTGCATGTCTCTGGATGCTAAGTTCAACGCACGAGTCTTCCGGAAGTAGTGTCAAGTGTCTTGTGTGATGAGTCAGTAGAAGTCTGACGTGAGAAATGAGGAACATTGAATTTGATAGACACTTGATGCATTATGTGATTTGAATGACTCTTGAGGAATTGTGAAATACGTGTTTACTTGATGGTCATGTGAAGAGAATGAGAAAATTGATAGTTTTACGTGGGTATCTTGAATTTGTTTTACCTTGATTTTTAAAGTTCATATCTAAACTCTCTTTAAAATATCTAGCTTACCCTGTGATTTCTGGTGTTGTGTTTGGCTTTTCTTAAACCTGTGATGATCGTGTAAAATTTACACGGGAGCAGATGATGTTGCAGGAAGTAGAGCTCCTCAGTGAGTGGTCGCCGGAAGGAGATCGCCTGTTCCTCTTTCTGTTAGGCGATCACCCTTTTTCTGTTTTCTGATAGGAGATCGCCATTCTCTGATAGGAGATCGCCTTTTTGCTGTTAGGAGATCGCCTGTATTCATATTTTAATGTATTTTGTTTACGTTTTTGGAAAATTGACCGAATATGTATTAAACTCCCTGTGAGGAGAAACTTCTTTATATATATATAATTTTGTTCTTTTCAATATATTTGTTTACCTTTATTTCATTCTATAATTATTCCAAAGTATTTGGCGGGATGTTACAATTTCTGCAGTCTACCATTCACCTTGCTGCCTTGGAAACTGTCACTCCTCCCTCTTCAAAAAGAGTGAAAACAACAGCTAGGAGAAGAAGTGGAAAGCTAGAGAGCCGGTTCTCTAGTAACCTTGAGATGATGAATAAATATCTACTTGAGACTAGTAGAAAAGCCATCAACACTCCAAAAGTACTTTCTTTTGCTTGGATGAAAGAGCAGAAGATCATGGAATTAAGAAGACTATTGAAGGAACAACATCTTAGGCACTTTCTGGAATTAAATGGAAACATTTATCCAGATTTGGCAAGGGTCTTTTATACCAACCTTCAATTTAATGGTGATGTGCTTTTGTCTCATGTGAAAGGTATAAACTTGGAGATTACCAATGAGGTTTGGACTGCAATAATTGGGTTAAAGTTCTCTGGATTGTGTATCAACCGAGGCCACTCAGAAGTAGTTGATGAGTTCAATAAAATATAGTTTTTCAAGAGCTGCCTCAAGGATCCTCAAGCAAGGGTAAAGAATTTTGCTGTTGGAGGGCTGAAATTGGATGCTAGATTGATAGCCTTGGCTGTCTCATGGATTCTAATTCCTAGGGAGCAACCATTCAACCTTATCTGAAGAATATCTTGTACTGATCTACTGCATAATGAACGAGATCAAGCTGAATTGGATTTATATCATCAAAGAGCACATTCAAAAAGCAACAAGGTTAAGTGATTTTCACTACCCTTATGCTGTTTTGATCACTAAGTTTCTACAATATTTTGAAGTGGATCTAGGAGGAGAAAAATCAGAAATTGTGAAGTCCTCTAGTGAGGTCAACAATGGATCCCTAAGCAAGATGGGATTTACCAAGATCAATGGAAGATGGGTGAGCAAGGGTGGAAGTGACCAAGCTGCCCGGCCCAAGTTGAACCAATGTTGATGAACCAGAAACTGCAGCAGCTTAAGAAGCTCCAGCTACTGATGGAGGAGGTCCCAGTAGTGGATACACAGAAGAAAGGATGACATCAATGTCTCCTTTTGAAAGATTCATGGTGAACAGGATGGATAATTTTGTGGAGAGAATGGACACCTTTGCTGAAAATTAAAGGACCTTGTAGGATTCTCTCACCACAGGTTTTCAACAATTTGATACAAGGTTCAACCGTGTGGAGGAATGTTTCTCAAATCTTGATGGACAAATAGAAGATCCTCAGAATCAGCTGTTTGACATGCAATTTGACAGGGACAACAATCCTTCCTTTTAAAAGTGTATTAGATTTTCTCTTTTCATGAACAATTTCTTTATATTTGTTGTTTTTAATCCCTTCTTTTTTGTTTATTTGTGAAGACAAATAGGGGGAGTATTAAGTGGTGCTTTGGTTTATAATATTTTATGCTTTAAACTATTTTAAATCACTCTGCATTAGACAGAAAGTTTTGTTGCTCTGATAGGTTTAACCAGTTATATCTGCAGTTCAATCGATTGTTCTTCTGCTGAAGCACCTATGGTTTGGTTTTTCTCTCTGTTTGAATGTGAAAAACGTTTTATGGTGCACTAACCTTTGGAAAATAATATTGTGTGCTCTATCTGTGACTGCAGGTGATCAAAATTCTAAAACATCTCTTCCAAAGCAACCAGGGATTTGTCTTCATCAAATAGGGGGAGAATGTTGGAACCAAAGGCTTTGATGAATCAAATTTGTTAAGAATCTGTTCAGAGCTTGGTTGTTGATGAAGTTAGGTTTAGATGTTTTGTTTCTGTTTTAGAATTTGTTTCATTCGTCCTTGATTCAGAACCTTAGCTTGAGCAACTTGTTTTAAAAGAGAAAATGTTTTTTTGAAAAGCTAGGTGATAAACAACCGGTTATTTTCTCGTTTTAACCGATTGTTCCTCACTGGCCTGTTTGGTGGGTTTTTTAACTGTTTTATAACATCTTTAATCGAATCAACCGGTTATTTTGAAACTTCAATCGGTTGAATTTTGAAAATCTGTTTTGCCAACAACAGCTGGATTTTCTAACAGATTCAAATGGGCATTTTGTGAGGTTTATAAATAGAGACTCTCTTATCTTTTGAAATATACAGAAAAAGCAAAATAAATTTTGAGATATAAAAAGAGTTTGCAAAAAAGAGTTTTACAGAGATCTGAAAAAGTTTTGGGAAATCAGTTTTGAGAAGAGTTTTTGCAGAAGTATAAAGATTTCTCAAATAGCTGATGTTCTGATCAATACACGAATTTAGGAACTGCTAAGTGAGGTGTTTTCTATTCCTTTCTTTGTTCCTGATATTTATTCTTTCAATTCTTGTAAGTGTGTGAAATCCTTTAAAATCAGAGGGTGTTCTGGTTTAAAGGTGTATGGTGTGTTGAAGAGAGTGTGTGTGATCTTAGGTTAAAAGATCCTCTCTTGTTGTTGTTGTTGTGTATATGTAAACCGTGGTGTTTTACATAGTGAAACTCAAGGTTTTTTTGAAGAACTGGATGTAGCTCAGGGGTTGAGTGAACCAGTATAATTGCTTTGTGTGATTCTCTCTTTCTCTGTCTTGGTTTATCTGTTTAATGTTTCTGTATCTAATATAAACAACCGGTTCTATTGTTCTTGCAATCGGTTATAATTTTGTTATATAGTGTAAGGACCTGTAAAATTGAATTGGAATGAAAGTGGTATATTTAAATAATTCCAGAAGACGTTATTATTTAAAATACAAAGAGCTGGTAAATGAAGTTTCGTAGTAGTCGGACCTCGGACGTCGCCCAAGATCTGGGGTCAGCGGGTAGAGGTCGGTCGGATGACGTGTGGATCAAGAAGAGTAAAGGAAGAAAAGTGTAGTTTAGTAGTACATGATCGCCGGTCGCCTGCTACACATGAGCGCCAGGGCGCGAGGGGCATGCGGGCATCGCCAGGGCGCGAGGCATGTGGACGTGGCCAGGGCGCGAGAGTCATGCGGGCATCGCCAGGGCGCGAGGCATGAGGGCGTCGCCAGGGATAGACATCGGTCGTCTCCCAAGAGAGTCATCGGTCGTCTTCCAGGGCGAGGGATACATCGGTCGTCTTCCAGGGCGAGGGAGACATCGGTCGTCTCCCAGGGCGAGGGAGACATCGGTCGTCTTCTAGGGCGAGGGAGACATCGGTCGTTCGCCAGGATGAGTCAGCGGTGGAAAGTTATCGCGCGACGTCGAGTTTCACACAGAGTAAAGTGGGACCCAGACTCCCAGCATGAAACGTCCTGCATGCGCGCCACGTAGACAAAAAGGGTGGTTCAGAATAGTGACATCAGAAAGTTGGCATGCGCAAGAGACACTCGCGGTCGTACTGTTCAGAGCAGTGGTTGGCATGCACAAGCGACAACAGTGGTCGTACTGTTCAGAGCAGTGGTTGGCATGCACAAGCGACAACAGTGGTCGTACTGTTCAGGGCAGTGGTTCTCAGGCTTTCCTGCAGAAGGGGTGGCAGCAGCAGCATACGTGGACAGGTAAGCTGGGATTCAAAAGCCACTGCGGGAAGGCAAAGAGCATTACAGACGCAAGAGTGTTAGAGTGAGTGCAAACTTCCTCCCTCCCTTCTTCTCTCCTTTGCGCTGCAACTCAGGCAACCTCCAGCACCTGTGCGACGAGCGACGACAGCCCTTGGAGCACCTGGGAGTTTCTCTGCAAGTTCTACTAACCAGGCACTGAAAACAGAGCTAAGGCATCCTTTAAGCTCGGTGGGTTTGAGCTCTCGGTGTTTTGCGCAAGTCTAGGTAAGGGAAGCTAGACTTCATTTTCAATACAAGCCATAGTTTAGCTATTTCTGAAGTGAGGGCGACGTGGTCGCCGGTTTTCGTTTTCATCTTTGGAAAATGCTCTGTGCTATGTGTTTGGGCGACGTGGTCGCCGGTTTTAAATGCAGACTTCGAAATACCCTGTTTTTGAACCAGATCGCCGGTTTTGGCGTTGTTTGCGAACTCCCTGTTTTTGATGTTGTTTGAAGCTGCTTTGGATTTAAATGTGATATACATGTGATATTCGAAAATATGAACCTTTGAAATGACTGTTGCTATGATTGAAATCATTCTTTGAGTGGTATGGTGTGTGGAATGTCGTGAATGTGGGTCAAGACATAGTATTTTCAGGGAAGGAAATACCGTGTTGAGATTTGGTTGTGAAGTGTATTGATCTGTAAGTATCCTGTGAATGGGGCGATCCTGACTCTGCTGAGATAATGGAATCACATAGAGGAAGTTACTCAGTTGGTGAGAGTCGAAGGAGGTTCATATGAATGGGTGAGTCGTGTGAAACAGAACGAGCTCGGCCTGTCTTATGGATTTACCCTGTCATACTGTGAGAGTGATGAATTGAGACCGAGATTGTGTTGATGCGCATGGCTGTGGAATCATTATAGCCAATGAAGTATGACAGGTGCATGTCCCTGGATGCTAGGTTCAACGCACGAGTCTTCCGGAAGTGGAGTCAAGTGTCTTGTGTGATGAGTCAGTGAAGTCTGACGTGAGAAATGAGAAACTTTGAATTGATAGACACTTGATATATGTTGTGATTTTAATGACCTTCGAGGAATCGTGAAATATGTGTTTAGTTGATGGATTACGTAGATATCTTGAATTTGTTTTACCTTGATTTTAAAGTTCATATCTAACTCTTTTTAAATGTCTAGCTTACCCTGTGTTTTCTTGGTGTTGTGTTCGGCTTTTTCTTAAACCTGTAATGATCGTGTATAATTTAGACGGGAGCAGATGATGTTGCAGGAAGTAGAGCTCCTTAGTGAATTGTCGCTGGAAGGAGATCGCCTGTTTTCAATTTCCGTTGGGCGATCACCCCTTTTGCTGCTTTCTGACAGGAGATCGCCTATATGATAGGAGATCGCCCTTGTAATAGGAGATCGCCTTTCTAATAGGAGATCGCCCTTCTGTCAGGAGATCGCCTATCTTTCTATTGTATTGTAATTTGTTTATGTTTTAATGGAAAAGTGATCGTATTTGTATTAAACTCCCTGGGAGGAGAAACTTTATTTACTTATATATAATTTCATTCACTTCAATCTATTTGTTATTTTTATTTTCATTATATAAATATGAATAGTATTTTGGCGGGATGTTACATTAATGGTATCAGAGCAGTTCGTCCTTAGGATGACCTGAGGGCTGTGGATCCATTGTGTTTCTTCTGCTCATGAAATTTATTTGAGTTTAAAATAACAACTATAGTGAAAGGTTTTCAAACGTTTTTGTATTGAAATTTTGGGTGTGCTTTGGTGAATATATGTTCTAACTGAAAATCTTAGTATTAAGAATGAGAAGGTCTTGATAAAGTAGTGAGGGTGCACACTCATAACTGGATCGAGATGAGTCTCAATCTTAATTCCAAAGGTTTGATGTTTAGCATATATTAAATTCTGGTGTGAGCTATTTCATTTTCTTGAGTGTCTTTGTAATGATTGAAAATGGTTGATTGGATTGATGACTGCATACCAGTAGTTGTTCTGGTATTATGCTTGATGTTATAAGCATTATGATTCTGTTGATGAGCTCAAATTCTTAATGACTTTGAGATGCTGACCTTTGTAAGGTCTAGATGTTACCTCCTGAATGAATTGATTTTTAATCGATCTCATTCTTGTAGTTGTAGGGAATATAGAAACCCATAGTTTCAAAATCTGAAAACGAGGAAAGATGGCGTGTAAACCTCCTACCCCTCCCCGACCTCCTTCAGAGATGGGTCAGATCGCCAGGGCCATGGAGATGATGGCAACTGCCATCCAACAGCAGAATACGGTAATGGCCCAGATTCATCAGGCTGTAATGAATCATTTGGAAACTGCTGGATCGGCTGCAATAGCTTCCCATGTCAATCAGCCTCGGGAGCAGGTGGGGATGACCGAGTTCATGAGGCACAACCCAACCCAGTTCCGTGGGAACGTTTCTCCGAACCAACCAGATCAGTGGATCAGGGAGTTCCATGCCTTAGTGGAGAAGGCGAAGAGGGTGGAGACCCTGGAGAGGGGTGGTTCCAGAGTAATCAGATCACAACCAGGGGGTCCCTCCAGTGGGAAGGCCAAGGTGCAGCACCCACAAAGCAAGCCTTATTCGAGACCCCCACAGCATAGGGCAGAAGCAGCACCGCCCCAGTTTCAGCAGCAACAACCCTGGAAACTTAAATGTTTCCACTGTGGTGGACCACACACAGCCAATGTGTGCCCCAAGAGAGATTCAGAGAGAAGATGTTTTGCCTGTCAAAAGACGGGACACGTTGCTAGAGATTGTCCTACCCAGAATAGGATGACTCAACCCAGTGGATCCCAACAGTTGAGGAATGGAGGCAGTCGACCTCAGGCAGCAGGGAGAGTGTTTGCCATGCCTGGAGCGGAGGCATCTCAGTCAGGTAACTTAGTACAGAGTGTTGCTCTATAGCTGGTAGATGCGTTAGAATTTTGTTTGATTCTGGAGTGACACACTCTTTTGTGTCAAGCCTGTGTGTAGCCGAGTTGGGCCTTCTAGTGAAAGGAGTGACCGTTTGAACTGTTGGTCTCTACACCTGCGTCAGGACAGGTGTTGACCTTTACAGTTTGCCCCGAATGTCCAGTGATAGTAGAGGGGCGCAGATTCAAAGTGAACTTGATCTGCCTACCTCTTCAGGATCTGGATGTTATCCTGGGAATGGATTGGCTAGCTGCCAATCACGTTCTCGTAGTCTGCGGTAATCAGAAGTTAGCGTTTCCAGATCTCCAAGAGCCAGATGGCGAGGTGCTTCGTGATGCTAGCTCGGTTGGAAGTGAAAAATGAAGAGGACGTAAGCAAGATACCTTGGTGAAAGATTTCATGGATGTATTTCCAGAAGAGATACCTGGATTACCTCCTAAGAAAGAGGTGGAACTCTCTATTGTTTTGGTACCTGGAGCTGGACCAGTGGCAATGGCTCCAGCTGAGTTGATGGAATTAAAGAAGGAAGTGTAAGTTAGATTTAGTGTACCAAGGTTTAGTTTCAGCTACATATAAGTTATGGAGAGTATATGAGCAGAATGTTGAGGGTTTAAAGACTTAAGCATGTGTATCCATAGGAAGTACCGGGGTTAAGTTCCAAAAATGAAAGAATGAATTTTCTTTTATTTGAAGCTTGGGAGATGTTTATGTCGATGAAACAGCATGAGATGACTCTAGCTTAACCACCAGCTTAAAAGGAAAGAGGAGATATTGTATTTATGTTTAAAGTTCAATTAGACAGAGAAATTTGCTGAAAATACCAAGTAGAGAAGTTACTGGGAGAAGAGGGAAAGCTTCACGCAGAATGGATGCTATTTTGTGGATCGTGATTTGGAAGATGAGTATGGAAATGGTGGATGAGGAGTGATGAGAAAGGGAAATGGAAAGATATTCTTGTATCCAAATATGACTCGGAACTTGGGGGAAGCCGAGCTCATTCGAAATATCAATCGTGGTGGTGGAGAGATGTACGTAAGGTGTGCGAGGAGGGTGAAGATGATGGTTAGTTCCAAAAAGTCATTGTTTGGAAAGTTGGAGGCGGAGGGGATGTGAGATTTCAGGAGGATGCGTGAGCCACTAACTTTAACTTTAAAGCAACGTGGCTGGTCTATGTGCTTCAAGTGGATAAGTGTTCTACTTGTTCGACATAAGGATTTGAGGTCCCACCTTGAGAACTTTTATCTTATACGTATGTCATCCAAGTAGAATCAGGTGTGGAAGGGAATGTGGGTGGCAATAGTATGTGGTATCTTGGAGAAGAGGAATAGAGTTGTCCTTAAGCAAGAAATTCTGGATGTAGAGGAAATTTTCCAATCGGCTCCACTACTTACATAGTTGTGGTTGAGATATATAGTGCGTTCGTTCTTGTATGCCTTTTCAGATAGGCACCTGAACCCAAATCAATGCATCCAATGTATACATTGAACAAGGAGGAAATGATGGGAACAGGGAGCCGAGTTGGCAAAAGAAGTCATAATGATGATTTAGAAAGTAACAGCAACAAGAACTTTGTTTTTATAAGGTGCAGAATTATGTAGCATAGTGGTGAACCAAAGGTGTTCCTTTAGGGAGCGTGAGAATTAGATCAGCAGTTGGGAAGTCGATGGATGGTTTTGATCAAGATGCGGAAGTTGATTCCTAGAAGGAGATTTCGGATCCTAGTTTGAATTGGCTGGGGGACATGAGCAGTAGTCAGCTGTCCTCTTTCCTTCCGATGAAGGGATCTTGCTCACTTTTTCTCTACAGGGGGCTAGTCCTGGTTCTGTTAAGGGCTTAGTTCTGGACTTGCTCGACCAAGTCTTCAGGGTTGGAAGTAGAGTGTGAGTACTGGAGTTGGCGCCCAATGGAGCAGCATACTCCATATGCAGGGATGGAGAATGGAATTTAATGAAGTATTGGAGTAGTAAGAGTTGGTTCAACAGACAACCAAGAAGGTGAAACTGATGCAAGGCAGAATGAAAGCTTCTCAAAGTCGACAGATGTCCTATGCAGATCAGAGGAGAAGACCTTTGGAGTTTACTGTTGGAGATCATGCATTTATGAAAGTGACACCGACCAAGGGTGTAGGACGAGCTATCAGATCTTAAGGAGGATCGGTCTAGTGGCTTATGAGATCGCCCTACCTCCCCATTTAGCGAATCTGCACAATGTCTTTCACGTGTCACAACCCTAGTCACGTGTTAGAAGTAGACGATGTGCACATCAGGGATGACTTGTTGTTGGGAGCGAAACCAGTCAGGATTGACGTTCAGCAGAGTAGGCAGCTCAGAGGCAAGACCATCAATATGGTGAAAGTGGTGTGGGATGAGAGATCGGGTGATACAACTTGGGAATTTGAA
Organism: Phaseolus lunatus; assembly: GCA_013389735.1. NCBI lineage: Eukaryota > Viridiplantae > Streptophyta > Magnoliopsida > Fabales > Fabaceae > Phaseolus > Phaseolus lunatus. The sequence continues at coordinate 30,685,767 of CM023867.1, read as the reverse complement.
GGAACCATGAGAGAAGCCTATCCCTACCTATTTTCCTTGTGATTCAATTTTCGAGGACGAAAATTTTTCTTGTTGGGGAGAATGTAAGGACCTGTAAAATTGAATTGGAATGAAAGTGGTATATTTAAATAATTCCAGAAGACGTTATTATTTAAAATACAAAGAGCTGGTAAATGAAGTTTCGTAGTAGTCGGACCTCGGACGTCGCCCAAGATCTGGGGTCAGCGGGTAGAGGTCGGTCGGATGATGTGTGGATCAAGAAGAGTAAAGGAAGAAAAGTGTAGTTTAGTAGTACATGATCGTCGGTCGCCTGCTACACATGAGCGCCAGGGCGCGAGGGGCATGCGGGCATCGCCAGGGCGCGAGGCATGTGGACGTGGCCAGGGCGCGAGAGGCATGCGGGCATCGCCAGGGCGCGAGGCATGAGGGCGTCGCCAGGGATAGACATCGGTCGTCTCCCAAGAGAGTCATCGGTCGTCTTCCAGGGCGAGGGATACATCGGTCGTTTTCCAGGGCGAGGGAGACATCGGTCGTCTCCCAGGGCGAGGGAGACATCGGTCGTCTTCTAGGGCGAGGGAGACATCGGTCGTTCGCCAGGATGAGTCAGCGGTGGAAAGTTATCGCACGACGTCGAGTTTCACACAGAGTAAAGTGGGACCCAGACTCCCAGCATGAAACGTCCTGCACGCGCGCCACGTAGACAAAAAGGGTGGTTCAGAATAGTGACATCAGAAAGTTGGCATGCGCAAGAGACACTCGCGGTCGTACTGTTCAGAGCAGTGGTTGGCATGCACAAGCGACAACAGTGGTCGTACTGTTCAGAGCAGTGGTTGGCATGCACAAGCGACAACAGTGGTCGTACTGTTCAGGGCAGTGGTTCTCAGGCTTTCCTGCAGAAGGGGTGGCAGCAGCAGCATACGTGGACAGGTAAGCTGGGATTCAAAAGCCACTGCGGGAAGGCAAAGAGCATTACAGACGCAAGAGTGTTAGAGTGAGTGCAAACTTCCTCCCTCCCTTCTTCTCTCCTTTGCGCTGCAACTCAGGCAACCTCCAGCACCTGTGCGACGAGCGACGACAGCCCTTGGAGCACCTGGGAGTTTCTCTGCAAGTTCTACCAACCAGGCACTGAAAACAGAGCTAAGGCATCCTTCAAGCTCGGTGGGTTTGAGCTCTCGGTGTTTTGCGCAAGTCCAGGTAAGGGAAGCTAGACTTCATTTTCAATACAAGCCATAGTTTAGCTATTTCTGAAGTGAGGGCGATGTGGTCGCCGGTTTTCGTTTTCATCTTTGCAAAATGCTCTGTGCTATGTGTTTGGGCGACGTGGTCGCCGGTTTTAAATGCAGACTTCGAAATACCCTGTTTTTGAACCAGATCGCCGGTTTTGGCGTTGTTTTCGAACTCCCTGTTTTTGATGTTGTTTGAAGCTGCTTTGGATTTAAATGTGATATACATGTGATATTCGAAAATATGAACCTTTGAAATGACTGTTGCTATGATTGAAATCATTCTTTGAGTGGTATGGTGTGTGGAATGTCGTGAATGTGGGTCAAGACATAGTATTTTCAGGGAAGGAAATACCATGTTGAGATTTTGTTGTGAAGTGTATTGATCTGTAAGTATTGTAACATCCCGCCAAAATACTATACAAATGTATATAATGAAAATAAAGGTAACAAATAGATTCTATGAACAAAATATTATATATATATGAAATGTAGTTTCTCCTCACAGGGAGTTTAATACAAATTCGGTCAAATTTTTCCAGAAACATAAACAAAATACAGTAAAAAAAAAACGAAACAGGCGATCTCCTATCGGAAGAGACCGATCTCCTATCGGACGAGGCCGATCGCCCATCGGGGGACCCAAAAACAGCCGATCTCCTTCCGGCGACCACTTCACTAAGGAGCTCTACTTCCTGGAAGATCATCTGCTCCCGTGTAAGTTATACACGATCATCACAGTTTTAAGAGAACAGCCACAGAACCAAAACACGCAGGGTAAGCTAGATATTTTAAAGAGAGTTTAAATAAGAACATTATAATCAGAGTAAGAAATTTTCAAGATATTCACGTAAAGCTATAGATTTTCTCAATGCCCTTCACCTGATCACCCAGAAATCACACATTTCACAGTATTCACAAGGGTCATTCTATTTCACAAAACTGCATCAAGTGTCTATGAATTTCAAGTTCCTCATTTCACATGTCAGACCACCACTGACCCAGCACACAAGACACTTGACCTACTTCCGGAAGACTCGTGCATTGACTAGACTCAGAGATTCTGCACCTGTCATACAAGCTGTAATGTTTACCAGCTATGCGCATCAACACAATCTCAATCTCAAGTTCACCATTCTCACAGTATGACAGGGTTAATCCATATGACAGGTCGAGCTCGTTCTGTTTCACACGACTCACCCATACATATGAACCTCCTTCGACTCTCAACGCCTGAATAACCTCATCTATATGAATCCATTATCTCAGGAGAGTCAGGATAATCCCATTATAGACATCACCGATCAATGCACATCCTACACGATCTTACACGGTATTTTCTTTCCTGAAAATACTATGCCTCGATCCACATTCACCACATCCAACACATCACATAACACTTAAAGGAATGATTTCAATCACAACAAAACTCAATCCAAGGTTCTTATCTTCGAATATCTCATTTAAATCTCAACAGTTTCAAAGCAACACCAAAAACAGAGAGTTTCGCAAACAACGCCAAAACCGGCGACCTGGTTCAAAAACAGGGTATTTCGAAGTCTGCATTTAAAACCGGCGACCACGTCGCCCAACACATAGCACAGAGCATTTTACAAGGATGAAAACGAAAACCGGCGACCACGTCGCCCTCACTTCAGAAAATAGCTAAACTATGGCTTGTATTGAAAATGAAGTCTAGCTTCCCTTACCTGGACTTGCGCAAACACCAGGAGCTCCGAAACCCAACGAAGCTTGAACCCCGCCTTGTCTCTGTTTTCAGCGCCTGGTCTGTAGAACTTGCAGAGAACCTCTTAGGTGCTCTAAGGGCAACGTCGCGTGTCGCACTGATGCTGGAGATTGCCTGAGTCTCAACGCAAGGAAGGGAAGAAGGGAGGGAGGAAGTTTGCACTCACTCTAACACTCTTGAGTCTGTAACACTCTTTGCCTTCCCGCAGTGGCTTTTGAATCCCAGCTTACCTGTCCACGTTTGCTGCTGCTGCCACCCCTTCTGCAGGAAAGTCTGAGAACCACTGCCCTGAACAGTACGACCACTGCTGTCGTTTATGCATGCCAACCACTGCTCTGAACAGTACGACCACTGTTGTCGTTTGTGCATGCCAACCACTGCTCTGAACAGTACGACCACTGTTGTCGTTTGTGCATGCCAACATTCTGATGTCACCACTCTGAATCATCCTTTTTGTCTACGTGGCGCGCGTGCAGGACGTTTCATGCTGAGAGTCTGGGTCCCACTTTATCTGTGTGAGGCTCGCCATCGCGACAACTTTCCAACGCTGACTCATCCTGGCGAACGACCGATGTCTCCTTCGCCCTAGAAGACGACCGATGTCTTCCTCTGGGAGACGACCGATGTCTTCCCTGGCGACGCCCTCATAACTCTCGCGCCTTGGCCACGTCCACATGCCTCGCGCCCTGGCAATGCCCGCATGCCTCGCGCCCGCGCGATGCCTGCATGCCTCTCGGGCCCGCGCGTTGCCTGCATGCCTCTCGCGCCCGCGCGATGCCTGCATGCCTCTCGCGCCCGCGCGATGCCTGCATGCTTCTCGCGCCCGCGCGCCTGCATGCCTCTCGCGCCCGCGCGATGCCTGCCTGCCTCTCTCGCGCCCGCGCGATGCCTGCATGCCTCTCGCGCCCGCGCGACGTCCACCTGGCGCTCATGTGTAGCAGGCGACCGGCAATCTCATAGCCTTCTAAACTTAACTTTTTCCTCCCTTTCTATTCTAAATAAAACATACATAGAATTCTTTTAAAATATATCTCTTTTTATTCCAATTCAATTTTACAGGTCCTTACATTCTCCCCAACAAGAAAAATTTTCGTCCTCGAAAATTGAATTACAAGGAAAAGAGGTATGGATAGGCTTCTCTCATGGTTGCTTCTAACTCCCAAGTTGAGTCACCCGATCGCTCATCCCACACCACTTTCACCATGTTAATGGTCTTGCCTCTGAGCTGTTTACTTTGACGATCTTAATCCTGACTGGTTTCGCTTCAAAGGACAAGTTATCCCTGATCTGCACGTTGTCCACTTCCAGCACATGACTAGGGTCTGCCATGTACTTCCTCAGCTGTGAAACGTGAAAGACATTGTGCAGATTCGCTAAATGGGGAGGCAGGGCGATCTCATAAGCTACTGGGCCAATCCTCCTTAAGATCTGATATGGTCCCACGAACTTAGGGGACAACTTCTTTGACCTGATCGCTCTTCCTACACCCTTGGTTGGTGTCACTTTCATGAACACGTGGTCTCCAGCAGCAAACTCCAAAGGCTTCCTCCTCTGGTCTGCATATGACTTCTGCCTACTTTGAGAAGCCTTCATTCTGCTTTGTATTTGCTGCACCTTCTCGGTCGTCTGCTGAATCAACTCTGGCCCAACCAAGACTGCTTCGCCCTCCTGGTACCAACATAAGGGAGTCCTACATTTCCTCCCATACAGGGCTTCATATGGTGCTATCCCTATGCTGGCGTGATAACTGTTATTATATGTAAACTCCACCAGTGGCAACACCTCGTCCCAATTCCCCAATTGATCCAAGACACACGTCCTCAGCAGGTCTTCCAAGGACTGGATCGTTCTCTCTGACTGACCATCTGTTTGGGGATGATATGCAGAGCTCATCCTCAACTTAGTTCCCAAGCACTCTTGCAAGGTCTGCCAAAACCGTGAAGTGAACCTGGGATCTCTATCTGAAACGATGCTGGAAGGCACTCCATGCAGCCTCACTATTTCCTGGATGTACAACTGTGCCAACTTGGCCATGGGCATCCTCATATTCACTGGGAGAAAATGAGCACTCTTCGTCAGCCGATCAGTGATGACCCATACTGCATCATGGCCCTTTACCGATCTGGGTAAATGGGTGACGAAATCCATGGCAATGCTGTCCCATTTCCACTCAGGGATATCCAATGGTTGTAACAACCCGCCAGGCCTTTGATGTTCTACCTTTGCCTTCTGACACGTCAAACAGGTAGCGACATACTGGGCGATGTCTCTCTTCATGCCTGACCACCAAAATGACTCCTTCAAGTCATGGTACATCTTGGTCATGCCTGGATGGAGGTTAAGGCGGCTCTTATGACCTTCATCTAGGATCATCTTCTTCAATTCTCCATCTGCAGGGATGCAAATCCTACCATTAAATCTCAAGATCCCATCATCGCCCATCACAAAGTCTCTAGCCTGGTCGGTCCCTAGTGACTCCACAGTACGCTTTAGACTAGGGTCCTCCAACTGCTTATCCCTTAACATCCCAAGGAAGTCATTAGTTATAGCCAGCTTACTACAACTAATGTGATTCACGTGGAACTCTACCCCAAGGTTTAAATCTCTGAATTGCTCGATCAGTTTCTGCTCTTCCATCATCATGGTGGCTACTTGTATTGATTTTCTACTCAAGGCATCTGCCACTACATTGGCCTTCCCTGGATGATACATGAGTTGAAAATCGTAGTCCTTAAGAAACTCCATCCACCTTCTTTGTCTCATGTTTAGTTCCTTCTGATCGAACAGATATTTCAGGCTCTTATGGTCACTGAACACCTGGAACCGAGCTCCATATAAATAGTGCCTCCAGATCTTCAAGGCAAATACCACAGCCGCCAACTCCAAATCATGCGTGGGGTAGTTCCTCTCATGAACCTTGAGTTGCCTTGAAGCATATGCAACCACTCTTTTCTCTTGCATCAAAACACATCCCAAGCCCTGATGTGAAGCGTCACAGAAGACATCAAAAGGTCTTCCTACTTCGGGGATCACCAGCACTGGAGCACTAGTCAACCTCTCCTTTAATTCCATGAAGCTCTGCTCACATCGGTCGGTCCAAGCAAAAGGTTGATCCTTGCGGGTCAGCTGTGTTAAGGGAGCCACTACCTTGGAAAAGTCCTCAATAAACCTCCGATAGTAGCCCGCCAACCCCACAAAGCTCCTTATCTCGGTGACTGTTCTTGGACGTTCCCACTGCAGCACTGCCTCTACTTTGGCTGGATCCACCGAGATCCCCTGGGCAGATATCACATGTCCTAAGAAGTTGACTTCCCTCAGCCAGAACTCACACTTCGAGAACTTGGCATAGAGCTGCTTCTCCCTCAGTATCTCCAATACTGTCCTCAGGTGTTCTTCATGCTCTTCCTCGGTCCTTGAGTAAATGAGTATGTCGTCTATGAAGACCACCACAAACTTATCCAAGAAAGGGCGAAAAATCCTATTCATGTAGTCCATGAACAGGGCTGGAGCATTTGTGACCCCAAACGGCATCACCACATACTCATAATGCCCATACCGAGACCTAAAAGCTGTCTTTTGCACATCATCAGCTTTAACCAAAATTTGGTGGTACCCCGATCTCAGGTCAATCTTGGAGAACACCGAGGCTCCATGTATTTGATCCATCAAATCATCAATCCTAGGCAGGGGGTACTTGTTCTTGATGGTCAACTTGTTCAACTGCCTGTAATCTATACACAGCCGAGACCCTCCATCCTTCTTCTTGACTAGGAGCACTAGAGCTCCCCATGGAGATACACTGGGTCTGATGAATTGCTTCTCCAGCAACTCTTCCACTTGCTTCTTCAACTCTACTAACTCGGCTGGTGCCATTGACACTGGTCCAGCTCCAGGTACCAAGTCAATAGAGAATTCCACTTCTCTCTTAGGGGGTAACCCAGGTACTTCTTCTGGGAATACATCCGTGAAATCTTTCACCACGGGTATTCTGCTTACGTCCCCTTTATTCTCCACCTCCGACCGAGCGAGTATCACGAAGCACCTCGCCCCTTCTTCCAACTCTGACTGCCCTTGCTGAGCAGAAATTACATCTGATCCTTGGAGGTCTGGAAACGCAATCCTCTGACTACCGCAGTCAATGAGAACGTGATTGGCGGCTAACCAATCCATTCCCAGGATAACATCTAGGTCCTGAAGAGGTAGGCAGATCAAGTTCACCTTGAATCTGCGTCCCTCTACAATCACTGGACATTCGGGGCACACTGTAAAGGTCGACACCTGTCCTGATGCAGGTGTAGAGACCAACAGTTCGAAGGGTAACTCCTTCACTAGAAGGCCCAACTCGGCTACACACAGGCTTGACACAAAGGAGTGTGTCGCTCCAGAATCAAACAAAGCTTTTACACCCCTACCAGCTATAAAACATATACCCTGCACGAGGTTACCTGACTGAGATGCTTCTGCTCCAGACATGGCAAACACTCTCCCTGTCGCCTGAGGTCTGCTGCCTTCGTTTCTCATCTGCTGGGAGCCACTGGGTTGGGTCGCCCCATTCCTGCTAGGGCATTCTCTAGCAATGTGCCCTGTCTTTTGGCAGGTAAAACATCTTCTCTCTGAGGGCTGCTTGGGGCACACGTTGGGCGTGTGTGGTCCACCACAATGGAAACACTTGGGTTTCCAAGGTTGCCGCTGCTGAAACTAGGATGACGTTGTTCCCACCCGATGTGGTGGAGGCCTCGTATAGGGCTTGCTTTGTAAGTGCTGTGCCTTAGCTTTCCCACTGGAAGAACCTCCTGGGTGTGACCTGATCACCCGAGAATCACCCTTCTCCAGGGTCTCCACCATCTTCGCCTTTTCTACTAAGGCGTGAAATTCTCTGATGCACATCGGGGCTATGGTCTTCTTCAGCCCATGCTTCAGTCCCTCTTCAAACTTCCTACACCTCCAGGCCTCAGAGGTCGCCTGGGTATAGAACCGGGCGAGGTACTCAAAACGAGCAGCATAGGCGTTCACTGACATATCCCCCTGCTCCAGCTTCAGGAACTCAGCTTCCCTCGCAAACTTGGCGCTGTCAGGGAAGTATTTCTCCAAGAACTTCACCCTGAAGCTCTCCCAATCCAAAACATCCCCTCGGGCATCCATCATCTGCTGAGCTCCCATCCACCAGAACTCAGCTTCTCCTGATAGCAGATAAGTGGCGAACAGCAATTTCTTCTCTTCAGGGCAGGAGGTCGCCCTAAAGATTTTCTCCAGCTCTCTGACCCACTGATCTGCCTGATCAGGGGTAGCATTCCCACTAAACTTGGGTGGGTTGTGTCTCATGAACTCGGTCAGTCCCATCTGTTCTTGAGGCTGACCGCCGTGGGAGTTGGTCTCAGCCGACCGAGCAGTTTCCCAGTGGTGCATTGTAGCTTGATGGTTCTGAGCCATCGCTGCATTCTGCTGCTGGATGGCAGTTGCCATCATCTCGATAGCCTTAGCAATCTGGCTCATCTCCGAAGAAGATTGGGGAGGGGTAGAAGGTCTACGTGCCATCTCTCTTTGTTTCGGAGTTGAAACTACAGGTTTCTATATTCCCTACAACTACAAGAATGAGATCGATAAGAAATCAATTCATTCAGGAGGTAACATATAGACCTTACAAAGGTCAGCATCTCAAAATCATTAAGAATTTGAGCTCAACAACAGAATCATAATGCTTATAACATCAAGCATAACACCAGAACAACTACTGGTATGCAGTCATCAATCCAATCAACCATTTTCAATCCATTACAAGGACACTCAAGAAAATGAAATAGCTCACACCAGAATTCAATATATGCTAAACATCAAACCTTTGGAATTAAGGTTGAGACTCATCCCGATCCAGTTATGAGTGTGCACCCTCACTACTTTATCAAGACCTTCTCATTCTTAATACTAAGATTTTCAATTAGAACATATATTCACCAAAGCACGCACAAAATTTCAATACAAAAACGTTTGAAAACCTTTCACTATAGTTATTATTTTAAACTCAAATAACTTTCATGAGCAGAAGAAACACAATGGATCCACAACCCTCAGGTCATCCTAAGGACGAACTGCTCTGATACCATTAATGTAACATCCCGCCAAAATACTATACAAATGTATATAATGAAAATAAAGGTAACAAATAGATTCTATGAACAAAATATTATATATATATGAAATGTAGTTTCTCCTCACAGGGAGTTTAATACAAATTCGGTCAAATTTTTCCAGAAACATAAACAAAATACAGTAAAAAAAAACGAAGCAGGCGATCTCCTATCGGAAGAGACCGATCTCCTATCGGACGAGGCCGATCGCCCATCGGGGGACCCAAAAACAGCCGATCTCCTTCCGGCGACCACTTCACTAAGGAGCTCTACTTCCTGGAAGATCATCTGCTCCCGTGTAAGTTATACACGATCATCACAGTTTTAAGAGAACAGCCACAGAACCAAAACACGCAGGGTAAGCTAGATATTTTAAAGAGAGTTTAAATAAGAACATTATAATCAGAGTAAGAAATTTTCAAGATATTCACGTAAAGCTATAGATTTTCTCAATGCCCTTCACCTGATCACCCAGAAATCACACATTTCACAGTATTCACAAGGGTCATTCTATTTCACAAAACTGCATCAAGTGTCTATGAATTTCAAGTTCCTCATTTCACATGTCAGACCACCACTGACCCAGCACACAAGACACTTGACCTACTTCCGGAAGACTCGTGCATTGACTAGACTCAGAGATTCTGCACCTGTCATACAAGCTGTAATGTTTACCAGCTATGCGCATCAACACAATCTCAATCTCAAGTTCACCATTCTCACAGTATGACAGGGTTAATCCATATGACAGGTCGAGCTCGTTCTGTTTCACACGACTCACCCATACATATGAACCTCCTTCGACTCTCAACGCCTGAATAACCTCATCTATATGAATCCATTATCTCAGGAGAGTCAGGATAATCCCATTATAGACATCACCGATCAATGCACATCCTACACGATCTTACACGGTATTTTCTTTCCTGAAAATACTATGCCTCGATCCACATTCACCACATCCAACACATCACATAACACTGAAAGGAATGATTTCAATCACAGCAAAACTCAATCCAAGGTTCTTATCTTCGAATATCTCATTTAAATCTCAACAGTTTCAAAGCAACACCAAAAATAGAGAGTTTCGCAAACAACGCCAAAACCGGCGACCTGGTTCAAAAACAGGGTATTTCGAAGTCTACATTTAAAATCGGCGACCACGTCGCCCAACACATAGCACAGAGCATTTTACAAGGATGAAAACGAAAACCGGCGACCACGTCGCCCTCACTTCAGAAAATAGCTAAACTATGGCTTGTATTGAAAATGAAGTCTAGCTTCCCTTACCTGGACTTGCGCAAACACCAGGAGCTCCGAAACCCAACGAAGCTTGAACCCCGCCTTGTCTCTGTTTTCAGCGCCTGGTCTGTAGAACTTGCAGAGAACCTCTTAGGTGCTCTAAGGGCAACGTCGCGTGTCGCACTGATGCTGGAGGTTGCCTGAGTCTCAACACAAGGAAGGGAAGAAGGGAGGGAGGAAGTTTGCACTCACTCTAACACTCTTGAGTCTGTAACACTCTTTGCCTTCCCGCAGTGGCTTTTGAATCCCAGCTTACCTGTCCACGTTTGCTGCTGCTGCCACCCCTTCTGCAGGAAAGTCTGAGAACCACTGCCCTGAACAGTACGACCACTGCTGTCGTTTATGCATGCCAACCACTGCTCTGAACAGTACGACCACTGTTGTCGTTTGTGCATGCCAACCACTGCTCTGAACAGTACGACCACTGTTGTCGTTTGTGCATGCCAACATTCTGATGTCACCACTCTGAATCATCCTTTTTGTCTACGTGGCGCGCGTGCAGGACGTTTCATGCTGAGAGTCTGGGTCCCACTTTATCTGTGTGAGGCTCGCCATCGCGACAACTTTCCAACGCTGACTCATCCTGGCGAACGACCGATGTCTCCTTCGCCCTAGAAGACGACCGATGTCTTCCTCTGGGAGACGACCGATGTCTTCCCTGGCGACGCCCTCATAACTCTCGCGCCTTAGCCACGTCCACATGCCTCGCGCCCTGGCAATGCCCGCATGCCTCGCGCCCGCGCGATGCCTGCATGCCTCTCGGGCCCGCGCGTTGCCTGCATGCCTCTCGCGCCCGCGCGATGCCTGCATGCCTCTCGCGCCCGCGCGATGCCTGCATGCTTCTCGCGCCCGCGTGATGCCCGCATGCCTCTCGCGCCCGCGCGATGCCTGCATGCTTCTCGCGCCCGCGCGATGCCGGCATGCCTCTCGCGCCCGCGCGACGTCCACCTGGCGCTCATGTGTAGCAGGCGACCGACGATCTCATAGCCTTCTAAACTTAACTTTTTCTTCCCTTTCTATTCTAAATAAAACATACATAGAATTCTTTTAAAATATATCTCTTTTTATTCCAATTCAATTTTACAGGTCCTTACAAGTATCCTGTGAATGGGGCGATCCTGACTCTGCTGAGATAATGGAATCACATAGAGGAAGTTACTCAGTTGGTGAGAGTCGAAGGAGGTTCATATGAATGGGTGAGTCGTGTGAAACAGAACGAGCTCGGCCTGTCTTATGGATTTACCCTGTCATACTGTGAGAGTGATGAATTGAGACCGAGATTGTGTTGATGCGCATGGCTGTGGAATCATTATAGCCAATGAAGTATGACAGGTGCATGTCCCTGGATGCTAGGTTCAACGCACGAGTCTTCCGGAAGTGGAATCAAGTGTCTTGTGTGATGAGTCAGTGAAGTCTGACGTGAGAAATGAGAAACTTTGAATTGATAGACACTTGATATATGTTGTGATTTTAATGACCTTCGAGGAATCGTGAAATATGTGTTTAGTTGATGGATTACGTAGATATCTTGAATTTGTTTTACCTTGATTTTAAAGTTCATATCTAACTCTTTTTAAATGTCTAGCTTACCCTGTGTTTTCTTGGTGTTGTGTTCGGCCTTTTCTTAAACCTGTAATGATCGTGTATAATTTACACGGGAGCAGATGATGTTGCAGGAAGTAGAGCTCCTTAGTGAATTGTCGCTGGAAGGAGATCGCCTGTTGACGGGGACAACACTGGAATGGTTCATTAGCTTGCCTGAGGGACACATAACGTCCTTCACGCAGTTTTTCACGTTGTTCAGGGAGCAGTAAATTGTCAATGGGGCCCCCCCGCCAGTGTCGTATGACCTATTTGATGTAAGGTAATATCAGGGAGTGTCCCTGAGGGATTATCTCAATCGATTTGGAGCAATAGTGGTGAGGCCGCACACCAAGGACGAGGATATGGTGGTACACGCCTTCAGGAAGGGGATACTGCCAGGACCCTTCAGTGAATCGCTCATCAGAAATAGCCCCAAGACCTTTGGCTATATCAGGCGCCAGGTCGTCGCCCACATTGCAGCAGAGGGGGAACTCAGCGAAAAACGTGAAAGCGTGGCCCCCTCACGATCACGGGTGCCTAGTCGTCCACAACCCATGCGGGTGCACGAGGCGACGACGAAGAATAGGGCACAGGGTAAGCAGAAACCCTACGAGGCCAAGAAGCCCCAGACCAGGGCACGCACGAAGGAGGATGTGCCCCCCAAACACAACTTCCTGGTAGAGTTAAAGGAGTTGATCTCTATTCCTAATGTAGCGGAAAGACTGAAGGTGCCCCCAAAGACAGACAAGAGGGCTGGGGCCCAATAAGAATGCATGGTGGGAGTTCCACCAGGCGTTTGGCCATCCCATCCGCAAATGCTTGGCCCTGGGTCACTAGTTGGATGAGTTGGTCAAGAGTGGTTTCTTGAACGACTACCTGTGGGAGTCACAAGGGGGAGAGGTGGTAGTGACCCTAAGAATTGACCAAGGACACGAGGTGCCCATACATGGTGAGATCCACACCATCTCAGGAGGGTTCTTGGGAGGAGGGTGCACTTCATCCCAACGGAAGAAGTACGAACGATCGGTGATGGCAGTTGAGGCACACGAGGAGGACCACTTCCCAGATGTTGATCTCACATTCACGAAGGCAGATTTACAGGATGTTGTCCCTCATGACAATGATCCAGTGGTGATATCAGTGGTCACTGTAGGAAGGAGGGTACATCAGGTGCTTGTGGATCAAGGAAGTTCTGCCGATGTAATGTTCTGGTCTACCTTCAATAAGCTGCAGTTATCTCCAGACCAATTAAGACCTTACACTAGTTGCTTATATGGGTTTGCTGGAGACCAGGTCGAAGTGCGGGGGCACATAGGACTGAGGACCACCTTCACAGATGGAGTGGCCTCCCGTACAGAGAACATTAGGTACCTTGTCGTGAATGCCCCCTCAGCTTAAAACATACTATTGGGCAGACCTGTAAGGACCTAGAAACTTTAATTGGAATAAAAGTGTTATATTTAAATAATTTCAGAAGATGTTATTATTTAAAATACAGAGAGTTGGTAAATGAAGTTTCGTAGTAGTCGGACATCAGACGTCACCCAAGGTCTGGGGTAAGCTGGTAGAGGTCGGTCGGCTGACATGTGGATCAAGAAGAGTAAAGGAGGAAAAGTGTGGCTAAGAAGTCTTCTACGAGATCGCCGTTATGGGCGCACAAGGAGTGGTACTGATCTACTCTTGGAAATGTGAAGCTACCGACGTCACCGAGTCATGTGGAGATAATACTTTGGATGTAACATAGTGGAATGAAGAACCTTCGGGAAGGCGTGACGATGTGTCGTCGGGCATCGCCAGGCGCGGGACATGCGGGCATCACCATGGCGCGAGGCATGTGGACATCGGTCGTCTTCCAGGGAGAGACATCGGTGGTCCACCAGGGTGAGGAATCAGTCATCACCGGATGAGGAACGTCAGTCATCGCCAGGATGAGGGACACATCGGTCGTCCTCCAGGATAAGTCATCGGTGGAAGGTCATCGCGCGAGATGTCATCGGTGGAAGGTCATCGCGCGATGTCGAGTTTCACGCAGATAAGGTGGGACCCAGACTCCCAGCATGGAACGTCCTGCACGTACGCCACGTAGACAAAAAGGATGATTCAGAATCGTGACATCAGAATGTTGGCATGCGCAGGAGACACTCGCGGTCGTACTATTCAGGAAGTGGTTGGCATGCGCAAGAGACAAACGTGGTCGTACTGTTCAGAGAAACGTACACTCAGACTTCTCTGCAGAGTGGGTGGTGGCAGCTGCTTTTGTGGACAAGCTGGTTTAAGATGCAAAAACCCACTTCTGAGAGAGAGGAACGTTGCAGTTGTTCAAGAGCGAAAGAGTGAGTTTACCTCCCTTCTCCTCCATTCTCTCCTTCGCACTGCGATTCTGGCACCTTCACACAAGAGTACGACGAGCGACGGCCACCATTAGAGCACCTGGGAGGTTCTCTGCAAGTCCTTCAAACCAGACGCAAAAACAGAGCCAAGGCATTCTTTAAGCTTCGTTGGGTTTCGGAGCTCCTGGTGTTTTGCGCAAGTCCAGGTAAGGGAAGCTAGCTTTCATTTTCAATAGAAGCCATAGATTAGCTGTTTCTGAAGTGAGGGCGACGTGGTCGCCGGTTTCTTTTTCATCTTCGTGAATGCTCTGTTCTATGTGTTTGGGCGACGTGGTCGCCGGTTTTAAATACAGATTTCGAAATCCCCTGTTTTTGGACAAGATCGCCGGTTTTGGCGTTGTTTTACAAACTCCCCTGTTTTTGGTGTTGTTTTGAAACTGTTTGAGATGTAAATGTGATATTCGAAAACATGAACCTTGGAGTGAGTTTTGCTGTGATTGAAATCATTCATTTAAGTGTTGCATGGTGCATTGGGTGAATTGATGATCTTTCGCTGTCCTGTGTGGACTTTACTTGCTGTCCTGTGTGGACTTTCCTTGCTGTCCTGTGTGGACTTTCCTTGCTGTCCTGTGTGGACTTTACTTGCTGTCCTGTGTGGACTTTCCTTGCTTTCCTGTGTGGAATTTCTTTGCTGTCCTGTGTGGACTTCATTAGCTGTCCTGTGTGGACTTTACTTGCTGTCCTGTGTGGACTTTACAGTAGTGTGGTATGTGTCTATGTGTGTTGAATCAGTGGAAGTCTGACGTGAGAAATGAGAACTTTGAAATTGATAGACACTTGATGAATTAGGTGATTTGAAAGACTCTTGAAGGAATTGTGAAATGTGTGATTTCTTGATGGTCATGGGAAGGGAATGAGAAAATTGATGGTTTTTACGTGGGTGTCTTTAAGTTTGTTTTATCTTGAATTTTAAAGTTTCATATCTAAATTCTCTTTCAAATATCTAGCTTACCCTGTGATTTTTGGTGTTGTGTTTGGCTTTTTCTTAAACCTGTGATGATCGTGTATAATTTACACAGGAGCAGATGATGTTGCAGGAAGTAGAGCTCCTCTGTGAGTGGTCGCCGGAAGGAGATCGCCTATTTCTGTTTCTGTCGGGCGATCACCCCTTTTTTCTGTTTTCTGATAGGAGATCGCCGTTTTATGATAGGAGATCGCCTTGTTCTGTTAGGAGATCGCCTGTCTTTCTATTTTACTGTATTTTGTTTAAGTTTTTGGAAAACTGACCGATTATGTATTAAACTCCCTGTGAGGAGAAACTTCATTACATATATATAATTATGTTCACTTCGATATATTTGTTTCACCTTTATTTTATTACATAAATATGAAAAGGAAATTTGGCGGGATGTTACATTAATGGTATCAGAGCAGTTCGTCCTTAGGATGACCTGAGGGCTGTGGATCCATTGTGTTTCTTCTGCTCATAAAATCTATTTGAGTTTTAAATAACAACTATAGTGAAAGGTTTTCAAAACGTTTTTGGTATTGAAATTTTGTGTGTGCCTTAGTGAATGTATGCCCTAATTGAAAATCTTGGTATTAAGAATGAGAGGATCTTGATAAAGTAATGAGGGTGCACACTCATAACTGGATCGAGATGATTCTTAATCTTAATTCCAAAGGTTTGATGTTTAGCCTACATTGAATTCTGGTGTGATTTATTGAGTGCTCTTGTAATTGCCTGAAAGTGGTTGTTTGGATTGATGATTGTACACCAGTAACTGTTCTGGTGTTTTGTTTGAAGTTATAAGTATTACGATTCTGTTGATGAGCTCAAGTTCTTAATGACCTTGAGATGCCGACCTTTGTAAGGTCTAGATGTTACCTCCTGAATGAATTGATTTCTTATCGATCTCATTCTTGTAGTTGTAGGGAATATAGAAAACCTATAGTTTCAAAATCTGAAACGAAGAGAGATGGCCCGTAGACCTCCTACCCCTCCCCAACCTTCTTCGGAAATGAGCCAAATTGCCAAGGCTATTGAGATGATGGCAACTGTCATCCAACAACAGAATGCAGCAATGGCTCAGAATCATCAGGCTGCAATGTACCTTTGGGAAACTGCTCGGTCGGCTTAAACCGCTTCCCACGTCAGTCAGCCCCAGAATCAGATGGGACTGACCGAGTTCATGAGGCACAACCCACCCAAGTTCAGTGGGAATGCTACCCCTGATCAAGCAGATCAGTGGGTCAGAGAGTTGGAGAAAATCTTTAGGGCGACCTCCTGCCCTGAAGGGAGGAAACTGGTGTTCGCTACCTATCTGCTATCTGGAGAAGCCGAGTTCTGGTGGATGGGAGCTCAGCAGATGATGGAAGCTAGAGCTGAAGTGTTAGACTGGGAGAGTTTCAGGGTGAGATTTCTGGAAAAATACTTCCCAGATAGTGCAAGATTTGCGAGGGAAGCAGAATTCCTCAGATTGGAGCAGGGGGAGATGTCAGTGAATGCTTATGCTGCTCAGTTTGAGTATCTCGCCCGATTCTATACCCAGGCGACCTCTGAGGCTTGGAGGTGTAGGAAATTTGAAGAAGGACTGAAGCATGAGCTGAAAAGGGCCATAGCACCTATGTGCATAAGAGAATTTCACGCCTTAGTGGAGAAGGCGATGATGGTGGAGACACTGGAGAAGAGCGACTCTCGGGTGATCAGGTCACACCCAGGGGGTTCTCCCAGTGAGAAGGCCAAGGTGCAACAACAGCAGAATAAGCCTCGAGACCTCCACAGCATGGGGCAGAAGCAGCACCGCCCCAGTTTCAGCAGCAACAGCCATGGAAACTCAGATGTTCCCATTGTGGTGGGCCACACACATCCAATGTGTGGCCTGTAACATCCCACCAAATACATTTCATATTTATATAATATAAATGAAGATAAACAAGTATTTTGAAATAAACATAATCATATATATATATAATGGAGTTTCTCCTCATCGGGAGTTTAATACATAAACTGTGAATCTTTCCAAAATAAACTTAACCAAAAATACAACAAAAGACAAATCGGGCGATATGCTAAAAAAAAAAAGGGCGATCTCCTAGTCAATCAGGTGATCTCCTATCAGCCAGGCGATCTCCTATCAGCCAGGCGATCTCCTATCAGACCGGCGATCTCACCTTCCTGCAACGTCATCTGCTCCCGTGTAAATCATACACGATCATCACAAGTTTTAAGAAGAACATCCACAAACGAAAACGCAGGGTAAGCTAGGCAGTTTTAAAAGAGAATTTAGATATGAACTTTAAAATCAAGATAAATTAATTTAAGGCACCCACGTAAAAACATCAGCTTTCTCATTCTTCCCACATACCATCAAGTAAAAACCCACATTTCACAATTCCTCAAGAGTAGTTCATATCACACAGTGCAGCAAGTGTCTATCCACATACAGTGTTCCTCATTTCTCACGTCAGGTTTTCCACTGACTCACAATACATAGACACAAGACACTAATTCCGGAATACTCGTGCATTGATTAGACTCAGAGATCTGCACCTGTCATATTGCCCACTGTGGAATCTCACACATCCACAGGGTCGCCGTGAAATCTCTCACATTCATCAGCGTATAATGAATCTCACACATCACCATACAGCATGACAGGGTTAATCCACGCAAAACAGGTCGGTTTGTTCTCTTTCAAACAACCCACCCATACAGGTGAACCTCCTTCGACTCTCAACAACTGAGTAACTTCCTCTACGTGAGTCCATTACCTCAGCAGAGTCAGGATATCTCGTTCTTAATCACCGATCAATGCACCTACTACAAGATCTTACACGGTATTTTCTTTCCTGAAAATACTATGCCTCGACCTCACACTCACCACATCCAACACATCATACCATTCAAATAAATCATTCAAATCACATCAACAACCATTTCAAAGCTTCAGATCTTCGAATACCTCATGTAAATCTCAAGTAGTTTCAAAACAGTATCAAAAACAGAGGAGTTCGTAAAACAGCGCCAAAACCGGCGATCTAGTTCAAAAACAGAGTGTGTCGAAGATTGTATATAAAACCGGCGACCTCGTCGCCCAAGCACACATACGGAGCATTTTACGCAGATGAAAACGAAAATGGCGACCACGTCGCCCTCACTTCAGAAGATAGCTAAACTATGGCTCGTATGGAAAAGAGGTCTAGCTTCCCTTACCTGGACTTGCGCAAACACCAGGAGTTCCGAAATCCAACGAAGCTTGAAGAACGCCTTGACTCTGTTCTTGTGTCTGGTTTTGAAGAGCTTGCAGAGAACCACCCAAGTGCTCCAATGGTGGCTGTCGCTCGTCGTATTCCCGCGTGAAGGTGTACTAGAATCGCAGTGTGAAGGAGAGAAATGGAGAGGAGGGAACTCACTCTTTCTCTCTTCGACTACAACAATGTCTTCCTTTTCTCTCAGCAGTGGATTTCTGTAATTTAAACCAACTTATCCCTCCAAAAGCAGCTGCCACCACCCACTCTGCAGAGAAGTCTGAGAACCACTGCCCTGAACAGTACTACCACTGTTGTCTCTGGTGCATGCCAACCACTGCTCTGAACAGTACTGCCACTGTTTGTCGCTTGTGCATGCCAGCCACTGCTCTGAACAGTACGACCGTGAGTGTCTCCCGCGCATGCCAACATTCTGATGTCACTATTCTGAACCACTTTTTCGTCTACGTGGCGCGCGTGCAGAACGTCTCTTGCTGGGAGTCTGGGGCCCACGTTCTCTGGGTGTAACTCAACGTCGCGCGATGACCTTTCGCCGATGACTACCAGCTCGAAGAGAAACCACTGATGACCTCTCGCGCGAAGACGATCCACCGATGACCTCGCGCGAAGGCTACCACCGATGACCTCTTCCTAGCGAACGACCGATGTCTTCCTCTGGGAGACAACCGATGTCTTCCCTGGCGACGCCCTCATAACTCTCGCGCCTTGGCCACGTCCACATGCATCGCGCCCTGGCAATGCCCGCGTGCCTCGCGTCCGCGCGATGCCCGCATGCCCCTCGCGCCCGCGCGATGCCTGCATGCCTCTCACGCCCGCGAGATGCCTGCATGCCTCTCACGCCCGCGCGATGCCTGCATGCCTCTCGCGCCCGCGCGATGCCTGCATGCCTCTCGCGCCCGCGCGATGCCTGCATGCCTCTCGCGTCCGCGCGATGCCTGCATGCCTCTCGCGCCCGCGCGATGTCCACCTGGCGCTCATGTGTAGCAGGCGACCGGCGACCTCGTAGCCTTCTAAACTTAACTTTTTCCTCCCTTTCTATTCTAAATAAAAACATACTTAGAATTTATTTAAAATATAACTCTTTTATTCCAATAAATTTTTCAGGTCCTTACATGGCCCAAGAGAAATTCAGAGAGAAGATGCTACATCTGCCGAAAGACGGGACACCTTGCTAGAGAATGTCCTAACGGGAATAGGGCGACTCAACCCAGTGGTTCCCAGCAGTTGAGGAACGAAGGCAGCAGGCCTCAGGCAGCAGGGAGAGTGTTTGCCATGTCTGGAGCGGAGGCGTCTCAGTCAGGTAACCTAGTGCAAGGTGTTTGTTTATAGCTAGTAGATACTTTGGAGTTTTGTTTGTTTCTGGAGCGACACACTCTTTTGTGTCAAATCGGTGTGCAACCGAACTAGGCCTTCTAGTGGAGGAGCTGCCGTTTGAACGGTTGGTCTCTACACCTGCATCAGGACAGGTTTTGACCTCCCCAGTTTGCTCTGAATGTCCAGTGATAGTAGAGGGACGCAGGTTCAAAGTGAATTTGATCTGTCTACCTCTTCAGGATCTGGATGTTACCCTAGGAATGGATTGGCTATCTGCCAATCACGTTCTCACAGTTTGCGGTAGCCAGAAGGTGGTGTTCCCCGACCTCCAAGAGTCAGGTGTGATATCTGCTCAGTACGTGAAGTCGGAGTTGAAAGAAGGGGCGACGTGTTTTGTGAGCCTAGCTAAAGGGGGGGGGAGTGAAGAATGAAGAAGACGTAAGCAGGATACCTTGGTGAAAGATTTCATGGATGTATTTCCAGAAGAACTACCTGGATTACCTCCTAAGAGAGAGGTGGAACTCTCTATTGATTTGGTACCTGGAGCTGGACCAGTGTCAATGGCTCCAGCTGAGTTGATGGAATTTAAGAAGGAAGTGTAAGTTAGATTTAGTTGTACCCAGGGTTTAGTTTCAGCTACATATAAGTTATGGAGAGTATATAAGCAGTATGTTGAGGGTTTAAAGCTTAAGCATGTGTATCCATGGGAAGTACCAAAGTTAAGTTCCAAGAATGAAAGAATGAATTTTTCTTTTGAAGCTTAGAAGATGTTCATGTCGATGAAACAGCATGAGATGGTTCTAGCTTAAGCTTCACGCAGAATGGATGCTGTTTTGTTGATCGTGATTTGAAAGATGATTATGGAAATGGTGGGTTGAGATAAAAGGCTTCCGAAGCCGTAAGCCTCCTGAATTTGGCAAATGAGGATGCAGATCGGCCTGTGGATGTAGAAGGGAAGGAGGAGATGGCTGTGGATAAGAATGAGGGTAAGCTGTGTTATGAGGATGTTGAGTCCTTCTAGAGGTGTGTTGATTCCTAGAAGGATATTTCGGATCCTAGTTTGAATTAGCTAGGGGGCATGAATAGTGGGCAGCTGTCCCCTCTCCTTCCGATGAAGGGATCTTGCTCGCTTTTCTCAAAAGGGGCTAGTCCTGGTTCCGTTAAGGGCCTAGTTCTGGACTTGCTCGACCAAGTCTTCAAGGTTGGAAGTAGAGTGTGAATGCTAGAGTTGGCGCTCAATGGAGCAGCATATTCCATATGCAGGGACGTAAAAATGGAATTTGATGAAGTATTGGAGTAGTAAGAGTTGGTTCAGCAGACAACCGAGAGGGTGAAACTGATACAGGGCAGAATGAAAGCCTCTCAAAGTCGGCAGGTGTGCTAGGCAGATCAGAGGAGAAGACCTTTGGGGTTTACTGCTGGGGATCATGTCTTTATGAGGGGGACACCAGCCAAGGGTGTAGGACGAGCTATCAGATCAAAGAAGCTGTCCCCTAGGTCTGTTGGGCCATATCAGATCCTAAGGGGGATCAGTCCAGTGGCTTATGAGATCGCCCCACCTCCCCAATTAGCAAACCTGCATAATGTATTTCACGTATCACAGCTAAGGAAGTATCTTGCAGACCCTAGTCACGTGTTGGAAGTGGACGACGTGCACATCGGGTGATTCACCATGGGAATTTGAAGAAACCATGAGAGGAGCATATCCCTACCTCTTTTCCTTGTAATCCAATTTTCGAGGACGAAAATTTTTCTTGTTGGGGAGATTGTAAGGACCTAGAAACTTTAATTGGAATAAAAGTGTTATATTTAAATAATTTCAGAAGATGTTATTATCTAAAATACAGAGAGTTGGTAAATGAAGTTTCGTAGTAGTCGGACATCAGACGTCACCCAAGGTCTGGGGTAAGCTGGTAGAGGTCGGTCGGCTGACATGTGGATCAAGAAGAGTAAAGGAGGAAAAGTGTAGCTAAGAAGTCTTCTACGAGATCGCCGTTATGGGCGCACAAGGAGTGGTGCTGATCTACTCTTGGAAATGTGAAGCTACCGACGTCACCGAGTCATGTGGAGATAATACTTTGGACGTAACATAGTGGAATGAAGAACCTTCGGGAAGGTGTGACGATGTGTCGTCGGGCATCGCCAGGCGTGGGACATGCGGGCATCGCCATGGCGCGAGGCATGTGGACATCGGTCGTCTTCCAGGGAGAGACATCGGTGGTCCACCAGGGTGAGGAATCAGTCATCACCAGATGAGGAACGTCAGTCATCGCCAGGATGAGGGACACATCGGTCGTCCTCCAGGATAAGTCATCGGTGGAAGGTCATCGCGCGAGATGTCATCGGTGGAAGGTCATCGCGCGATGTCGAGTTTCACGCAGATAAGGTGGGACCCAGACTCCCAGCATGGAACGTCCTGCATGTACGCCACGTAGACAAAAAGGATTATTCAGAATAGTGACATCAGAATGTTGGCATGCGCAGGAGACACTCGCGGTCGTACTGTTCAGGAAGTGGTTGGCATGCGCAAGAGACAAACGTGGTCGTACTGTTCAGAGAAACGTACACTCAGACTTCTCTGCAGAGTGGGTGGTGGCAGCTGCTTTTGTGGACAAGCTGGTTTAAGATGCAAAAACCCACTTCTGAGAGAGAGGAACGTTGCAGTTGTTCAAGAGTGAAAGAGTGAGTTTACCTCCCTTCTCCTCCATTCTCTCCTTCGCACTGCGATTCTGGCACCTTCACACAAGAGTACGACGAGCGACGGCCACCATTAGAGCACCTGGGAGGTTCTCTGCAAGTCCTTCAAACCAGATGCAAAAACAGAGCCAAGGCATTCTTTAAGCTTCGTTGGGTTTCGGAGCTCCTGGTGTTTTGCACAAGTCCAGGTAAGGGAAGCTAGCTTTCATTTTCAATACAAGCCATAGATTAGTTGTTTCTGAAGTGAGGGCGACGTGGTCGCCGGTTTCTTTTTCATCTTCGTGAATGCTCTGTTCTATGTGTTTGGGCGACGTGGTCGCCGGTTTTAAATACAGATTTCGAAATCCCCTGTTTTTGGACAAGATCGCCGGTTTTGGCGTTGTTTTACGAACTCCCCTATTTTTGGTGTTGTTTTGAAACTGTTTGAGATGTAAATGTGATATTCGAAAACATGAACCTTGGAGTGAGTTTTGCTGTGATTGAAATCATTCATTTAAGTGTTGCATGGTGCATTGGGTGAATTGATGATCTTTAGCTGTCCTGTGTGGACTTTACTTGCTGTCCTGTGTGGACTTTCCTTGCTGTCCTGTGTGGACTTTCCTTGTTGTCCTGTGTGGACTTTCTTTGTTGTCCTGTGTGGACTTCATTAGCTGTCCTGTGTGGACTTTACTTGCTGTCCTGTGTGGACTTTACAGTAGTGTGGTATGTGTCTATGTGTGTTGAATCAGTGGAAGTCTGACGTGAGAAATGAGAACTTTGAAATTGATAGACACTTGATTAATTAGGTGATTTGAAAGACTCTTGAAGGAATTGTGAAATGTGTGATTTCTTGATGGTCATGGGAAGGGAATGAGAAAATTGATGGTTTTTACGTGGGTGTCTTTAAGTTTGTTTTATCTTGAATTTTAAAGTTTCATATCTAAATTCTCTTTCAAATATCTAGCTTACCCTGTGATTTTTGGTGTTGTGTTTGGCTTTTTCTTAAACCTGTGATGATCGTGTATAATTTACACGGGAGCAGATGATGTTGCAGGAAGTAGAGCTCCTCTGTAAGTGGTCGCCGGAAGGAGATCGCCTATTTCTGTTTCTGTCGGGCGATCACCCCTTTTTTCTGTTTTCTGATAGGAGATCGCCGTTTTATGAAAGGAGATCGCCTTGTTCTGTTAGGAGATCGCCTGTCTTTCTATTTTACTGTATTTTGTTTAAGTTTTTGGAAAACTGACCGATTATGTATTAAACTCCCTGTGAGGAGAAACTTCATTATATATATATAATTATGTTCACTTCGATATATTTGTTTCACCTTTATTTTATTACATAAATATGAAAAGGAAATTTGGCGGGATGTTACAAGACCAGCCCTGAACAGGTTAGGGGCGGTGGCATCGACAAGGCATATGAAGATGAAGCTGCCTTCTATGGAAGGAGCAGTGATCACCATCAGGTTAGATCAGAAGGACGCGAAGAAGTGTTATGAGAATAGCCTCAAAACGAGGAGAGGAGTGTGCACAGTGACCACCTAACGACTAGGTGGGGAGTGCACCATCGTTGACCTGCCCCAAGGATGAGATGGGGACATACGAGCAGAGGTCGCCCGAGAGAGACGACCTGAGCCAGCTGAGGACATCTTGGAGAGGGAGATTGGAGGTATGTTGTTCAAGCTTGGCAAATCCTTGGGCCAAGACACACAAGACCATATTGCAGGAGTTCTAGAGCGACACTTGGATGCCTTTGCGTGGTCCACCTCAGACATGCTAGGCATCGACCCCAATTTCTTGTGTCATTGCCTAGCGTTGAATCCCCAGGTCAGACCTGTCCATCAGAGGAGGAGGAAGTTCAATGAAGAGAGGAGACAGGTGATCAAGGAAGAGACGTAGAAGTTGTTGAGGGCTGGTCATATTCGAGAGATCCAATATCCGAAATGGCTAGCGAATGTGGTGTTGGTGAAGAAAGCCAATGGGAAGTGGAGGATGTGTGCAGACTTCACCGACCTCAACAAGGCATGCCCAAAGGACTCCTGTCCTCTGCCAAGTATTGATGCTTTGGTGGATAGCGCCTCAGGCTGCAAGCTGCTCAGTTTCCTGGATGCTTTTTCTAGCTATAACCAGATTAAGATGCATCCCATGGATGAGTGCAAGATAGTGTTCATGACCGAGCTATCTTGCTATTGCTACACAGTCATGCCCTTTGGGTTGACGAATACAGGTGCCACCTACCAAAGACTGATGGACAAGGTACTTGCACCCATGATAGGGCACAATGTGCAAGCCTATGTGGATGATATCGTGGTGACGTTACAGGTGAAGGATCAACACGTCGCTGATTTGGAAGAGCTATTCGCTACGATAGCTAGGTACAGGTGAAGCTGAACCCAGAGAAGTGTGTTTTCAGGGCGGAAGCAGGCAAGTTTTTGGGCTTCTTGCTCACTGAGCGTGGGATAGAAGCTAATCCTAATAAATGCGCTGCAATCCTCGCTATGAGGAGCCCGACGTTAGTAAAGGAGGTTCAGCAATTAACAGGGCAGATGGACGTTCTATCTAGATTCATATCAGCTGGGGGAGATAAAGGTCACCCCTATTTCTAGTGCTTGAGGAGGAACAATAGGTTCTTGTGGACCAAGGAGTGTAAGGAAGCATTCCTCAAGCTGAAAGAATATCTGGCCAGCCCATTAGTGTTGTGCAAACCACAGCTCAGCACCCCGCTACGCTTGTATTTTGTAATCACTGAGAGGTTAGTGAGCTCAGTTCTCGTGCAAGAGCAAGACCAGCTTCAGAAGCCAATCTACTTTGTTAGCAAAGTATTGCAGGGGCCTGAGGTGAGGTACCAAGCCCTAGAGAAAGCAGAACTGGCCATGGTGTTCTTCGCAAGAAGGCTTCGCCATTACTTCCAGAGCTTCACAGTGGTGGTGATGACAAACCTACCCATTCGTAAGGTCTTGCAGAAGCCAGATGTAGTAGGAAGGATGGTTCATTGGGCAGTAGAATTGCTAGAGTTTGACATACAGTACGAGCCCAGAGGCCCTATCAAGGGCCAAGTTTACGCCAATTTTGTAGCCAAGCTATCCTTGGCAGAAACCCACCACAAAGAGTCTGACCTCAGATGGGTGCTCTCAGTAGATGGGTCTTCAAATCAACAAGGCAGCGGAGCTGGCATGATCTTGGAAGGACCAAAGGAGCTATTGATTAAGCAGGCCCTACGGTTCGCTTTCAAGGCCAGCAATAACCAGGCAGAGTACGAGGCCCTAATCGTTGGGATGTTGTTGGCCAAAGGGATGGGTGCGCAGAGTCTACTAGCAAAAAGTGACTCCCTATTGGTCACGGGCCAAGTGACAGGAGAGTACCAGGCCAAAGACCCCCAAATGGCCTCCTACCTAGAATACGTCCAAGTGTTGAAGAGGTCATTTGCAGCATTTGAATTGGTGCATGTCCCCAGAGAACAGAATGCCCGAGCTGACTTGTTAGCAAAACTCGCCAACTCGGGCAAGGGGGGCAGGCAGAGGACGGTCATCCAGGAGACCCTAAGGATGCCTCGCAGCTATATTGCTGACAATTTGGTAGGAGTCCATCAGATTAGCAAGTCAGATGGTGGGAAGAGGAGTCATCGGTCGTTGATCCAAGAAACCTTCTCTCCGAAGCCTTCTTGGGGCACGCATTGGGCGTGTGTGGTCCACCACAATGGAAACACTTGGGTTTCCAAGGCTGTTGCTGCTGAAACTGGGATGGCGTTGTTCCCGCCCGATGTGGTGGAGATCTCGCATAGGGCTTGCTTTGTGGGTGCTGCACCTTAGCCTTCCCACTGAAAGAACTCCCTGGGTGTGACCTGATCACCCGAGAATCACCCATTTCCAGGGTCTCCACCATCTTCGCCTTCTCTACCAAAGCGTGAAATTCCCTGATGCACATCGGGGCTATGGTCCTCTTCAGCCCATGCTTCAGTCCCTCTTCGAACTTCCTACACCTCAAAGCCTCGGAGGTCGCCTGGGTGTAAAATCGGGCGAGATACTCAAACCGAGCAGCATAAGCATTCACAGACATCTACCCCTGCTCCAATCTGAGGAATTCTGCTTCCTTCGCAAACTTTGCACTATCTGGGAAGTATTTCTCCAGGAACCTCACCCTAAAGCTCTCCCAGTCTAACACTTCAGCTCTGGCTTCCATCATCTGCTGAGCTCCCATCCACCAGAACTCGGCTTCTCCAGATAGCAAAAAGGTGGCGAACACCAACTTCTTCTCTTCAGGGCAGGAGGTCGCCCTAAAGATTTTCTCCAACTCCCTGACCCACTGATCTGCCTGATCAGGGGTAGCATTCCCACTGAACTTGGGTGGGTTGTGCCTCATGAACTCGGTCAGTCCCATCTGTTCTTGAGGTTGACCGACGTGGGAATTTGTTTCAGCAGACCGAGCAGTTTCCCAGTGGTGCATTGTAGCTTGATGGTTCTGAGCCATCGCCGCATTCTGTTGTTGGATGGCAGTTGCCATCATCTCGATAGCCTTGGCAATCTGGCTTATCTCCGAAGAAGGTTGGGGAGGGGTAGAAGGTCTACGTGCCATCTTCTTCGTTTCAGATTTTGAAACTATGGGTTTCTATATTCCCTACAACTACAAGAATGAGATCGATAAGAAATCAATTCATTCAAGAGGTAACATCTAGACCTTACAAAGGTCAGCATCTCAAAGTCATTAAGAATTTGAGTTCATCAACAGAATCATAATACTTATAATCTCAAGCAAAATACCAGAACAGCTACTGGTATACAACCATCAATCCAAACAACCACTTTCAGTCAATTACAAAAACACTCAATAAAATGAAATAAATCACACCAGCATTCAATGTATGCTAAACATCAAACCTTTGGAATTAAGATTGAGAATCATCTCGATCCAGTTATGAGTGTGCACCCTCACCACTTTATCAAGACCCTCTCATTCTTAATACTAAGATTTTCAGTTAGGGCATATATTCACTAAAGCACACACAAAATTTCAATACAAAAACGTTTGAAAACCTTTCACTATAGTTGTTATTTAAAACTCAAATAAATTTTATGAGCAGAAGAAACACAATGGATCCACAGCCCTCAGGTCATCCTAAGGACGAACTGCTCTGATACCATTAATGTAACATCCCGCCAAAATACTACTCATATTTATATAAAGGAAAATAAAGGTAACAAATAGATTGAAGTGAATAAAATTATATATATGTAATGAAGTTTCTCCTCACAGGGAGTTTAATACAAATTCGGTCAATTTTCCAAAAACGTAAACAAAATTACATTAAAATAGAAAGAAAGGCGATCTCCTAACAGCAAAAGGCGATCTCCTATCAGAGAACGGTGATCTCCTATCAGGAAACAGAAGAAGGGTGATCGCCTAACAGAAAAAGGAACAGGCGATCTCCTTCCGGCGACCACTCACAGAGGAGCTCTACTTCCTGCAACATCATTTGCTCCCGTGTAAATTATACACGATCATCACAGGTTTAAGAAAAAGCCAAACACAACACCAAAATCACAGGGTAAGCTAGATATTTGAAAGAGAGTTTAGATATAAACTTTAAAATCAAGGTAAAACAAATTCAAGATACCCACGTAAACCATCAACTAAACACATATTTCACAATATTCTCAAGAGTCGTTCTATTTCACATAATGCATCAAGTGTCTATCAACTCAATGTTTCTCATTTCTCACGTCAGACTTCCACTGACTCATCACACAAGACACTTGACACTACTTCCGGAAGACTCGTGCATTGACTAGACTCAGAGATCTGCACCTGTCATACTAAACTGCTGTAATGTTTCCACAGCTATGCGCATCAACACAATCTTGATCTCAAATTCATCACTCTCACAGTATGACAGGGTTAATCCATATAACAGGCCGAGCTCGTTCTTTTTCACACGACTCACCCATTCATATGAACCTCCTTCGACTCTCACCAACTGAATAACTTCCTCTATGTGATTCCATTATCTCAGCAGAGTCAGGATATCTCATTATAGAATCACCGATCAATGCACATCCTACACGATCTTACATGGTATTTTCTTTCCTGAAAATACTATGCCTTGATCTCACGTTCACAACATTCAACACGTCATACAACACTTAATGAACGATTCCAGTCACAGAAAAACTCAGCCCAAGGTTCGGATTTTCGAATATCACATTTAAATCTCAAACAGTTTCAAACAACACCAAAAACAGGGGAGTTCGAAAAACAACGCCAAAACCGGCGATCTCATTCAAAAACAGAGATTTATGCAATAAAAGTTGAAAACCGGCGACCACGTCGCCCCATCATCTCAAACATCTACTATAAGGTTTTCGTTGGAAATAAAGCTAGCTTCCCTTACCTGGACTAGCACAAAACTCTAAGAGCTCCAAAACCCACCGAAGGTTAAAGATGCCTTAGCTCTGTTTTCAGCGTCTGGTTTGTATAACTTGCAGAGAACCTCCCAAGTGCTCGAAGGGCAGTCGTCGCTGGTCGCACTGGTGCTTGAGGAAGCCTGAATCGCAGCGCGAAGGAGAGAAAAGAGAGGGATGAAGATGCACTCACTCTTTCACTCTTGAGTCTCTGTAACCTTCTTTGCCTCCTCGCATTGGGTTTTTGAATCCAAGCCTTCTTGTCCACGCATGCTGCTGCCACCACCCCCTCTGCAAGAAAGCCAGAGTGTACGTTTCACTGAACAGTACGGCCACGGTTGTCTTCTTGTGCATGCCAACCACTTTCCTGCACAGTACGACCGCGAGTGTCTCTTGCGCATGCCAACCTTCTGATGTCACTATTCTGAACCACCCTTTTTGTCCACGTGGCGCGCGTGCAGGACGTGTCATGCTGGGAGTCTGGGTCCCCCCTCATCTATGTGAAACTCGACATCGCGCGATAACCTTCCACCGATGACCGCTCGCGCGATGACTATCCACTGAGGTCTCATACTAGAGGACGACCGATGTCTCTCTCTGGGAGACGACCGATGTCTATCCCTGGCGACGCCCGCATGCCCCTCGCACCCTGGCGACGTCCACATGCCTCGCGCCCTGGCGATGCCCACATGCCTCGCGCCCTGGCGATGCCTCCATGCCTCTCGCGCCCTGGCGACGCCTCCATGCCTCTCGTGCCTGGCGATCATGTGTAGTCTAGGCGACAGGCGATCATGTACTAACCAGGCGATCTCTTAGTCTTCTAAACTACACTTTCCTTCCTTTTTATTTTAAATAAAAACATACTTAGAATTCATTTAAAATATATTCCTTTTTATTTCCAATTTAATTTTTACAGGTCCTTACAACGCCTTATAAGCGCTACTTGGCTGATGGGATGCTACCAGTATAGCCAATGGAGGCGAGAAAAATAAAGAAGAAGTCGACCAAGTATACATTCATTGATGGGGAGTTGTACAGGCACGGGTTTACCCACCCCATCCTGGTGTATGTACATGGTGAGCAGTGCACGTGAATAATGATGGAGCTCTATGAAGGAATATATGGGAGCCATATTGGAGGTCGTGCTCTGGTATCCAAGGCCATTCGTGTAGGGTACTACTGGCCAACCATGAGGGAAAATTGCACGAAGTACGCACAGCAGTGCAAGCAGTGTCAACTACACGCTGATTGGCACAAGGCGCCGCCAGAAGAGCTCAGGTTGATATATTGCCCTTGGCCATTCCACACATAGGGAATCGATATTCTGGGCCCTTTCCCTTTGGCTGTGCGGCAGATGAAGTACCTTGTGGTCGCCATAGAATACTTCATGAAGTGGATAGAGGCTGAGCCAGTAGAATAAATCACAACCCATAAGGTCCAGCATTTCGTGTGGAAGAACATAGTATGTCGCTTTGGCATACCCAAGCGCTTGGTATTTGATAATGGCACTCAGTTTGCAAGCCAACAGTTGGGGAAGTTATGTACAAAGCTAGGAATCAAACAGGTGTTTTTATCAGTTGAGCATCCTCAGACTAATGGGCAGGTCGAGTCAGCCAACCGAGTCCTACTCAGAGGACTGAAGAGAAGGCTGGAGAAAGCCAAAGGGACTTGGGCAGAGGAGGTTCCCAGAATTGTGTGGGCTTACCACACTACTCCTCAGTCCACCACCAAAGAGACACCGTTCAGCTTGGTGTATGGTTCAGACGCTATAATCCCTGTTGAGATCCAGGAGAGCTCGCCACGCTTCCAGAATTTTGTGGCTGAGGAATCCAACGAAGAAAGAAAGGTGAATCTGGACCTCTTAGATGAAGTAAGGGAAGAAGCGGGAATCAAAGCCGAAGTATTGAAGAGAAGGGTGGAACTCAAGCACAATTCCAAGTTGAGAGCTTGGCAGTTCCAAGTTGTCGACTTGGTGATGCAGAAGGCCCATCCCTACCAGATGGAGAACAAGTTGTCCCCTGAGTGGACTGGTCCATTCAGAGTGACAGAGGCCCTAGGAAATGGGGCGTACAGACTCAAGACTTTAGAGGGTGGGCCGATTCCTCGTACATGGAATGCGACTCACCTTAAGTTTTATTTCAGTTAAGTTGTAACATTGTACACGGTTTAGGGGACACACTTTTTTCCCTTATAAGGGTTTTTAATGAGGTCACCCAATAAAATTTTCAATTGAAATATATTCTTGAATATTTTGTACATTGCAGTTAAGAACCTGTCACTTGGGATTAGAGGTCTTGACAGTGGGTAGGTAGGTTCAAAAAGGACACCTCCCCTTCGAGTGAGAACACCCAAGTGGAACAGAAGGGTTCGCCAGTTAAATCCTCCCTTGCCTATGGGCGATGAGAGGTCAGTTAAGAACCTGTCACTTGGGGCTAGAGGTCTCGACAGTGGGTAGGTAGGTTCGAAGAGAACACCTCCCCTTTGAGTGAGAACACCCAAGTTGAACAGAAGGGTTCGCTAGTTAAATCCTCCTTTGCCTATGGGCGATGAGAGGTCAGTTAAGAACCTGTCACTTGGGGTTAGAGGTCTCGATAGTGGGTAGGTAGGTTCGAAGAGAACACCTCCCCTTCGAGTGAGGACACCCAAGTCAAACAGAAGGATTAATCAATCCAATCCTCCTTTGCCTATGAGCGATGAGAGGTTAGTTAAGACTCGTCAGCTTGGGCTAGAGGTCTCCGAAGCGAGAAAGGAAGGTTCACAGAGAACGCCTCCCCTCTCGAGTGAGAACACCAAGGACGACTCATACCAGTGAAATCCTCCCTTGCCTCGAGCAAGGAGGGGTCAGGTGAACACAAATTAGTGTTAGAAGTCTCAAAGGGGTAAAAGGAAGGTTCGTAGAGAACACCTCCTCCTCGAGTGAAAACACCCAAGTTGAATAGTAGGGTTTGCCAGTGAGACCCACACATGCCTATGGGTGATGAGAGGTCAACCAAGAAATGGCCTGTGTGTTAGAAGTCTTGAGATGGAAGAGAGTGTAAGGACCTGAGATTTATTGAAATGAATGAGTATGTTTTAAGTAAATTCTATGTATGTTTTATCTAAGTTAAAAAGGAAGGAAAGTGTAGTCTAGGAAAAACGATAAGAGTTTCTTGTTTATACATCATCGCCGGTCGCCTAGACCACACGTCATCGCCTGGGCGCGAGGCATGCAGGCGTCATCAGAGAAGAGAGACATCGGTCGCTCGCGCGAGAGGTCATCAGCGGGTTGTCATCGCGCGATAGCTCATCAGCGGGTTGTCATCGCGCGATAGCTCATCAGCGGGTTGTCATCGCGCGATAGCTCATCAGCGGGTGTCATCGCGCGATAGCTCATCAGCGGGTTGTCATCGCGCGATAGCTCATCAGCGGGTTGTCATCGCGCGATAGCTCATCAGCGGGTGTCATCGCGCGATAGCTCATCAGCGGGTTGTCATCGCGCGATAGCTCATCAGCGGGTTGTCATCGCGCGATAGCTCATCGGCGGGTTGTCATCGCGCGATAGCTCATCGGCGGGTTGTCATCGCGCGCTAGCTCATCGGCGGGTTGTCATCGCGCGCTAGCTCATCAGCGGGTTGTCATCGCGCGAGAGGTCCTCAGGGGG
The DNA here is from genome assembly GCA_013389735.1 of Phaseolus lunatus. Taxonomy (NCBI): domain Eukaryota; kingdom Viridiplantae; phylum Streptophyta; class Magnoliopsida; order Fabales; family Fabaceae; genus Phaseolus; species Phaseolus lunatus. The sequence continues at coordinate 30,653,160 of CM023867.1, read as the reverse complement.
TTGTCTTCGCGAGAGAGGCATCGGTGGAGGGTCTTCGCGCTGGTAGCCATCGGCGAAAGGTCATCGCGCGGCGCTTGGTTAAACACCGAGAACGTAGGACCCAGACTCCCAGCAAGAGACGTTCTACACGTGCGCCACGTAGACGAAAGGTGGTTCAGAATAGTGACCTCAGAGCGTAGCCTGCGCAGAGGCACGCTTAGTAGGACTGTTCAGGGAGTGGTAGGTCTGCGCAGGAGGCAGCTATAGTAGTACTGATTAGTGCGGCGCAACTTCCCTGCAGAGTGGGCGGTGTCAGCTGCTTTTGGGGGAGGGATAAGTTGGTTTAAGTTACAGAAAACCCACAGCTGAGAGAAGAAAAGAAAACGTTGTTGTATTCGAAGAGAGAAAGAGTGAGTTCCCTCCTCCGCGTGCGATTTCAGCCTCTCCACACAAGAGTACGACGAAGCAACGCCATTGGAACACCTGGGAAAGTCTCTGCAACTCCTTCAAACCAGACTCAAGAACAGAGCCAAGGCGTTCATCAAGCTCTGTTGGATTTAGAAGCTCCTAGTGGATTGCACAAGTCCAGGTAAGGGAAGCTAGACCTCTTTTCCATACAAGCCTTAGCGTAGTCTTTTCTGAAGTGAGGGCGACGTGGTCGCCATTTTCGTTTTATCTGTGTGAAATGCTCTGTTTGTATGCTTGGGCGACGTGGTCGCCGGTTTTGATAAACAGTCTTCGAAACGCCATGTTTACTAACCAGGTCGCCGGTTTTGGCGCTGTTTTGCAAAATCCTTGTGTTTGATGCTGTTTTGAGAACTGCTTGAGGTTTACATGAGATATTCGAAAATATGAATCCTTTGAAATGGCTATTGCTGTGATTGAAATCATTTCTTTGAGTATGGTATGATGTGTTTGAATGTTGTGAATGTGGGGTCGAGGCATAGTATTTTCAGGAAAGGAAATACCGTGTAAGACCATGTTAGATGTGCATTGATCGGTGATTATGAACGAGATATCCTGACTCTGCTGATAATGGAATCACATAGAGGAAGTTACTCAGTTGGGAGAGTCGAAGGAGGTTCACCTGTATGGGTGGGTTGTTTGAAAGAGAACATACCGACCTGTTTTGCGTGGATTTACCTTGTCATACTGTATGGTGATGTGTTGAGATTCATCATATGCCTGTGAATGTGTGAGATTTCACGGCGACCCTGTGGATGTGCGAGATTCCACAGTGGGCAGTGTGACAGGTGCACATCTCCGAGTCTAATCAATGCATGAGTCAATCCGGAAGTAGTGTCAAGTGTCTTGTGTGGTGAGTCAGTGGAAAGTCTGACATGTGAAATGGTGAAATGAGAAACTGGAATACTGATAGACACTTGATGCTGTGGTGTGAAATGGAATGACTATGGGAAATGTTTGTGAATTTGTGAATTTGGGCGATTAGTTGAATGCTATGAGTAGCTTTACGTTTACTTGGATATTTTGGAAACTTGGTTTACTTGGGTTTTTCATATGCATGATTTAAACTCCTTTCATATTATCTAGCTTACCCTTTTATCTGTCATTTTGGTTGCCTTCTCAAAACTGTGATGATCGTGTAATTGTTACGCGGGAGCAGAAGACCTTCCAGGAAGAAGAGCTCCCTAAAGGGGTGGTCGCCGAGGGCAGAGATCGCCCATTTCCACCTCTCGGTGGAGATCGCCGGTTCTTGTGTCCTGGTAGGAGATCGCCAGTTTTGAAGTCTTCTGTGTGGGATCGCCGTTTTAAATGTTGGAGATCGCCGTTCCTTTTAGACCGCCGGTTTTACTGCATTTCCTTTAATTTTGTTAAACATTGCAAACATTTGATTTGGTTATGTATTAAACTCCCTAAGAGGAGTAACTTCACTTCTGATATATATATATACATATGATTTCGCACTCTTCAATATTATTTGATTACACTTAATTTCAATTATACATGTATGCATGTATTATTTTGGTGGGATGTTACATTAATGGTATCAGAGCAGTTCGCCTTAGGATGACCTGAGGGCTGTGGATCCATTGTGTTTCTTCTGCTCATAAAACTTATTTGAATTTAAATAACCACTATAGTGGGAGGTTTTCAAACGTTTTTGTGTTGAAATTTTGTATGTGACTTAGTGAATGTGTGCCTAACTGAAGATCTTAGCATTGAGAATGAGAAGGTCTTGATACAGTGGTGAGGGTGCACACTCATAACTGGATCAAGATAATTCTTAGTCTTAATTCCAAAGGTTTGATGTTTAGCCTACATTGAATCCTGATGTGATTATTGAGTGTTCTTGAATTTGACTGAGGTGGTAGTTTGGATTGATGCGTGCCCACCAGTAGCTGTTCTGGTGTTTTGTTTGAAATTATAAGTGTTGTGATTCTGTTGATGAACTCAAATTCTTAATGACTTTGAGATGCTGACCTGTGTAAGGTCTAGCAGTTACCCCCTTGAATGAATTGATTCTTATCGGTTTCATTCTTATAGTTGTAGGGATTATAGAAGCCTATAGATTCAGAATTCAGAGCGAAGAAGATGGCACGTAGACCTGCTACCCCACCCCAACCTTCCTCAGAAATGAGTCAAATCGCCAAGGCCATTGAGATGATGGCGACTGCCATTCAGCAGCAGAACGCCGCAATGGCCCAGAACCATCAAGCCACAATGCAGCACTGGGAAACTGCCCGATCTGCTGAGACAAACTCCCACGTTGGTCAGCCCCAGGAACAGATGGGATTAGCTGAGTTCATGAGGCACAACCCACCTAAGTTCAGTGGGAACGCTACCCCTGACCAGGCAGATCAGTGGGTCAGGGAGTTGGAGAAAATCTTTAGGGCGACCTCCTGCCCTGAAGAGAAGAAGCTGCTGTTCGCCACTTATCTGCTATCAGGAGAAGCAGAGTTCTGGTGGATGGGAGCTCAGCAAATGATGGAGGCACGGGAGGATGTTCTGGATTGGGAGAGCTTCAGGGTGAAGTTCTTAGAGAAGTACTTCCCAGACAGCGCCAAGTTTGCAAGAGAGGCTGAGTTCCTGAAGTTGGAGCAGGGGGACATGACTATAAACGCATATGCTGCCCGTTTTGAGTACCTCGCCCGGTTTTATACCCAGGCGACCTCCGAGGCCTGGAGGTGTAGGAAGTTCGAGGAAGGACTGAAGCATGGGCTGAAGAAGACCATAGCCCCGATGTGCATCAGGGAGTTCCACGCCTTAGTGGAGAAGGCAAAGATGGTGGAGACCCTGGAAAAGGGTGAGTCTAGGGTGATCAGGTCACACCCAGGAGGTCCTTCCAGTGGGAGGGCTAAGGCACAGCACCCACAAAGCAAGCCATATGCTAGGCCTTCACCACATCGGGTGGGAACAGCTTCATCCCGGTTCCAACAGCAACAACCTGGGAAACTTAAATGTTTCCATTGCGGTGGACCCCATACAGCCAGCGTGTGCCCCAAGAGGGATCCAGAGAGGAGATGTTTTGTCTGCCAAAAGACGGGGCATTTTGCTAGAGAATGCCCTAACCAGAATAGGGCGACCCAGCCCAGTGGCTCTCAGCAGACGAGGAACGAGGGCAGCAGACCTCAGGCAGCAGGGAGGGTGTTCGCCATGTCTGGAGCAGAGGCAACTCAGTCAGGTAACCTCATCCAAGGTGTTTGTTTTATTGCTGGTAGAGGTGTAAGGGCTTTGTTTGATTCTGGAGCGACACACTCCTTTGTGTCAAGCCTGTGTGTAGCTGAGTTGGGTCTCCTAGTGAAGGAGTTACCTTTTGAGCTGTTGGTCTCTACACCTGCGTCAGGACAGGTGTCGACCTCTACAGTGTGCCCTGAATGTCCAGTGATTGTAGAAGGACGTAGATTCAAGGTGAACTTGATCTGCCTACCTCTTCAGGACCTGGATGTCATCCTAGGAATGGATTGGTTAACTGCCAATCACGTCCTCATAGACTGTGGTAGGCAGAAGGTAGCGTTTCCAGACCCCCATGAAGCGGATGTGTTAACAGTTCAACAAGGGCGATCAGCATTGGAAGAAGGGGCGAGGTGCTTCGTGGTGCTCGCCCGGTTGGAAGTGGAGAATAAAGGGGACGTAAACGAGATCCAAGTGGTGAGAGACTTCACCGATGTGTTCCCAGAGGAGGTGCCTGGATTACCCCCTAAGAGAGAAGTGGAATTCTCTATTGACTTGGTACCTGGAGCTGGACCAGTGTCAATGGCACCTTACAGGATGGCACCAGCCGAGTTGGTGGAGTTAAAGAAGCAATTGGAAGAGTTGCTGGAGAAGCAGTTCATCAGACCCAGCGTATCTCCATGGGGAGCTCCAGTGCTCCTAGTCAAGAAGAAGGATGGAGGGTCTCGGTTGTGCATAGACTACAGGCAATTGAACAAATTGACCATCAAGAACAAGTACCCCCTACCTCGGATTGATGATTTGATGGACCAAATTCATGGGGCCTCGGTGTTCTCCAAGATTGACCTGAGATCGGGGTATCACCAAATCTTGGTAAAAGCTGAAGATGTTCAGAAGACAGCTTTTAGGTCTAGATATGGGCACTACGAGTATGTAGTGATGCCATTTGGAGTCACCAATGCTCCAGCTCTATTCATGGACTATATGAATAGGATCTTTCGCCCTTTCTTGGATAAGTTTGTGGTGGTCTTCATAGATGACATCCTCATTTATTCAAAGACCGAGGAAGAGCATGAGGAACACCTAAGGGCAGTATTGGAAATACTGAGGGAGAAGCAGCTCTATGCCAAGTTCTCCAAGTGTGAGTTCTGGCTAAGGGAAGTCAACTTCTTAGGACACGTGATATCTGCCCAAGGGATCTCGGTAGATCCAGCCAAGGTAGAGGCAGTGCTACAATGGGAACGTCCTAAGACAGTGACTGAGATAAGGAGCTTTGTGGGGTTGGCGGGCTACTATCGGAGGTTTATTGAGGATTTTTCCAAGGTAGTGGCTCCTTTGACACAGCTGACTCGCAAGGACCAACCCTTTGCTTGGACCGACCGATGTGAGCAGAGCTTCAGGGAGCTAAAGGAGAGGTTGACCAGTGCTCCAGTGCTGGTGATCCCCGAGATAGGAAGACCTTTTGACGTCTTCTGTGATGCCTCACATCAAGGCTTGGGATGCGTCTTGATGCAAGAGAAGAGGGTGGTTGCATATGCTTCAAGGCAACTCAAGGTGCATGAGAGAAACTACCCTACTCATGATTTGGAGTTGGCAGCGGTAGTGTTTGCCTTGAAGATCTGGAGGCATTATCTATATGGAGCTCGGTTCCAGGTGTTCAGTGACCACAAGAGCTTGAAGTACCTGTTCGATCAGAGGGAGCTAAACATGAGACAAAGAAGGTGGATGGAATTCCTAAAGGACTACGACTTTCAACTCATGTATCACCCAGGGAAGGCCAATGTAGTGGCAGATGCCTTGAGTAGGAAGTCTATACAAGTCGCCACCATGATGATGGAAGAGCAGAAGCTGATCGAGCAGTTCAGGGACTTAAACCTGGGAGTAGAGTTCCACGTGAATCACATTAGTTGTAGTAAGCTGACTATAACTAATGACTTCCTTGTGATGTTGAAGGACAAACAATTGGAGGACCCTAGCCTGAAGCGCACTATGGAGTCACTAGGGACAGATCAGGCGAGAGGCTTTGAGATGGGCGAGGATGGGATCTTGAGGTTTGATGGCAGGATCTGCATACCTACAAATGACGAGTTGAAGGAGATGATCCTAGAGGAAGGCCATAAGAGTCGCCTTAACCTCCACCCAGGCATGAACAAGATGTACCATGACTTGAAGGAGTCATTTTGGTGGTCAGGCATGAAGAGGGACGTCGCCCAGTACGTGGCAACCTGCTTAACGTGTCAAAAGGCGAAGGTGGAACACCAAAGACCTGGCGGGCTGTTGCAGCAACTGGATATCCCTGAGTGGAAATGGGACAGCATCGCCATGGATTTTGTCACCCATTTACCCAGATCAGTAAAGGGTCATGATGCAATCTGGGTCATCATTGATAGACTGACGAAGAGTGCCCACTTCCTCCCAGTAAATATGAAGATGCCCATGGCCAAGTTGGCACAGCTGTACATCAAGGAGGTTGTGAGGTTGCATGGAGTGCCTTCCAGCATCATTTCAGATAGGGATCCCAGGTTCACTTCACGGTTTTGGCAGACCTTGCAAGAGTGTTTGGGAACCAAGTTGAGGATGAGCTCTGCATATCATCCCCAAACAGATGGTCAGTCAGAGAGGACAATCCAATCTTTGGAAGATCTGCTGAGGGCATGCGTTTTAGATCAATTGGGAGGTTGGGAGGAGGTGTTGCCACTAGTGGAGTTCACCTATAACAATAGCTACCACGCCAGCATTGGGATGGCGCCATATGAAGCCCTGTATGGGAGGAAATGCAGAACTCCATTATGTTGGTACCAGGAGGGCGAGGCAGTCTTGGTTGGACCAGAGTTGATTCAGCAGACGACCGAGAAGGTGAAGCTGATACAAAGCAGGATGAAAGCCTCTCAGAGTAGGCAGAAGTCCTATGCAGATCAGAGGAGGAAGCCTTTGGAGTTTGCTGCTGGAGATCACGTGTTCATGAAAGTGACACCAACCAAGGGTGTAGGGCGGGCGATCAGGTCAAAGAAGTTGTCCCCTAAATTCGTGGGACCATATCAGATCTTGAGAAGGATTGGCCCTGTGGCGTATGAAATCGCCCTACCTCCCCATCTGGCAAATCTGCACAATGTGTTTCACGTGTCACAGCTGAGGAAGTACATGGCAGACCCTAGTCATGTGCTGGATGTAGACGACGTGCAGATTAGGGATGACTTGTCCTTTGAAGCCAAACCAGTTAGGATTGACGATCGGCAGTGTAAACAGCTCAGGGGCAAGACCATCAACATGGTGAAAGTGGTGTGGGATGAGAAATCAGGGGATTCTACTTGGGAATTAGAAGAACCCATGAGGGAGGCTTATCCATACCTCTTTTCCTTGTAATCCAATTTTCGAGGACGAAAATTTTTGTTGTTGGGGAGAATGTAAGGACCTGAGATTTATTGAAATGAATGAGTATGTTTTAAGTAAATTCTATGTATGTTTTATCTAAGTTAAAAAGGAAGGAAAGTGTAGTCTAGGAAAAACGATAAGAGTTTCTTGTTTATACATCATCGCCGGTCGCCTAGACCACACGTCATCGCCTGGGCGCGAGGCATGCAGGCGTCATCAGAGAAGAGAGACATCGGTCGCTCGCGCGAGAGGTCATCAGCGGGTTGTCATCGCGCGATAGCTCATCAGCGGGTTGTCATCGCGCGATAGCTCATCAGCGGGTTGTCATCGCGCGATAGCTCATCAGCGGGTGTCATCGCGCGATAGCTCATCAGCGGGTTGTCATCGCGCGATAGCTCATCAGCGGGTTGTCATCGCGCGATAGCTCATCAGCGGGTGTCATCGCGCGATAGCTCATCAGCGGGTTGTCATCGCGCGATAGCTCATCAGCGGGTTGTCATCGCGCGATAGCTCATCGGCGGGTTGTCATCGCGCGATAGCTCATCGGCGGGTTGTCATCGCGCGCTAGCTCATCAGCGGGTTGTCATCGCGCGAGAGGTCCTCAGGGGGTTGTCTTCGCGAGAGAGGCATCGGTGGAGGGTCTTCGCGCTGGTAGCCATCGGCGAAAGGTCATCGCGCGGCGCTTGGTTAAACACCGAGAACGTAGGACCCAGACTCCCAGCAAGAGACGTTCTACACGTGCGCCACGTAGACGAAAGGTGGTTCAGAATAGTGACCTCAGAGCGTAGCCTGCGCAGAGGCACGCTTAGTAGGACTGTTCAGGGAGTGGTAGGTCTGCGCAGGAGGCAGCTATAGTAGTACTGATTAGTGCGGCGCAACTTCCCTGCAGAGTGGGCGGTGTCAGCTGCTTTTGGGGGAGGGATAAGTTGGTTTAAGTTACAGAAAACCCACAGCTGAGAGAAGAAAAGAAAACGTTGTTGTATTCGAAGAGAGAAAGAGTGAGTTCCCTCCTCCGCGTGCGATTTCAGCCTCTCCACACAAGAGTACGACGAAGCAACGCCATTGGAACACCTGGGAAAGTCTCTGCAACTCCTTCAAACCAGACTCAAGAACAGAGCCAAGGCGTTCATCAAGCTCTGTTGGATTTAGAAGCTCCTAGTGGATTGCACAAGTCCAGGTAAGGGAAGCTAGACCTCTTTTCCATACAAGCCTTAGCGTAGTCTTTTCTGAAGTGAGGGCGACGTGGTCGCCATTTTCGTTTTATCTGTGTGAAATGCTCTGTTTGTATGCTTGGGCGACGTGGTCGCCGGTTTTGATAAACAGTCTTCGAAACGCCATGTTTACTAACCAGGTCGCCGGTTTTGGCGCTGTTTTGCAAAATCCTTGTGTTTGATGCTGTTTTGAGAACTGCTTGAGGTTTACATGAGATATTCGAAAATATGAATCCTTTGAAATGGCTATTGCTGTGATTGAAATCATTTCTTTGAGTATGGTATGATGTGTTTGAATGTTGTGAATGTGGGGTCGAGGCATAGTATTTTCAGGAAAGGAAATACCGTGTAAGACCATGTTAGATGTGCATTGATCGGTGATTATGAACGAGATATCCTGACTCTGCTGATAATGGAATCACATAGAGGAAGTTACTCAGTTGGGAGAGTCGAAGGAGGTTCACCTGTATGGGTGGGTTGTTTGAAAGAGAACATACCGACCTGTTTTGCGTGGATTTACCTTGTCATACTGTATGGTGATGTGTTGAGATTCATCATATGCCTGTGAATGTGTGAGATTTCACGGCGACCCTGTGGATGTGCGAGATTCCACAGTGGGCAGTGTGACAGGTGCACATCTCCGAGTCTAATCAATGCATGAGTCAATCCGGAAGTAGTGTCAAGTGTCTTGTGTGGTGAGTCAGTGGAAAGTCTGACATGTGAAATGGTGAAATGAGAAACTGGAATACTGATAGACACTTGATGCTGTGGTGTGAAATGGAATGACTATGGGAAATGTTTGTGAATTTGTGAATTTGGGCGATTAGTTGAATGCTATGAGTAGCTTTACGTTTACTTGGATATTTTGGAAACTTGGTTTACTTGGGTTTTTCATATGCATGATTTAAACTCCTTTCATATTATCTAGCTTACCCTTTTATCTGTCATTTTGGTTGCCTTCTCAAAACTGTGATGATCGTGTAATTGTTACGCGGGAGCAGAAGACCTTCCAGGAAGAAGAGCTCCCTAAAGGGGTGGTCGCCGAGGGCAGAGATCGCCCATTTCCACCTCTCGGTGGAGATCGCCGGTTCTTGTGTCCTGGTAGGAGATCGCCAGTTTTGAAGTCTTCTGTGTGGGATCGCCGTTTTAAATGTTGGAGATCGCCGTTCCTTTTAGACCGCCGGTTTTACTGCATTTCCTTTAATTTTGTTAAACATTGCAAACATTTGATTTGGTTATGTATTAAACTCCCTAAGAGGAGTAACTTCACTTCTGATATATATATATACATATGATTTCGCACTCTTCAATATTATTTGATTACACTTAATTTCAATTATACATGTATGCATGTATTATTTTGGTGGGATGTTACAGAGAGGGGTTCACAGAGGACACCCCCCACTCGAGTGAGAACACCAGGGTTGAACAAGGTGGTTCATTAGTTAAGTCCTCTTTGGCATGGTGCAAGGAGAGGTTAGTGAAGAGTTGTCACTGGTGCAGAAACGTAAAACAAATGCGGTTATTTTCATTTTACAAATGCGGCTAAACAACCGCATTTGATCAACACGCATTTGTAAATAAGAGATTTACAAATGCGGTTAAACAACCGCATCTGTAAATACTATTTACAAATGCGGTTGTTTCCCGTAACCGCATCTGTAAATGCTCCAGAGGTGTGCCAGGTTTCATGAATGGCAATGATTTACAAATGCGGTTGTTTACCTTAACCGCATTTGTAAATCAAGGCAATGATTTACAGATGCGGTTGTTTACCTTAACCGCATTTGTAAATCAAGGGAATGATTTACAAATGCGGTTGTAGTAAACAACCGCCTCTGTAAATCACATTTACAGATGCGGTTGTAGTAAGCAACCGCATTTGTAAATCATTCCCTTGATTTACAAATGCGGTTAAGGTAAACAACCGCATTTGTAAATTAGGTTTTTTTTTTTTAGAATTATTTGGTTAGTTGTTTTCCCATACGAATTATCTTATGCAGTTTCATTATACCCATCCCAGCCAGGCAGACAAATAAACAAATTCAGAGAAACAAAGTCAATTTATAGTAATTGATCAAAATGTATACAAAAATAGTAATAATCTCTATCTATTCTTACACTATTGATCAAATCGTAGAGTTATAAAAGTTTAGGAAATATGTGGACCAAGATTGTCTCACATATGTCATGGCTTCCGAACTCATGGGTTCCTCATCCGTGAAGAACTGCGTTTCAAAATGGTTGACACATAAATTAGTTTTAAGATAGATAAATTAGTTTGAAGTTATAAAAATAATTTAAGAAATCTTACCTCTTGCCAATTACTTGTAAGACCTAGTCTTACAATGGTACTCATCCATTGCATGACGTAATAGCCACACTCATAGCTTCCTGGTTGTTTATTACACTATAATTCAATAAATTGTAAAAGTTAGTATAATTAAACAATGAAAAAAGAAAAGAAAAATCTTACATACCTTTAATCTTATCCAGTTCAAATTTTGAAAATTTGAATTCGATCTCCCTTTTAGAATGTTATATCCACGCCATGAACTGGTTGAGACAAAAAACCTTGTTAGTGGATTACTTATAGTATCAACCATAGTTAAGTTTATAGTGTACTTACTTATCAATGATATTCTTAAAACTTGTGGATATCTTCTTGTGTAGGGAACAGAACCACAAAGCCGTCCTATCCTTCAGTGATAAGACAAGTAATTGCCAATGACCCCTATATCATCCATGAAAATAGTTGAGTAAATTTATAAAACATGAATATAATAAACTTTTAACATATATATATTTAAACTTACTCGTTAATATAAGGGCACAAATAAACCTCTTTTCCCTCTTTTTCCAGGGTGTTAGTGATGTATGATTGGGTCTCATTTGTCTTTGCTCCAGTGGGATTAGTATATGCAGGATCTAAGAATCCATACACATTTTCCTTCCCCTCAGTGACAGAGACACCATTCAAAAACCTACAAGTAATTAGTTAAATCATAATGAATGCTAATTTAACATAAATGAAAATGAAATGTAGGTAACGATACTTACATCATAAAAAATTGAATGATATTTATATTCAGCTCCTGATCCCCAGCTACAAATTCTAGCAGATCTGACATGTATATGTACAATGGTAGCTCAGGGTTTGTTTCAAAAAAGGTATCATCCCATGGAACTTCCAGAGGATCTCGTCCAAGTTGTCTAGCAACTATAGCTAAGGAAGCTATAGGATCGTCAAGCGGAACCTCTTGTTTCTTTTTCGGACTTGGTTTCCGATGAGGTTTCTACAAAAAGAAAAAAGATTTGTTATAAATTACATGTAATATATAAATATAAATTAGCACATGAAATGAAATTATTACCAGTGGTTGTGGCATATATCGAATTAGGTGTCTGGGCCAGGCTACAAAGGACTGAAATGCTTCGGCCACAGTTGTTACCTCTTCTGAAGGTAGTGGAAGACGAGCATCAGGTACTCATACTCTTTCAACCGTGACCTTTGCTGCATCAGGGGAGAGAGGAACGTTATGTAAGGTGGTGGCGTCTTCATAGACTTTTCCAATGGCCACCACCTGAGGAATGATGCCACCTTCTACCAGTAGCTCACATTGCCTCGTCTGGCCAATGATATCATCCCCTGATACTGTAGGAGCTGCACAACTCCCCTTTGTGCTCTTGGGAGCGGGACTAAGAAGCGTCTGAATCGGCTGCTCAGCACAAAGTTGTTGCGATATCTCTTGTCGCAACTCTAGCCTTATCTTTTCCGTCTCCCTTCTCATCTCATCCATTAGTTCCTGACGTAGCCTTTGCTCCATTTCTTTTTTGCTCTCTTTGGAGGAGGAGGATGAGTGTCGTGGTGCAGCTCCAAAATAAAGTCTAATCCCAACTCCTTGTCCAGCTGCACGAACACGACCAGAGTGCTCAGGTTGTCCAATTGCTTCAACAAGGATATCGCGACGACCATCAGCAAGAAAATTACCTTGGGAGTCCAAGGCATCCTGCAAGAGACAAAAATCATGAGGTTTTATTATAAGTAATGCATCATAATAGATGAAAAAAGGCTTAAATAACTTACAATTTTTTCAATGATAAGCCCTGATTGCTCTGAACTTGGTGCACCCGACTTCTTAATTCGGGCCCTCTTCCATTTGTCATGGCGCGTAGGTGGTGATGGAGGATAAGTGACCCCTGTTTCCACATCCTGAGATGCACTCCCCTGTCTGGATTGCTCCTTTTCAACCATCAGTGCTTGCTCAAGCTTTCGATACCCCGCACGTAATGTCTCGTGCGGGGTAAGATTCTTTAAAGCTATTTCTTGAGCTTTCTTCCGCCGATGCTGTCATAATTGAAATAAACAAAGTGAATTCAATAATATTAACTCATTAATGTTATATAAGTCAAAAATAGTTAAGTAGCTTCACTTATAGTCCATTCTTCAGTTAGACGGCTTTCTTTAAAAGCAAGCCATGTCTCTTCATCAATAAAATTGTATCTTTCACAAGGACTTTCATCCTTAAGCTTACCAAAAATGTATCTCGTCGTGAGTCTTGACTTAAAGGCGCGAAACTTTAGTCCGATATTGGATAGAATCCTTGATCGAAGCGGTTCCACATTAGGAATTTCAAAATTTGCCTGGAAAATAACATCACCAAAGTAAAGTTAGTCAATGAATATTAAATAGCTTTATATGATAACAATAATTATGTAAAGCTTACCAGAACATCCTCCCACAGCATGTTTCGGTCGACCTCTGACACCTCGTCCCATGAATTAATCAAAACGGAGACTCTCTCACGAGAAAGAACTCCAAGATAGCTATTAAACTCATCTGCATTAGGACCTGATGCCATTCCAGTGTTGACGTCAATGTCAACAGCTGTCTTCTCACCAGCGGCACGTTTCTTTGCCAGACGCTTCATCCTAGTAGGTCCTCTGTTGCCTCGTCCGGATCGGGGTCTAATTGGAGTTTGATCGTCACCCATATCTCTGTTAAAAAAATTATTTAACAAACATTAGTTCATCTGCATGGAAAGAAAATCATATCAAACAAAAACATAATATAGTAAATGCATATTATAAAAAAATATTTCTAAATTTATTACCATAATGGGTTACAAGTTCATATGTAAATTCCTTCACTGTGGTCTTTACGGGTTGCATGTACATGATCAAGTACATCGTCATCTTTATTAGTTATCATTGGTGTGAATGAATGGGGTTCACCATTTTCAATATCATCTATGGCCTCCCCTTGTTTTTTCCCGTGTAAAACAACATACCAATGTTCTGACGTAGGATCTTTCACGTAGAAAACTTGAGATGCTTGTTGAACCATTATAAATGGCTCATCTCGATACCCTATCTTTCGAAAGTCCACTAGTGTGTATCCTGATTCATCAATTTTAACCCCACTTTTATTGTCAACCCATATACACTTGAAAACTGGAACTGAAAACTTAGTATAGTCAAGCTCCCATATCTCTTCTATAAATCCATAATATGCCATTGATCCAATTACAGGATTTGTATCTTTCGAGGTGGAAAACTGCATTGACTCGGCTTCAAGAGTAACACCAGAATTTTGAACTGTACTCTTTTCATCCATAGACTTAGTGTAAAATATACAATTATTCACTTCGTACGCTTTACAAGAAATGACATCAAACTTCAATCCAGCAGCCAACCAGGTCAAGGTCTCCGATGCCGTTGAATCCTTTAACACCTCCTCTTTAAACCAAGGCATGAATGTTCTATTATGTTCCATCAAGACCCATTTGTCTGCTTGTCTTGGATTATTTGCCTTCACAATGGCTTTATGAGCTTCTATGTAAGGTATAACTTCATCTGTATTATTCAATATATACAAATGTGCTTGCAAGACTTCTGACCGAGATTTGCTTACAATATTCACACCGCGTAAACATTTACTTGTAGAACGCCTATGGTGCCATGAATTAGCTGGAAGACCTATTGGATTTGCTTTTGACATGTAATCTGAACAAAATTCAATACTTTCTTCAGCTATGTACCTTTCAATCATTGAAGCTTCTGGACGATAATGATTTTTCACATAACCTTTCAAAATTTTCATATACCGCTCAACAGGATACATCCATCTTAAGCACACTGGTCCACACAATCTAACCTCTTGATGGAGGAGGGCCAAGCACATCTAGCCAAGGAAGCCAAGGCCCAAACCAAGAAGACCGTCTAGACCAAGAGGAGCGTCTAGCTCCAGGAAGTGAGCGTCTAGAACGTGAAGGAGGGAGGCTATCCATGGAGCTAGACCGTCTAGGACCTCTCACAAGATCCATGGCTAAACATATCCAAGCACACATAGAAGAAGCCACGGATGGAAGAGAGAGATCCTTGTACATGTTTCATAAAGGCCCAAAGGGGGAGGGGGTGCTTAGTAGATTAGTGTAGTGTAGAAAGCAAAACTTGCTCACTTAGGGGTGTGCTATCAAAAAGGTGCCCTTAGCAATAGAAGGAGGGGTGTGCTAGCAAATAGGTGCCTTTAGCAAAAGAAGGAGGGGTGTACTATCAAATGTTGCATTTTTGACCTATCTTCTAGAATATTAGGATGATGGTGTGGTTTGACTAAAGTCAATACCCTAGGCAGCCCCACTTTTTGTATTTCCATCCCTACCCTTTAAGCTTGCTCACCAAGGCTCCTAAATCTATAAATAAGGAGGCCTACCTCATGTATTTTCAAGTTTATTTGAGTAATGTTATGCTGCCATTTTTTGTGCACAAGCTTTACTCCTCCTAGAAATCTAGGCTATAAACTTCAATCCTTTCACCTTCTCCCTTGAGCTGGCCGAACCACTCAACCCATACTCACCATGCACCTTCAAGACCAACACAACTCCTAGGAGGGTCTTGTTTCACTCATCCATTGCTTCCGCTCCATCTATTTCTACTTTGACTCAAGAAGAACACATGAAAATGCCATCATTTGGTATCATGAGCTTTTGGTTCTTCAAGATGAGTAGCTTGTCTTTTTAAATTTTCAGTTCTTCTTTATTTTCATCTTGTCATTTCAATTCCATAATTGTCTTGCTGTTTTTTACATTTTAAATTGTTCTTGGTGTGCTTATGGAAGATCCAACCGAAGCACATGTGTTCAATTGATCTTGAACATTTTCTTGTGCAATTGTGATAGGATTCCTTACACATTGAGTGGCTGTTTTCTTTTAGGAATTTGAGTCTTTATTGCTTTCTTATAATTGCTTCATATTATGCTTTGAGTCTTTATTTTCTGAATCTATAAATGTTGTGTCAAGTCATGTGAATCCATAATTGTCATCAATTCTTAGTAGTCCTATTTTTGGCTTGATTGTTTCTTGTTTTTGGGTCTCTTTAAGATGCCTTAATCTGCTGTTATTTTTTATCCTTTGCTGCCTTTTTAATTTTAGTTTGAGTTCATAATTGTGTCTTAGTTCTTACACAATTTCCTTCTTACATTTCCTTTGTGTTAAATTTTGGTATCTTGCTGCTTTTTTTTTCCAGTTTTCCAGATTTCCCCTGTTTCTCTCTCTGTCTGGCTGTTTTTTTGTTTCAAAAATTATTTCCACTCATAGGAAATTTGTGATTCTCTGGAAAATGCAAGTTTGAAGTGTTACAAAAAGGACAAAAAAAGAATCAGATCAAAAAAGGCAACAGAAAAGATATGATAAATCTTACAAAATCAGAGTGCAAACCTTGAGCGCTCCAGCTGGCCTAACTGCACACCAAATTTGCAAAAATTATTAAAAAAAAATGGTGCATGCGTTTTAGGTGATTCCAAAGCCATTGTTTAGATAAGATTCTGAATTTTCTTGCATATAAATTTCAGAGACAAATTTTAAAAATACAGCTCAGCATAAATCGGGGAACAAACACGTTTTCTGGCCCACAACATTTTTCAGTGGTGCTGTTTTTTTTATTTGGTAATCTAATCTAGTGCTTTTCTTTAGGTATTCCTTTTGTGTGCCAACTTTTATTGAGTACCTTTAATTGTTTGCTTTAATTTCTTGACTCCCTTTCTAAGTTGTCATATTATAAATCCTTTTGGTGGTACTGTTTTATTCAATTAAATTTGTTTCTTGCTTTTGTTTCTTGACCTCTCTTTTGGGTGCTGGAATTTAATTCTCCTTGGTGCATATGTGCATGGAACTTGACTTGGTTTAGGTTTAGCTCTTGTGAATAGGTGCTGGAAAATTGGAGAATTAAAGCCATCATTTTAAGGAGGAGACAAAGCTAAAGCCGAAACAAGGTTGCTTGAAACAAACAATACAAACACCTAGAAGATCAAAAATTCAAGACAACAAGGAAGTGCACTAACCCAAAAGAGGATCAACAAAGGGAGTCTTCTTTTCCTTTGCAACTTGGTTTATTGTTAATTACCTTTTTAATTACGTTTAGACGGTGAGTGTGTCTTCAAGGGCTCAAAGTGTCCAAGAAGCCTCACCTAGGGCCGAATAACATAGTAAATTTTTTACTTAGTAATTTGTTGCTTGTTTGAACTTGTTTTCTATTGTTTTGGTAGAAACGTTTTGCATGATTAGTTTAGTTTAATTTTGTGCTAAAACCGACTAGTTTGTTGCATATTTTTTTTTTAGCTTACATAGTTTTATTGCTTTTTGATTTCTCAACTTCTTGTGTTTTAAGTGTTTCACTAAGAGAAATTTTTGTGTGAAGGCATTGGAGACTAGTTTTTGGCAAGGAAAAGGCTTGGTACTTAAGTAGTCCTTTGAGACTCACCTCCCTTACCTGGAAAAACGCCTAAATACACAAAGGTATAGCCATGTCTTCTTCTTCTAATTCTCCAAAGTCTATAGAATGTGAAGTAAAATCTTTGAAAACCCTTTTGAAAGAGGTATCCCAAGCGGTACAATTAATCTCTTTTAGGCAAGTGGAGAATGAAAACAAGATTAATGAGTTGGCTAGAGCTCAAGAAGAGAAATCCCAAAAATCTCAAAAATAAAAAAAAACAAATACTCATGCATCACAAAGCATTGCAACTCTAGGGGAGGGAAGCCTTAGAATTAATGACTACTACCAACCACCCCCTAGAAGAACTAGGCAAAGGGAACAAGAGGTGCCAAGGGAAACTAGAGTAGACCTACCTCATTTTCATGGAAAGGAAAATGTAGAAATATATCTAGATTGGGAGATGAAGGTAGAGCAACTCTTTGCTTGCCATAGGGTAAGTGAGGAACGAAAAGTACCCTTAGCCACCCTTAGTTTCCAAGGAAATGCCATGTATTGGTGGACCTCTTTAGAAAGAGACCGACGTCTTCATAGGGACCCTCCCATAGAATATTGAAATGACCTTAGGGGAGCCCTAAGACGTCGACATATACCTTCTTACTACCATAGGGAGTTGATGGACAAGCTCCAAAGACTCCAACAAAAGAATATGAGTGTAGAAGAGTATAGGCAAAAGATGGAGCTCTATATGATGAGAGCCTCTATTAGAGAGGAAGAGGAAACCACCATATCTAGGTTCCTTAGTGGCCTATCACTTGAGATAAGAGATAGAGTAGAGCTCTTACCTTATCAAGACTTGAATGATTTGGTTCAACTTTGCATTAAAGTTGAGCAACAAAATTTGCGCAAAACATCAAGTCAAAAGGTGAGCCCCTATTCTAACTTTTATCCCAAGAGAGAGTTTAAAAGGGAGGGTAGTACATCTAAGGAAAAACCAAAAGAACCTACCAAACCCTTCACCAAAGAAACCTCAACCCCACCCATCCGAGCTAGACATGTTAAATGTTTTAAGTGCTATGGTAGGGGGCATGTGCAAGCACAATGTCCAAACCAAAGGACTTTGTTTCTTAAAGGTGTAGACGAATACACTAGTGGCGAGGATGAGCTTAGTGAGAAAGAGGAAGGGGGAGAGGATGAGAGGGTAGCTCCATTAGAGGGAGAATTACTTATGATTAGGAGAACCCTCAACAATCACCCTAGCATGTAAGGACCTGAAAAATTTATTGGAATAAAAGAGTTATATTTTAAATAAATTCTAAGTATGTTTTTATTTAGAATAGAAAGGGAGGAAAAAGTTAAGTTTAGAAGGCTACGAGGTCGCCGGTCGCCTGCTACACATGAGCGCCAGGTGGACATCGCGCGGGCGCGAGAGGCATGCAGGCATCGCGCGGACGCGAGAGGCATGCAGGCATCGCGCGGGCGCGAGAGGCATGCAGGCATCGCGCGGGCGCGAGAGGCATGCAGGCATCGCGCGGGCGTGAGAGGCATGCAGGCATCTCGCGGGCGTGAGAGGCATGCAGGCATCGCGCGGGCGCGAGGGGCATGCGGGCATCGCGCGGACGCGAGGCACGCGGGCATTGCCAGGGCGCGATGCATGTGGACGTGGCCAAGGCGCGAGAGTTATGAGGGCGTCGCCAGGGAAGACATCGGTTGTCTCCCAGAGGAAGACATCGGTCGTTCGCCAGGAAGAGGTCATCGGTGGTAGCCTTCGCGCGAGGTCATCGGTGGTAGTCTTCGCGCGAGGTCATCGGTGGTAGTCTTCGCGCGAGGTCATCGGTGGATCGTCTTCGCGCGAGAGGTCATCAGTGGTTTCTCTTCGAGCTGGTAGTCATCGGCGAAAGGTCATCGCGCGACGTTGAGTTACACCCAGAGAACGTGGGCCCCAGACTCCCAGCAAGAGACGTTCTGCACGCGCGCCACGTAGACGAAAAAGTGGTTCAGAATAGTGACATCAGAATGTTGGCATGCGCGGGAGACACTCACGGTCGTACTGTTCAGAGCAGTGGCTGGCATGCACAAGCGACAAACAGTGGCAGTACTGTTCAGAGCAGTGGTTGGCATGCACCAGAGACAACAGTGGTAGTACTGTTCAGGGCAGTGGTTCTCAGACTTCTCTGCAGAGTGGGTGGTGGCAGCTGCTTTTGGAGGGATAAGTTGGTTTAAATTACAGAAATCCACTGCTGAGAGAAAAGGAAGACATTGTTGTAGTCGAAGGGAGAAAGAGTGAGTTCCCTCCTCTCCATTTCTCTCCTTCACACTGCGATTCTAGTACACCTTCACGCGGGAATACGACGAGCGACAGCCACCATTGGAGCACTTGGGTGGTTCTCTGCAAGCTCTTCAAAACCAGACACAAGAACAGAGTCAAGGCGTTCTTCAAGCTTCGTTGGATTTCGGAACTCCTGGTGTTTGCGCAAGTCCAGGTAAGGGAAGCTAGACCTCTTTTCCATACGAGCCATAGTTTAGCTATCTTCTGAAGTGAGGGCGACGTGGTCGCCATTTTCGTTTTCATCTGCGTAAAATGCTCCGTATGTGTGCTTGGGCGACGAGGTCGCCGGTTTTATATACAATCTTCGACACACTCTGTTTTTGAACTAGATCGCCGGTTTTGGCGCTGTTTTACGAACTCCTCTGTTTTTGATACTGTTTTGAAACTACTTGAGATTTACATGAGGTATTCGAAGATCTGAAGCTTTGAAATGGTTGTTGATGTGATTTGAATGATTTATTTGAATGGTATGATGTGTTGGATGTGGTGAGTGTGAGGTCGAGGCATAGTATTTTCAGGAAAGAAAATACCGTGTAAGATCTTGTAGTAGGTGCATTGATCGGTGATTAAGAACGAGATATCCTGACTCTGCTGAGGTAATGGACTCACGTAGAGGAAGTTACTCAGTTGTTGAGAGTCGAAGGAGGTTCACCTGTATGGGTGGGTTGTTTGAAAGAGAACAAACCGACCTGTTTTGCGTGGATTAACCCTGTCATGCTGTATGGTGATGTGTGAGATTCATTATACGCTGATGAATGTGAGAGATTTCACGGCGACCCTGTGGATGTGTGAGATTCCACAGTGGGCAATATGACAGGTGCAGATCTCTGAGTCTAATCAATGCACGAGTATTCCGGAATTAGTGTCTTGTGTCTATGTATTGTGAGTCAGTGGAAAACCTGACGTGAGAAATGAGGAACACTGTATGTGGATAGACACTTGCTGCACTGTGTGATATGAACTACTCTTGAGGAATTGTGAAATGTGGGTTTTTACTTGATGGTATGTGGGAAGAATGAGAAAGCTGATGTTTTTACGTGGGTGCCTTAAATTAATTTATCTTGATTTTAAAGTTCATATCTAAATTCTCTTTTAAAACTGCCTAGCTTACCCTGCGTTTTCGTTTGTGGATGTTCTTCTTAAAACTTGTGATGATCGTGTATGATTTACACGGGAGCAGATGACGTTGCAGGAAGGTGAGACCGCCGGTCTGATAGGAGATCGCCTGGCTGATAGGAGATCGCCTGGCTGATAGGAGATCACCTGATTGACTAGGAGATCGCCCTTTTTTTTTTTAGCATATCGCCCGATTTGTCTTTTGTTGTATTTTTGGTTAAGTTTATTTTGGAAAGATTCACAGTTTATGTATTAAACTCCCGATGAGGAGAAACTCCATTATATATATATATGATTATGTTTATTTCAAAATACTTGTTTATCTTCATTTATATTATATAAATATGAAATGTATTTGGTGGGATGTTACATTAATGGTATCAGAGCAGTTCGTCCTTAGGATGACCTGAGGGCTGTGGATCCATTGTGTTTCTTCTGCTCATAAAAGTTATTTGAGTTTTTAAATAACAACTATAGTGAAAGGTTTTCAAACGTTTTGTATTGAAAAGTTGGTGTGTGCTTCTGTGCTTTAGTGAACGTATACTCTAGCTGAAAATCTTAGTATTAAGGGTGAGAAGATCTTGATGAAGTAATGAGGGTGCACACTCATAACTGGATCGAGATGATTCTCAATCTTAATTCCAAAGATTTGATGTTTAGTATACATTGAATGCTGGTGTGATCTAGTTTAGCTTATTGAGTGTTTCTGCAATTGACTGAAAATGGTTGTTTGAACTGATGGTGATGATATCAGTAGCTGTTCTAATACCTTGCTTGAGATTCTAAGTATTACGAGTATGTTGTTAAGCTCAAATTCTTGATGACTTTGAGATGCTGACCTTTGTAAGGTCTGGTTATTACCTCCTGAATGAATTGATTTCTTATCTGTAAGGACCTGAAAAATTTATTGGAATAAAAGAGTTATATTTTAAATAAATTCTAAGTATGTTTTTATTTAGAATAGAAAGGGAGGAAAAAGTTAAGTTTAGAAGGCTACGAGGTCGCCGGTCGCCTGCTACACATGAGCGCCAGGTGGACATCGCGCGGGCGCGAGAGGCATGCAGGCATCGCGCGGACGCGAGAGGCATGCAGGCATCGCGCGGGCGCGAGAGGCATGCAGGCATCGCGCGGGCGCGAGAGGCATGCAGGCATCGCGCGGGCGTGAGAGGCATGCAGGCATCTCGCGGGCGTGAGAGGCATGCAGGCATCGCGCGGGCGCGAGGGGCATGCGGGCATCGCGCGGACGCGAGGCACGCGGGCATTGCCAGGGCGCGATGCATGTGGACGTGGCCAAGGCGCGAGAGTTATGAGGGCGTCGCCAGGGAAGACATCGGTTGTCTCCCAGAGGAAGACATCGGTCGTTCGCCAGGAAGAGGTCATCGGTGGTAGCCTTCGCGCGAGGTCATCGGTGGTAGTCTTCGCGCGAGGTCATCGGTGGTAGTCTTCGCGCGAGGTCATCGGTGGATCGTCTTCGCGCGAGAGGTCATCAGTGGTTTCTCTTCGAGCTGGTAGTCATCGGCGAAAGGTCATCGCGCGACGTTGAGTTACACCCAGAGAACGTGGGCCCCAGACTCCCAGCAAGAGACGTTCTGCACGCGCGCCACGTAGACGAAAAAGTGGTTCAGAATAGTGACATCAGAATGTTGGCATGCGCGGGAGACACTCACGGTCGTACTGTTCAGAGCAGTGGCTGGCATGCACAAGCGACAAACAGTGGCAGTACTGTTCAGAGCAGTGGTTGGCATGCACCAGAGACAACAGTGGTAGTACTGTTCAGGGCAGTGGTTCTCAGACTTCTCTGCAGAGTGGGTGGTGGCAGCTGCTTTTGGAGGGATAAGTTGGTTTAAATTACAGAAATCCACTGCTGAGAGAAAAGGAAGACATTGTTGTAGTCGAAGAGAGAAAGAGTGAGTTCCCTCCTCTCCATTTCTCTCCTTCACACTGCGATTCTAGTACACCTTCACGCGGGAATACGACGAGCGACAGCCACCATTGGAGCACTTGGGTGGTTCTCTGCAAGCTCTTCAAAACCAGACACAAGAACAGAGTCAAGGCGTTCTTCAAGCTTCGTTGGATTTCGGAACTCCTGGTGTTTGCGCAAGTCCAGGTAAGGGAAGCTAGACCTCTTTTCCATACGAGCCATAGTTTAGCTATCTTCTGAAGTGAGGGCGACGTGGTCGCCATTTTCGTTTTCATCTGCGTAAAATGCTCCGTATGTGTGCTTGGGCGACGAGGTCGCCGGTTTTATATACAATCTTCGACACACTCTGTTTTTGAACTAGATCGCCGGTTTTGGCGCTGTTTTACGAACTCCTCTGTTTTTGATACTGTTTTGAAACTACTTGAGATTTACATGAGGTATTCGAAGATCTGAAGCTTTGAAATGGTTGTTGATGTGATTTGAATGATTTATTTGAATGGTATGATGTGTTGGATGTGGTGAGTGTGAGGTCGAGGCATAGTATTTTCAGGAAAGAAAATACCGTGTAAGATCTTGTAGTAGGTGCATTGATCGGTGATTAAGAACGAGATATCCTGACTCTGCTGAGGTAATGGACTCACGTAGAGGAAGTTACTCAGTTGTTGAGAGTCGAAGGAGGTTCACCTGTATGGGTGGGTTGTTTGAAAGAGAACAAACCGACCTGTTTTGCGTGGATTAACCCTGTCATGCTGTATGGTGATGTGTGAGATTCATTATACGCTGATGAATGTGAGAGATTTCACGGCGACCCTGTGGATGTGTGAGATTCCACAGTGGGCAATATGACAGGTGCAGATCTCTGAGTCTAATCAATGCACGAGTATTCCGGAATTAGTGTCTTGTGTCTATGTATTGTGAGTCAGTGGAAAACCTGACGTGAGAAATGAGGAACACTGTATGTGGATAGACACTTGCTGCACTGTGTGATATGAACTACTCTTGAGGAATTGTGAAATGTGGGTTTTTACTTGATGGTATGTGGGAAGAATGAGAAAGCTGATGTTTTTACGTGGGTGCCTTAAATTAATTTATCTTGATTTTAAAGTTCATATCTAAATTCTCTTTTAAAACTGCCTAGCTTACCCTGCGTTTTCGTTTGTGGATGTTCTTCTTAAAACTTGTGATGATCGTGTATGATTTACACGGGAGCAGATGACGTTGCAGGAAGGTGAGATCGCCGGTCTGATAGGAGATCGCCTGGCTGATAGGAGATCGCCTGGCTGATAGGAGATCACCTGATTGACTAGGAGATCGCCCTTTTTTTTTTAGCATATCGCCCGATTTGTCTTTTGTTGTATTTTTGGTTAAGTTTATTTTGGAAAGATTCACAGTTTATGTATTAAACTCCCGATGAGGAGAAACTCCATTATATATATATGATTATGTTTATTTCAAAATACTTGTTTATCTTCATTTATATTATATAAATATGAAATGTATTTGGTGGGATGTTACATAGCACATCCATTGAAACACAAAGGGAGAACATATTTCATACAAGATGCAATGTTTTAGAAAATATATGTTCCCTCATTGTGGATAGTGGATCTAGTTGTAATTGTTGTAGTGCTAGGATGGTTGAAAAGCTTAAGCTACAAGTGGTTCCTCACCCAAAACCTTACAAACTTCAATGGCTTAATGAAAATGGGGAACTACATGTAGATAAGCAAGTGGAAATCAAGTTTTCCATAGGGAACTACAAAGATAAAGTTTTATGTGATGTAGTGCCTATGGAAGCTTGCCATATCTTATTAGGGAGGCCATGGCAATTTGACAAGAAAACCTTGCATGATGGTCTCACTAACGAGATTTCCTTCACCCATAAATATAAGAAGTTTGTACTTAGTCCTTTACCACATTCTCAAGTGGTGAAAGACCAAATACAAATGAAACAAAAGAGGGATGAGGAAAACAAAAAAAAAAGAGTGCTAGAAAAAGAGAAAATCCTTAGGGATAGGAAGGCGTGGGAGAAGAGTGTTCCTTCCCACAAGGTTGGTCTACAAGAAAAGCCTTTTGAAAATGTTTTAGAAAACTTGCTTCTTGTTGAACAACCAAGCCTTATCTTTTGTAAAGGAGCACTTACATGCACTGCCACAAGTAATGAACTCATGGTTTTACCTCCTCAAATAGAAAACCTTTTGAGTGAATTTGACGATCTATTCTCACAAGAAGGACCCAATGGGCTTCCTCCTCTTAGGGGGATAGAACATCAAATTGACTTCATTCCGGGGGCAAGCCTACCAAATAGGCCTGCTTATAGAACCAACCCCGAGGAAACAAAGGAGATAGAATCACAAGTTCAAGACTTGTTGGAGAAGGGTTGGGTTCAAAAGAGTCTAAGCCCTTGTGCTGTACCTGTCTTGTTGGTGCCCAAAAAAGATGGAAAATGGCGCATGTGTTGTGATTGTAGAGCAATCAACAACATCACCATCAAGTATAGGCATCCAATCCCAAGGCTTGATGATATGCTTGATGAATTGCATGGGTCAACTCTATTCTCCAAAATTGACCTTAAAAGTGGATATCACCAAATTCGAATCAAGGAGGGTGATGAGTGGAAAACCGCTTTTAAGACCAAATTTGGATTATATGAGTGGTTGGTGATGCCCTTTGGACTCACTAACGCTCCAAGCACATTCATGAGGCTTATGAATCACACCTTGAGGGATTGTATAGGTAAATATGTAGTAGTTTACTTTGATGATATCTTAGTATATAGTAAAACCCTAGAAGACCATCTAAGTCACCTTAGGGAAGTCTTTCTAGTTCTTAGGAAAAATAGTCTTTTTGCAAATAGGGATAAGTGTACCTTTGGTGTAGATAGTGTAGTCTTTTTAGGCTTTATAGTAAAGAAAAAGGGGGTGCATGTAGATCCCGAGAAAATCAAAGCCATCCAAGAGTGGCCAACTCCACAAAATGTAAGTGATGTAAGAAGTTTTCATGGGTTAGCAAGCTTCTATAGAAGGTTTGTGCCTAATTTTTCTAGCCTAGCTTCGCCTTTGAATGAACTTGTTAAAAAAGATGTTGCCTTTTGTTGGAATGAAAAGCATGAGCAAGCCTTTCAAAGGCTAAAAGCTCAACTCACCAATGCACCCATCCTATCTCTCCCAAATTTTTCCAAAACTTTTGAGATAGAGTGTGATGCATCGGGAGTAGGCATAGGCGCGGTATTGTTGCAAGGTGGACACCCCATTGCTTATTTTAGTGAAAAACTCCATGGTGCCACCCTCAACTACCCCACTTATGACAAAGAGCTCTATGCTCTTGTGAGAGCCCTAAAGACTTGGGAACACTATCTTGTGTCCAAAGAATTTGTTATCCATAGTGATCACGAGTCTTTAAAATATTTAAAGGGCCAACACACGCTCAATAAGAGACATGCAAAATGGATGGAATTTCTTGAACAATTTCCTTATGTAATCAAATACAAGAAAGGAAGCACCAATATAGTGGCCGATGCTCTTTCAAGACGCCACACACTCTTTTCAAAATTGGGTGCCCAAATTCTTGGATTTGACCACATAAGAGAGCTTTACCAAGAAGATCAAGAACTTTCATCCATCTATGCCCAATGTCTACATAGAGCGCAAGGAGGTTACTATGTGTCCGAGGGATATCTTTTTAAAGAAGGAAAACTTTGCATTCCTCAAGGAACACATAGAAAACTCCTTGTCAAAGAATCACATGAAGGGGGACTCATGGGCCATTTCGGAGTTGATAAGACTCTAGATCTTTTGAAAGCAAAATTTTGTTGGCCACACATGAGGAAAGATGTCCAACGCCATTGCTCTAGATGTATCTCATGTTTAAAAGCAAAGTCTAGAACAATGCCGCATGGACTCTACACCCCTTTGCCGATTGCAAATGCTCCTTGGGAAGACATTAGCATGGATTTCATTTTAGGACTTCCTAGGACTGCAAGAGGCCATGACTCTATCTTTGTGGTAGTGGACCGTTTTAGCAAAATGTCTCACTTTATTCCATGCCACAAAGTAGATGATGCTCAAAATATTTCTAAACTCTTCTTTAGAGAAGTGGTGAGACTCCATGGTCTCCCTAGAAGTATAGTGTCCGATAGAGATCCCAAGTTTATAAGTCACTTTTGGAAAACTCTTTGGGGTAAACTTGGAACAAGACTACAATTTTCAACTTCTTGTCATCCTCAAACGGATGGGCAAACAGAAGTAGTCAATAGATCTCTTGGAACTATGCTTAGGGCTATCATGAAGGGCAGCCACAAATCTTGGGATGAGTACCTTCCCCATATTGAATTTGCTTACAATAGAGTAGTTCACAAGACTACTAATGCTTCTCCTTTTGAGGTAGTATATGGTTTTAATCCTCTCACGCCCATGGATTTAATTCCCCTTCCTAATCCACAAGATTTTGTGCATAAGGAAGGAGTAATCAAGGCTGATTTTGTCAAGAAAATGCATGAGAAGATTAAAATTCAAATACAACAACAAAATGAGAAGTACACAAAACACAACAACAAAGGGAAGAGAGAAATAATTTTTGAGGAAGGAGACTTAGTTTGGCTTCATCTTCGAAAAGATAGATTTCCAAATCAAAGGAAGTCCAAACTAAGTCCCCGAGGTGATGGACCCTTCCAAGTCCTTAAGCGAGTCAACAACAATGCGTATAAATTGGACCTACCTCTTGAATATGGAGTACATGACACATTTAATGTAATTGATCTTTCTCCATTTGTAGGTACCAATGACGATGACGAACTGGATTTGAGGACAAATCCTTTCCAAGGGGGAGGGGATGATGGAGGAGGGCCAAGCACATCTAGCCAAGGAAGCCAAGGCCCAAACCAAGAAGACCGTCTAGACCAAGAGGAGCGTCTAGCTCCAGGAAGTGAGCGTCTAGAACGTGAAGGAGGGAGGCTATCCATGGAGCTAGACCGTCTAGGACCTCTCACAAGATCCATGGCTAAACATATCCAAGCACACATAGAAGAAGCCACGGATGGAAGAGAGAGATCCTTGTACATGTTTCATAAAGGCCCAAAGGGGGAGGGGGTGCTTAGTAGATTAGTGTAGTGTAGAAAGCAAAACTTGCTCACTTAGGGGTGTGCTATCAAAAAGGTGCCCTTAGCAATAGAAGGAGGGGTGTGCTAGCAAATAGGTGCCTTTAGCAAAAGAAGGAGGGGTGTACTATCAAATGTTGCATTTTTGACCTATCTTCTAGAATATTAGGATGATGGTGTGGTTTGACTAAAGTCAATACCCTAGGCAGCCCCACTTTTTGTATTTCCATCCCTACCCTTTAAGCTTGCTCACCAAGGCTCCTAAATCTATAAATAAGGAGGCCTACCTCATGTATTTTCAAGTTTATTTGAGTAATGTTATGCTGCCATTTTTTGTGCACAAGCTTTACTCCTCCTAGAAATCTAGGCTATAAACTTCAATCCTTTCACCTTCTCCCTTGAGCTGGCCGAACCACCCAACCCATACTCACCATGCACCTTCAAGACCAACACAACTCCTAGGAGGGTCTTGTTTCACTCATCCATTGCTTCCGCTCCATCTATTTCTACTTTGATTCAAGAAGAACACATGAAAATGCCATCACCTCTCTAACCAGATGCACAAGTAGATGAACCATGATGTCAAAAAAAGATGGAGGAAAAAACATCTCCAATTCACATAAGATAACAATAATTTCATCTTGAAGTTTGTAAGGACCTGTAAAATTGAATTGGAATAAAAAGGGTTATATTTTAAAAGAATTCTATGTATGTTTTATTTAAAAAGGGAGGAAAAGTTAAGTTTAGAAGGCTATGAGATCGCCGGTCGCCTGCTTCACATGAGCGCCAGGTGGACGTCGCCAGGGCGCGAGGCATGCAGGCATCGTGTGGGCGCGAGAGGCATGAAGGCATCGCGCGGGCGCGAGGCATGCGGGCATTGCCAGGGCGCGAGGCATGCGGGCATTGCCAGGGCGCGAGGCATGTGGACGTGGCCAAGGCGCGAGAGGCATGCGGGCATTGCCAGGGCGCGAGGCATGTGGACGTGGCCAAGGCGCGAGAGGCATGCGGGCATTGGCAGGGCGCGAGGCATGTGGACGTGGCCAAGGCGCGGGAGGCATGCAGGCATTGCCAGGGCGCGAGGCATGTGGACATGGCCAAGGCGCGAGAGGCATGCGGGCATCGCCAGGGCGCGATGCATGTGGACGTAGCCAGGGCGCGAGAGTTATGAGGGCGTCGCCAGGGAAGACATCGGTCGTCTCCCAGAGGTAGACATCGGTCGTCTTCCAGGGCGAAGGAGACATCGGTCGTCTTCCAGGGCGAAGGAGACATCGGTCGTTCGCCAGGATGAGTCAGCGGTGGAAAGTTATCGCACGACGTCGAGTTTCACACAGAGTAAAGTGGGACCCAGACTCCCAGCATGAAACGTCCTGCACACGCGCCACGTAGACAAAAAGGGTGGTTTAGAGTGGTGACATCAGAATGTTGGCATGCGCAGGAGACACTCGCGGTCGTACTGTTCAGAGCAGTGGTTGGCATGCACAAGCGACAACAGTGGTAGTACTGTTCAGAGCAGTGGTTGGCATGCACAAGCGACAACAGTGGTAGTACTGTTCAGAGCAGTGGTTCTCACGCTTTCCTGCAGAAGGGGTGGCAGCAGCAGCATGCGTGGACAGGTAAGTTGGGATTCAAAAGCCACTGCGGGAAGGCAAAGAGCGTTACAGACTCAAGAGTGTTAGAGTGAGTGCAAACTTCCTC
Source organism: Phaseolus lunatus (assembly GCA_013389735.1). Lineage (NCBI taxonomy): Eukaryota > Viridiplantae > Streptophyta > Magnoliopsida > Fabales > Fabaceae > Phaseolus > Phaseolus lunatus. The sequence goes on along the minus strand of CM023867.1, from coordinate 30,624,103 downwards.
CCTCCCTTCTTCCCTTCCTTGCGTTGAGACTCAGGCAACCTCCAGCATCAGTGCGACAAGCGACGTTGCCCTTAGAGCACCTAAGAGGTTCTCTGCAAGTTCTACAGACCAGGCGCTGAAAACAGAGCTAAGGCATCCTTCAGGCTTGGTGGGTTTTGAGCTCGCGGTATTTTTACGCAAGTCCAGGTAAGGGAAGCTAGACTTCATTTTCAATACAAGCCATAGTTTAGCTATTTCTGAAGTGAGGGCGACGTGGTCGCCGGTTTTCGTTTTCATCTTTGTAAAATGCTCTGTGCTATGTGTTTGAGCGACGTGGTCGCCGGTTTTATATACAGTCTTCGAAATACCTTGTTTTTGAACTAGATCGCCGGTTTTGGCGTTGTTTGCGGACTCTCTGTTTTTGGTGTTGCTTTGAAAACTGTTTGAGTTTCAAATGACATATTCGAAAACATGAACCTTTGAAATGCCTATTGCGGTGATTGAATCATCTAGTTGAGAGTGGTATGATGTGTTGAATGTTGTGAATGTGGGATCGAGGCATAGTATTTTCAGGAAAGAAAATACCGTGTAAGATCGTGTAGGATGTGCATTGACCGGTGATTCGTCATGATATCCTGACTCTCCTGAGATAATGAATTCATATAGATGAAGTTATTCAGGCGTTGAGAGTCGAAGGAGGTTCATACGTATGGGTGAGTTGTTTGAAAGAGAACGAGCTCGACCTGTGGTGTGGATTAACCCTGTCATGCTTGGATGGTGATGATATTGAGATTCATTATACGCTTGTGAATGTGTGTGATTTCACGGCGACCCTGTGAATGTGTGTGATTTCACAGTGGGCAGTATGACAGGTGCAGATCTATGAGTCTAGTCAATGCATGAGTCTTCCGGAAGTAGTGTCAAGTGTCTTGTGTGATGAGTCAGTGGAAGTCTAACGTGAGAAATGAGAAACACTGAATTGATAGACACTTGGTGCATTATGTGAATAGAACGACTCTTGAAAATATTGTGAAACATGTGATTTCTTGATGGCTGTGTGATATGAATGAGAAAGTGATGGACCCTTGTGAATGTTTAAAAAGGCTGATCTACGTTGGTTGTCCAGTTTAAAATTTAAAGTTTGAAAATATCTAGCTTACCCTTTGTATTGTTCTCTGGATGTTTTCTCTTAAAACTGTGATGATCGTGTATTTTACACGGGAGCAGATGATTTTCCAGGAAGTAGAGCTCCTTAGTGAGTGGTCGCCGGAAGGAGATCGCCTGATTTCTGTTCTGGTAGCAGATCGGCTGTTTTGGGTCCTCTGATAGGAGATCGGCCTCTTCCGATAGGAGATCGGTCTCTTCCGATGGGAGATCGCCTGCTTTGTTTTTTTTTACTGTATTTTGTTTATGTTTCTGGAAAATTTGACCGAATTTGTATTAAACTCCCTGTGAGGAGAAACTACATTTCATATATATAATATTTTGTTCACTTCAATCTATTTGTTACCTTTATTTTCATTATATAAACATGAATAGTATTTTGGCGGGATGTTACATTAATGGTATCAGAGCAGTTCGTCCTTAGGATGACCTGAGGGCTGTGGATCCATTGTGTTTCTCCTGCTCAGGAAATTTATTTGGGTTTAAAATAACAGCTATAGTGAAAGGTTTTCAAACGTTTTTGTATTGAAATTTTGTGTGTGCTTTGGTGAATATGTGCTCTAACTGAAAATCTTAGTATTAAGAATGAGAAGGTCTTGATAAAGTGGTGAGGGTGCACACTCATAACTGGATCGAGATGATTCTCAATCTTAATTCCAAAGGTTTGATGTTTAGCATACATTGAATTCTGGTGTAATTTATTTCATTTCATTGAGTGTTTTCGTATAGATTGAAAGTGGTTGCTTGGGATTGATGATTGTATACCAGTAGCTGTTCTGGTGTTTTGCTTAAGGTTCTAAGCATCATGATTCTGTTGATGAACTCAAATTCTTAATGACTTTGAGATGCTGACCTTTGTAAGGTCTAGATGTTACCTCCTGAATGAATTGATTTTTAATCGATCTCATTCTTGTAGCTGTAGGGAATATAGAAACCATAGTTTCAAAATCTGAAAACGAAGGAGATGGCACGTAGACCTTCTACCCCTCCCCAACCTTCTTCGGAGATGAGCCAGATTGCCAAGGCTATCGAGATGATGGCAACTGCCATCCAACAACAGAATGCAGCGATGGCTCAGAACCATCAAGCTACAATGCACCACTGGGAAACTGCTCGGTCGGCTGAAACAAATTCTCACGCCAGTCAGCCTCAAGAACGGATGGGACTGACTGAGTTCATGAGGCACAACCCACCCAAGTTCAGTGGGAATACTACCCCTGATCAGGCAGATTAGTGGGTCAGAGAGTTGGAGAAAATCTTTAGGGCGACCTCCTGCCCTGAAGAGAAGAAGTTGGTGTTCGCCACCTATCTGCTGTCTGGAGAAGCTGAGTTCTGGTGGATGGGAGCTCAGCAGATGATGGAGGCCCGAGAGGAAGTGTTGGACTGGGAGAGCTTCAGAGTGAAGTTCCTGGAGAAATACTTCCCAGATAGCGCAAGGTTTGCGAGGGAAGCTGAATTCCTCAGATTGGAGCAGGGGGAGATGTCTGTGAATGCTTATGCTGCTCGGTTTGAGTACCTCGCCCGATTCTACACCCAGGCGACCTCTGAGGCTTGGAGGTGTAGGAAGTTTGAAGAAGGACTGAAGCATGAGCTGAAAAGGGCCATAGCACCTATGTGCATAAGAGAATTTCACGCCTTAGTGGAGAAGGCGATGATGGTAAAGACACTGGAGAAGAGCGACTCTCGGGTGATCAGGTCACACCCAGGGGGTTCTTCCAGTGAGAAGGCCAAGGTGCAACAACAGCAGAATAAGCCTTATGCGAGACCCCCACAACATAGGGCAGAAACAGCACCGCCCCAGTTTCAGCAGCAACAACCCTGGAAACTTAAATGTTTCCACTGTGGTGGACCACACACAGCCAATGTGTGCCCCAAGAGAGATTCAGAGAGAAGATGTTTTGCCTGTCAAAAGACGGGACACGTTGCTAGAGATTGTCCTACCCAGAATAGGATGACTCAACCCAGTGGATCCCAACAGTTGAGGAATGGAGGCAGTCGACCTCAGGCAGCAGGGAGAGTGTTTGCCATGACTGGAGTGGAGGCATCTCAGTCAGGTAACTTAGTACAGAATGTTGCTCTATAGCTGGTAGATGCGTTAGAATTTTGTTTGATTCTGGAGCGACACACTCCTTTGTGTCAAGCCTGTGTGTAGCCGAGTTGGGCCTTCTAGTGAAGGAGTTACCGTTTGAAACTGTTGGTCTATACACCTGCGTCAGGACAGGTGTTGACCTCTACAGTTTGCCCCGAATGTCCAGTGATAGTAGAGGGACGCAGATTCAAGGTGAACTTGATCTGCCTACCTCTTCAGGACCTGGATGTTATCCTGGGAATGGATTGGCTAGCTGCCAATCACATTCTCATAGACTGTGGTAGGCAGAAGTTAGCGTTTTCAGATCTCCAAGAGCCAGATGGCGAGGTGCTTCGTGAATCCTAGCTCAGTTGGAAGTGAAGAATGAAGAGGACGTAAGTAGGATACCTGTGGTGAAAGATTTCATGGATGTAATTCCAGAAGAAATATCTGGATTACCTCCTAAGAGGGAAGTGGAATTCTCTATTGATTTTGGTACCTGGGGCTGGACCAGTGTCAATGGCACCTTACAGGAGGGCTCCAGCCAAGTTGGTAGAGTTTACCTATAATAACGGTGGTCATGCCAGCATTGGGATGGCAACGTATGAAGCTTTGTATGGAAGGAAATGCAGAACTCCTTTGTACTGGTACCAGGAAGCAATATTGGTTGGACCAGAGTTGATTCAGCAGATGACCGAGAAGGTGCAATGGATAAAAGACAGAATGAAGGCTTCTCAAAGTAGGCAGAAGTCATATGCAGACCAGAGGAGAAAGCCTTTGGAGTTTGCTGCTGGAGACCATGTGTTCATGAAAGTGACACCAACCAAGGGTGTAGGACGGGCGATCAGACCAAAGAAGTTGTCCCCTAAGTTCGTGGGACCATATCAGATCTTAAGGAGGATTGGTCCAGTGGCCTACGAGATCGCCCTGCCTCCCCATTTAGCAAATCTACACAATGTCTTTCACGTATCACAGCTGAGGAAGTACATGGCAGACCCCAGTCATGTGCTGGAAGTGGACGATGTGCAGATCAGGGATGACTTGTCCTTTGAAGTGAAACCAGTCAGGATTGACGATAGGCAAGGTAAACAGCTCAGAGGCAAGACCATCAGCATGGTGAAAGTGGTGTGGGATGAGAGATCGGGTGATTCAACTTGGGAGTTAGAAGCAACCATGAGAGAAGCCTATCCATACCTCTTTTCCTTGTAATCCAATTTTCGAGGACGAAAATTTTTCTTGTTGGGGAGAATGTAAGGACCTGTAAAATTGAATTGGAATAAAAAGGGTTATATTTTAAAAGAATTCTATGTATGTTTTATTTAAAAAGGGAGGAAAAGTTAAGTTTAGAAGGCTATGAGATCGCCGGTCGCCTGCTTCACATGAGCGCCAGGTGGACGTCGCCAGGGCGCGAGGCATGCAGGCATCGTGCGGGCGCGAGAGGCATGCGGGCATCGCGCGGGCGCGAGGCATGCGGGCATTGCCAGGGCGCGAGGCATGCGGGCATTGCCAGGGCGCGAGGCATGTGGACGTGGCCAAGGCGCGAGAGGCATGCGGGCATTGCCAGGGCGCGAGGCATGTGGACGTGGCCAAGGCGCGAGAGGCATGCGGGCATTGCCAGGGCGCGAGGCATGTGGACGTGGCCAAGGCGCGGGAGGCATGCAGGCATTGCCAGGGCGCGAGGCATGTGGACGTGGATTAACCCTGTCATGCTTGGATGGTGATGATATTGAGATTCATTATACGCTTGTGAATGTGTGTGATTTCACGGCGACCCTGTGAATGTGTGTGATTTCACAGTGGGCAGTATGACAGGTGCAGATCTATGAGTCTAGTCAATGCATGAGTCTTCCGGAAGTAGTGTCAAGTGTCTTGTGTGATGACTCAGTGGAAGTCTGACGTGAGAAATGAGAAACACTGAATTGATAGACACTTGGTGCATTATGTGAATAGAACGACTCTTGAAAATATTGTGAAACATGTGATTTCTTGATGGCTGTGTGATATGAATGAGAAAGTGATGGACCCTTGTGAATGTTTAAAAAGGCTGATCTACGTTGGTTGTCCAGTTTAAAATTTAAAGTTTAAAAATATCTAGCTTACCCTTTGTATTGTTCTCTGGATGTTTTCTCTTAAAACTGTGATGATCGTGTATTTTACACGGGAGCAGATGATTTTCCAGGAAGTAGAGCTCCTTAGTGAGTGGTCGCCGGAAGGAGATCGCCTGATTTCTGTTCTGGTAGCAGATCGGCTGTTTTGGGTCCTCTGATAGGAGATCGGCCTCTTCCGATAGGAGATCGGTCTCTTCCGATAGGAGATCGCCTGCTTTGTTTTTTTTTACTGTATTTTGTTTATGTTTCTGGAAAATTTGACCGAATTTGTATTAAACTCCCTGTGAGGAGAAACTACATTTCATATATATAATATTTTGTTCACTTCAATCTATTTGTTACCTTTATTTTCATTATATAAACATGAATAGTATTTTGGCGGGATGTTACAAAGTTCATCTAGTTTTAATGGATCAATGACTTTACAACAGATGGAAGAGAAGAATGAGCACAAACGGGTTATGGTATGTCTAACATTTTTTGGTAAGATCCCACGAATAGCTACAGGCAGAAGTTGTTGCATCAAGATGTGGCAATCATGAGACTTCAACCCAATTAGCTTCAAATCTTGCATTGACACTAGGCTCTTCACATTTGAGGAATGTCCTTGTGGCACTTTTACACCCTTTAGACATTGACAGAAACTTACTTTTTCATTTTTTGACATGGTATAACAGGCTGGGGGCAAATATGTACGCTTACCCATTTCTATCGGTGCCAACTCCCCTCGTATGTTCATCTCAACCAAATCTAAACGAGCATTTAGACCATCCTTCGTCTTCCCGTTAATGTTAAGAAGTGTACCAATTAAGCTATCACACACATTCTTCTCAACATGCATTACATCTATACAATGTCTGATTTCTAACCTCGACCAGTACGGAAGATCAAAGAAGATTGATTTTTTCTTCCAAATGTTAGTCACAACTGACTTTTTTTTTGACTTACCGAAGGTGTGGTCTATGTTATTTACCTTTTTGTAAACCTCAGCAGCAGTTAGTGGAGTTGGTGGACCACTAGTCTCTTGGTGTCCATTAAAGGCTTTTTTCAACCTCCGGTAAGGATGATGACTTCTAAGAAACCTCCGATGGCGAAGATATACTGTCTTCCTTCCATGTTTCAATTGTTGAGAAGCAATGTCTTCTTCACATATTGGACATGCTTTATGACCCTTAACACTATAACCTGATAAGTTACCATATGCCGGAAAGTCATTGATGGTGCAAAATAACATGGCATGAAGCTTGAAAGTTTCATTAGCAAATCCGTCAAATACTTGAACACCCTCATCCCACATTAACTTCAAATCTTCGATTAAGGGACTTAGATAAACATCTATGTCATTCCCTGGCTGTTTCGGACCAGATATCATCATAGACAACATCATGTACTTTCGCTTCATGCACAATCCAGGAGGTAAGTTGTAAATAACTAGTAAAACAGGCCATGAACTGTGATTTGTACTCATATTACCAAAAGGATTCATTCCATCTGTAGCTAGACCAAGTCGGATATTTCTTGATTCTTTACCAAACTTTGGAAACTCATCATCAAATTTCTTCCACTGAACAAAATCAGCTGGATGTCGGTACATGCCATCACATTTCCTCTCATCTGCATGCCATCTAAGATTCTTAGCATCGTCTGGGTTTGCAAACAAACGCTTCATCCTTGGAATGATGGGAAGATACCACATAACCTTCATTGGGGGTCCATGCTTTTCCATCTCTTCAATAGTATCATCATCTGTTTGTTTCAATTTATAACGTGATAACCCACACCTTGGACAACTTTTCAACAATTCAAAATCTTTCCGGTATAATATACAATCATTAGGACATGCATGTATCTTTTTATACTCCATACCCATTGGACAAAGAATCTTTTTGGCCTCGTAATTACGATTAGGTAGAGTATTTCCCTCTGGAAGCATATCCTTCAACAGCTGGAGCAATTCCGTGAAACTTTTATCGGTCCATCCATTTAGTGCCTTCAAATTCATCAATTTTAACACCGCCGACAACCGTGTGAAGTTATTAGTTGATCCAGGATACAATGGAGTCTCTGCATCGCTTGACATACTTCCATATCCATGCGCTTTTGCAAAAGACTCAGCTCCCACATCACGAATCATGTCCTCCAATCGATCATCAACTACATCATCGTGTTCTGCTTCATCCGTGGTGGATCCCACATATTCTTCAGTTACGGAAACACGTGGTAAACTTAATAATTCACCATGCCATGTCCAAGTTGTATAAGATCGAAGAAACCCATCACATAACAGGTGTTCCCTCATGATATTCACATCCAGTATCCTTCCATTCAAACAGTTAACGCACGGACACCTAATCTTTCCTCCATCACGACCACTATTAATCGCGTTACGCTGCGCAAATTGTATAAATTCTTCTACTCCTCTTTCGTACTCATCACTTATACGAGCACAATGAATCCAACTTCGATCCATTATATATTCTGCAATATAGATACCTAGGATTTTCTAATAAGTGTTCTATCTCATGCATTTGCCGAGGGTCGAACACCCCCGGACTCAATACCAGCACGTATTATTGTCGGAGGTCCAAATACAAACACAATATTCTATTCTAATGTAACAACTAACATAACATAAATTCTACTATAAACTAACAAATAATTACTAAATAATTTAAATTTTAGAAAATAGAAATTATATAATACAAATTATATAAATTAATACAAATTTATATTAAATAATATACAAATTATAATACATAAAAAAAAATATTCAAAGTACAGCAAAAAAAAATTAACAAAACTAACATAAAAACTACTAACTAAATAATATAAATTTTAAAAATTAAAAATTATATAATATAAATTTATATTAAATAATATACAAATTATAATAAATAAAGTCAAAAATTCAAAAAATCTAAAAATCAACTAACCTTGTGTGCGAAAATGATGATTCAACTGATAGAAAACCAGAGGTGGAAGCGGAAGACTGGCGCGACAGCGGCGGAGCAATGCAACAGTAACTTCAAGCACTGCGCAAGGAAAAAACCATATATAAGAACAGCATTCCTAAAGCGAACTGAAGAGAATGAAATGGGATACGAAACTCACAATGGAAGCAATAACAATGAAGATGCACAGAAGCAAGGAACACAGCGCAGCGCAGCAACAGCGACAAGGAAGAGCAGAGCAGAAAGAGTGAAAGTGCAGTGGCGCGCTTCAAATTTTAGGTTAAAAACATTTTACAAATGCGGTTATTAGTTAAAACCGCATTTGTAAATGAAATGCCTTTCATTTACAAATGCGGTTTTAACTAACAACCGCATTTGTAAAACAAACTAATTTCAAAAATGCCACCGCGTTTTTAACAAAGGCGTTTTAGCGCGAAACTGCACTTAGAAAGGAGTATTCCTTTCATCATTTTGCACTAGTGTGTCCAATTGGGTTAGAAGTCTCAATGTCGGGAAGCGAGTCATGAAGAACCATTCTCCCTTGAGTGAAAACGCCAAAATAGACAATAAAGTGATGTAGTCCACTAGCAAGGGCTCGCCAACAGTGTGATCTCTTATCCTAGAGAGGTGCTACACCCATCAGTCAGAGTTAAGCGTGCTACACATGGGGCGATTCTTTGTCGAAGAAGTTGTTAGATAAGTACGCTAAAGTATCCAAGCGACAACAGAGTACCAGAGATACAAGCCGTGCAAAGAAAATATGAATCGCCAATGCAAGTAAGTTGGTCACAAGACAATTACATGCACCAGGTCAAGATAGTTATATGCACAAGGTTAAATATTATTAATTTGAAAGGGTGATTACAAGAAGTTCAGCTATTAAATACAGCTGCTCAAGGGACCTATCTGGGGACTATTTGCCCATCGACCACCTGCATTGATACAGAGAAAGGTGAGAGGTCCATCTCAGGATGCGCGCAGGCAACTTGAGCAAGGGCATCGCCAAACCCCTCCCCATAGGCGTCGATGGCATCTTCAGTCAGCTTTGCCTCTGTCTTTTTGAACAGCTCGGTTTGTTGGGCAAGATCTTCCTCAACTTTGCCCAGCTGAACTTCTTGGTTGGTGGCCCTCTCCTCCAGCTTGACCACCTTTGCTTGGGCCCCTTCCAACTATTCCTCTAGGTCAATAACTTTGTTGCGGAGGGAAAGGATCTTGGCCTCAAGCTGGAGGGCCTCCTGCCCCTTGGCGAAGAGGAGTTTTTTGGCTTCTCTCTCTGATTGGCGGAGACTGCTCAGCTCCTGGTTCATAGCAGTCTCGCGTTTGGCAGCCATTTGGACTTGAAGAGCTAACTCCTTCTTCTGTTCCAACTCCTTCTTCAATTGGGCCACCTCTTCCCTTAGCCCCATCTTTGCATCCCCCTGGTTCAGTAGAAGGCTGGAGGCAGCAAGGAATTCACCAAGGCCCAGACTCATGCGGTCCCTTAGTGAACCCTTGTCTAAAGCCTCCAGCGCTTCTTTGGCAGGAAGGCGTACGAGGGCATGCTGGAGGATGGTGGGAAGCTCGGGGGCAGGAGGTGCCTGATCGTCCTTGGGAGCATTCTCCCCCCACCTTCGATGGCCAGGAGCTGTTTAGGAGGAGAGGAGGCGCTTGGGAGGTGCTCCCTGAAGGATGGATGTTGCCCCTCGGCAGCGGAATAGGTCATTGCAGCAACCCCCACCCTGGCTCTTTTGAAGACGAGATCTGAATCAGTCTCCTCATCCTCGGAGATCACCACCGCTGCTACCCTCTTTTGTTTGTCTTCAGAGGTTGGGCCTGGGGCGGCAGCGGTGGGGGAAGAAATCCTTGGTTGCCTGTGTTAGTCTTGTTTGAATCTGTAACAGCACCTGCAAAACAAACTTATGCAAATCCAGAGCCTCTAAAGCAGCAGATTATTGTGGCACACTCAACCAGATTTTTGCACAAACACATGAGCTAAAAAACCAACCAAAAATAGCAGAAAACACCATCTTAAATTAGCAGATATGGAGCAAAATTTAAACCAGATTAAACCATATCAGAGTGCAGCAGTTTAAAGACAACACATAAACCATTCTCCCCCTATTTGTCTTCACAAATAGAATTAGGAAGAGATAAAGAAACAGAATTAAGAACAGAAAAAGGAAAATATTGTTCAAACTAAAGCAAGATTAAACAAAGAAACTTGGCTTCAATATTCCCTTCCATATTGTAGTTCAAATAGCTGATTTTGTAATGCTTCAATTTGCTCATCAAGATTTTGGAAACGTGAATCAATGCTTTGAAGCCTTTGGCCAATTTCCTGAAAATTTGTAGCACAAAAGTCCTGGAGATTCCTTTGATTTCCAGCAAAGTTGTCCAGCCTATTAACCATGAATCTCTCAAAGGGTGACATGGAGAGAATCCTGTCTCCTTGATGTCCAGCACTTGTTCCTGCACCTGTATCAGTAGCTGGTTGATCATCATCTTCTTCAGCATGTTCATCAGCAGGTTGGTCATCATCTTCTTGATTAATTTGCATACCACTTGAAGATCCACCTTGATCTCCACCTTTGCTTACCCATCTTCCATCAATCTTGGTAAAACTCATTTTGCTTAGTGAACCATTGTTCACTTCATGTGATGATTTCACCAATTTAGCATTTTTTTCTTCAAGATCTACTTCAAAATATGCCAAGAATTTAGAGACAAGAATAGCATAGGGGTAGTGGTAGTCACTCAACCTCGTAGATTTCTACATGTGGTCTTTTATTATATGAATCTAGTTGACCTTTACTTTGTTTGTGATGCAGAAAATGTATACAAGGTCTTTTTCAGTAAGAACAGAATGGTTGCTCCCCCTTGGTGTGAGAATCCAAGTAACAATGAGAGCCATGAGTCTTTCATTAAGCTTTAATCCATCCACTGAAAAATTCTTCACCATTGCTTGTGGATTCTTCAAATAGTTTTTGTAAAACTGTATTTTATTGAAATCATCCACCACACTGATGTTTCCTTTGTTGATTTTGAGTCCACCATATTTAAACCAAGTAAAAGCAGCGCACACTTCATCATTTATCACCATATCAACTCTTTTGACATGTGATACAAGGTCATTGTCAATAAACCTTAGATTGGTGTAGAAGACTCTTATGAGATCCGGATAGATATTTCCAGACATTTCCAGGAATCTTTTCAGCAACTGATCCTTGGGAAGACTTCTCACTTCATCCAGCTTCTGGCTTTTCAGCCAACTAAAGGAGACAACCTTTGGACTGTTAATCACTTTTCTGCTTGTTTCATGATGATATTTTTCAATCTGCTCAAACTCTTTCGAAAACCCGTTTTCCAGACGCCCTCCTCTTCTCACAACCCTGTGTTTGACTCTTTTTGATGTTGGAGGTGTGGTATCCATGGTGGCAAAGAGCAGAAACCAGAAATAGAGAGAAAGAGATGAATATGTAAGAGATACAGCAAGAGATTAGCCAATTGAATGTTTTTGTAGAGAAAAACAACTACATAGGGTTTTATAGCAGCAATGAACCCTACTTTAACCCTTTCCTTATAATGGGCTTCGATTTCCAAGTAGAGAAGATTCGTCCAAGATAGCACAGTGACGCATCAACCCTTAATAAGAAGCCCATGGTCAGCACATGTTGATTTGACTAGTCATAAAGTGATGGAGATCAAGTAGAAGAGGATTTCACTAATGGAGGAAGAGGTCATCCACCCAAGCATTTAAAATTCTTCTTACTAGTCTTCTTAAAGAGTAGAACATTTTGGGTTCTCTTGAAAATTCAAAAGATAGTAGTATAAATAAATCTTTGTAAATACTCTTGTATAAATTTGTAAATAATATAGAAATATCCTTAGGAGTATGCCAAAGAGGAAAACCAAAAGAAACTTCTAAATGTAAGGCATTTTAGGCACTTTCTTTAGGAAAAAGTGGAAAAAGTGACTTTTCTACTCCTTTCTCTCTTGTACACTAGAAGGAGCTAGAAGAGTGACTCTTCCCACTCCTTCCCCTTTGTAACATGACCAGCCCTCTCCATTATAAATAGGGGTGCTTGGTACTTTGAATAAAAAAAGAGTTGAAAGTTAGAAGAAAAGAAACTATCTTGAAATTGAGAGAGAGTGAGTTTGTGAGACTTGTCTCTTCTTCTCCTTTGTAACATCCCTCCAAATTACTTTGAAATAAATATAAAATGAAAGTAAAGGTGACAAATAGATTCTATGAACAAAATATTATATATATGAAATGAAGTTGCTCCTCTTAGGGAGTTTAATACAAATTCGGTCAAATTTTCCAGAAACATAAACAAAATACAGTAAAAAAAACAAAGCAGGCGATCTCCTATCGGAAGAAACCGATCGCCTATCGGACGAGACCGATCTCCTATCAGAGGAGCCAAAACAGCCGATCACCTATCAGGACAGAAAAAAAAAAACAGGCGATCACCCGATAGAGGCAGAAACAGGCGATCACCCGATAGAGACAGAAAACCGGCGATCTCCTCCTCGGCGATCACTCACTAAGGAGCTCTACTTCCTGGAAGATCATCTGCTCCCGTGTAAAATACACGATCATCACAGTTTTAAGAGAAAACCACAGAACCAAAATACGCAGGGTAAGCTAGATATTTTAAAGAGAGTTTAAATCATGAACATGACAATCAACGTAAAACAAGTTTCAAAATATCCATGTAAAACGTAGAGTTGCTCATATCAATCACCTGATCGCCCAAAATCACACATTTCACAACATTCACCCATATTCATTCCATTTCACAATACTGCATCAAGTGTCTATAAACTATCAATGTTTCTCATTTCTCACGTCAGACTTTCCACTGACTCACCACACAAGACACTTGACACTACTTCCGGATTGACTCGTGCGTTGATTAGACTCAGAGATCTGCACCTGTCATACCACACCACTGTGAAGTCCACACAGGGTCGCTGTGAATCCACACAGCATGCGCATATATCATCTCAATGTCATTAGTTCTCCTGGTATGACAGGGTTAATCCATAGGACAGGCGGAGCTCGTTCTTTTTCACACGAGACGCCCATCATATAGACCTCCTTCGACTCTCAACAACTGAGTAACTTCCTCTACGTGATTCCATTACCTCAGCAGAGTCAGGATATCCCCTTAGGAATCACCGATCAATGCACCTACTACAAGATCTTACACGGTATTTTCTTTCCTGAAAATACTATGCCTCGATCCCACATTCACAGCATTCAAAAACATCATACCACTCGAGTAATTGATTCAAGTCACAGCAACGAATCATTTCAAGGTTCAGATCTTCGAATATTTCATTTAAATCTCAAGTAGTTTCAAAACAACACCCAAAAACAGAGAGTTCACAAACAACGCCAAAACCGGCGATCTAGTTCAAAAACAGGGTGTTTCGAAGACTGTATATAAAACCGGCGACCACGTCGCCCAAGCACACAAACAGAGCATTTTACGCAGATGAAAACAAAAATGGCGACCACGTCACCCTCACTTCAGAGATAGCTACACTATGGCTTGTATGGAAAAAGAGGTCTAGCTTCCCTTACCTGGACTTGCGCCAAACACCAGGAGCTCCGAAACCCAACGAAGCTTGAACGACGCCTTGGCTCTGTTTTTGCGTCTGGTTGAAGGACTTGCAGAGAACCTCCCAGGTGCTCTAATGGTGGCCGTCGCTCGTCGTACTCTCGTGTGAAGGTGCTAGAATCGCAGCGCGAAGGAGAGAATGGAGGAGAAGGGAGATAAACGCACCCTTTAGCTCTGGAACCACAGCAACGTTTCTTTCCTTCTCCCTCAGAAATGGGTTTTTGCATCTTAAGCTGACTTCTCCACAAAAACCGCTGCCACCACCCACTCTGCAGGGAGTTTGCGTGTACGCTTCGCTGAACAGTACACCTAAGCGTGCCTCTGCGCAGGCTAACACTCTGAGGTCACTAGCTTGAACCACTCTTTTTGTCTACGTGGCGCGCGTGCAGGGCGTTTCATGCTGGGGGTCTGGGTCCCACTTTACTCTGTGTGAAACTCGACGTCGCGCTATAACTTTCCACTGCTAACTCATCCTGGCGAACGACCGATGTCTCCTTCATCCTGGAAGACGACCGATGTCTTCTTCTGGGAGACGACCGATGTCATCCCTGGCGACGCCCTCATAACTCTCGTGCCCTGGCCACGTCCACATGCATCACGCGCCCTGGCGACGTCCACACGCCTCGCGCGCCCTGGCGACGTCCACACGCCTCGCGCGCCCTGGCGACGTCCACATACCTCGCGCGCCCTGGCGACGTCCACACGCCTCGCGCGCCCTGCATGCAACACTAAGGGTGATCTCTTTTGCTCAAGCGTAGAGCTTCGCATGCACAGCGTATCTAAGGCTTAACCCACACCTTGATACGCGTGGTTGTTGGAACCCACTCTGGTTGATTCAGCATCTTGACCACATACTACGTGCATTCCCGCCGATCACGTACACTCTAGGCGATTGGCGCTCATGTCTCCTCTAGGCGACAGGCGATTATGTGCCAGAGGAGTCGGAGATCGCCTCCATCTTCAATAACGGCGATCTCGTAGGAGACTTCTTAGCTACACATTTCCTCCTTTACTCTTCTTGATCTACATGTCAGCCGACCGACCTCTACCAGCTGACCCCAGATCTTGGGCGACGTCCGAGGTCCGACTACTACGAAACTTCATTTACCAGCTCTTTGTATTTTAAATAATAACATCTTCTGAAATTATTTAAATATACCACTTTTATTCCAATTCAATTTTACAGGTCCTTACATCCTTCATGTCTTATCTTGTGAGCATTGGAGACTCTCAAGTGGCGGCACCACCCACTCATCTTGGAAGAACCACCCTCCAAGTGGCGTGAATCACATCTCCAAAAGGCTACAACCACATAAGTCATTTCTATTCATCTTCTAAAAATACCCATTTGTGTTTTCTTGTAGTTTTTCCATTTTTAATCGGTTCAATCTTTTCCATGAGTTGTTTCCTTTCATTTGCTGCCATTTTTCTGCACTTTGTTGGTTTATTTCCTTGTTTTCTTGCTGTTTTAATTTCGTCCAAACCATGGGTTTCCATATACATGTGTTGTTCTTGTTTTCCATCCATGGGTTTTTGTTCTTTGATGAATTTCTTTGTGATTTTCTAATTCCTATTGAATTTCAATCAGTATTTTCACTTGTTCTTGGTGTTCTTATGTTGTTCTTGTGTTTCCTTTGAAGTTTGGTACTGTTCTTGAATTACCCATTCATATTCCATTGTTATCTTACACTACAAGTTACCTATTCATGTGTTTTTAGTATGAACCTTTGTTTTCTTGAGTAGAAACTCTATTAATTGTTCTTTAGAATTTTGATCCTAATTCTTGAAAGTGTCATGAATACAATGAAACCTATATCAACTCAACCCAAACCAAGAAAGGTTCATAAGAGACTCACATCATGTGGTATCTAGAGCCATGGTGTTGATTTGTTGATTGTGAGTTGAATAGACACTTTCTTTTTGGGCAATTTTTTTTCCAGCACCTATAATTTCGTGTTTCTTGTTTTTCCAGCACCTTATATTCATACTTTTGTTTGGTTTGAATATGTTTTAGTTGTGCCTTTTCATTGATCATACTTTTTGCTTTGAGTTTTATGTTCATAGTGTTCTAGGTGTCCAAATCTTGTCTCTACTTGCTTTTGATTTTGAAAGTTTGTGTTTCTCTTGAATTTGTTTTAGTACTTGTGATTGGAGGTTCCAAACATTTGATTTCAAGTGTTCAATTGCCTTGAATCCTTCATAAAAATTTTGTGCAATTTGATTGATGTTTCAACTTCCATATGATGCATATTATGGTTCTTTCACTACATAAGTTCCATTTGGTATAAAAAAAAAAGAAAAAAAAAAACAGAACTGAAACAGAACAAAACAGAACCAATTCTGTTTTAAATCCTTCAAAACAGTTTGGTATTTGCATCTATTCATTCTTTTGCACATTAATTTTCATACCAAAGTTGGATTCATAGTGATTGGCAAATTGTTGTCTACTTTGTGGAACTTTTGATCCTTGTATTTTGACAAGTTTATGAGTTGTACTTTCTTTCTTGATTATAAAGTTTAGTGAGTATTCTTTGAGTCTTATTGTGTACCTTTTATTGCTTGTCTTTCATTCCTTAAGTTTTGTCATATATCTTGTATTCTTTTTGCACTACCCTTTCTTGTTTTGTACCTTTTCTTGCTTGTCTTTTATTGTTCTTTAAGTTTTGTGGTGGTTATTTTTGGATGAGTGGTTGAGTGCTTTGGCATCTTTCATTTGAGGTTACTCCATTCCACAAGAGAAGCTTGATTGAGGGAAGTATAATTTCTTGGAGTGATTTTGAGTGCCTTAATTTTTTTACCAAAACCGCACCACTTATTTCTTTGTTTTCTAACCTTGTTTTCTTTAATTGTTTGCTATTTGTGTTTGCTGTACTGTTTTGAAAATGGCTCAATATTCAAGTGGAGAATCTTCCAAACCACACTCTCCACAAAAAGCTTTCATTCTTGGTGAATTAAAAGAAGCCAAAAGGTCACTTGCACAAAAAGATGAAGCTATAAGACAATTGGAAGAAAGATTGCAAAGGCTTGAAGTGACTAATGAAAGGTCCAGCCATACACACCATAGAAGACGCCATTCTTCAAGGCATTCATCAAGAACTTCTTCCAACTATCATGGACATGAAGATGAAACCGAATGGAGGAGGCATCATCATGATGAAGAAAGGCGCCAACATGTGGCAAAGCCTTATATGCCTTTTGTAAAATTACCTAGCTTTAGTGGTGAAGGTGATCCAAATGTATATTTGGGGTGGGAAGCAAAGGTTGAACAAATCTTTCATGTACATGAGGTCCAAGAAGACCAAAGGGTAAAACTAGCTACTTTAGAATTTCTAGACTATGCCATGCAATGGTGGCATAAAACTCTTATGGACATTGGGCTAAACAAGAGACCTCCCGTGGTTTCTTGGAACAATTTGAAAGAGTGTATGCGCGCTAGATTTGTTCCACCACACTTTAGGAAAGACCTATTGTTGAAGCTCCAAAGGCTTCACCAAGGCACGCTAAGTGTGGATGCTTATTTTAAAGAGCTAGAAATGCTTATGCTTAAAGTTGATATACATGAAAGTGATGAAGCTAAGATGGCTAGATTTGTAAGTGGTCTTAGAAGGGACATTCAAGATGTTGTTGAACTTTATGAGTACTCTTCTTTAGAAAACTTAGTTCACCTTGCCATCAAGGTTGAAACCCAAATTGCGAAGAAACTTGCTTTCAAAAATACTCATAATGATGGCTATTACAACAACTCTTGGAAAAATAAAAACAAGTCTTTGTCCAAATTTCCTTCTAAAGATTCATCTTTCAAATCCAAGGATTCAAAGCCTTCCACTTCAACTAATAAATCACCAACCAAAACCTCAAGTAAGAAATGTTTTAAGTGTTTAGGTTATGGTCATATAGCCGCAAATTGTCCAACAAAAAGAACCATGATGGTAAAAGGGGGTTTAGTTGTAAGTGAACATAGTGATAATTCTTCTAAATCTAACTCCCCTTCCCCTAGCCCTAGTGATAATGAATGTGAAATACCATGTGAAGGTGACTTATTGGTGATAAGGCGCATGATGGGCACAATTCAAAAACCTTTGGATGATACCCAAAGAGAAAATATTTTCCATACCCGGTGCCTTATCAACAAAAAGTTATGTTCCATGATAATTGATGGGGGTAGTTGTACAAATGTGGCTAGTACAAGAGTGGTGGATAAGCTTGTTTTACCCACTATCTCTCATCCCAAGCCCTATAAGCTCCAATGGCTTACTAAAATGGGAGAAATCATGGTTAATAAACAAGTCCTCATAAATTTTGAAATAGGAAAGTATAAAGATGAGGTTTTATGTGATGTTGTGCCTATGGAAGCAACCCATATTCTTTTAGGGAGGCCTTGGCAATTTGATAGACATGTTTTACATGATGGCCTCACCAATATAATGTCTTTTTCCTTCCAAGGGCGCAAGGTTACCTTAAAACCCCTCTCTCCACAAGAAGTTCATGAGGACCAATTAAAAATGAAAAATAAAAGAGAAAATGAAAAAGAAGAAAATGATAAAACGAGTCATAATACCTTATCAACTAAATCAATCTTTTTGACTCATGCTATGCCTCAATTTGAGCATCCAAGGTATTCTTCTTCTTTGTCTTTTTCATTACCAAAAGTTCCTACTTGCACTCCATATTGGTTGAAAAATGTTAGGGATGATTTTTCCATACCTACTAATGGTTTTTACCCTTTAAAGGGAATTTTTCCTAAGAAAATAATCATTCCCACACATTTTTTTCCAACATGGTCTGTCTATAGGACTTCTTTTTCCGACATCCCAATGATTCATAATGCTAAGTCAAGTTTGCCTTTATTATCATCCACTGCTTTATTTGATAGGAAACTGACTTTGTTATATGTAGGGATTCTGAATTCGTGGACGAATTCTCTCCAACCTGGGGAGCATGATGGAGATCAAGTAGAAGAGGATTTCACTAATGGAGGAAGAGGTCATCCACCCAAGCATTTAAAATTCTTCTTACTAGTCTTCTTAAAAAGTAGAACATTTTGGGTTCTCTTGAAAATTTAAAAGATAGTAGTATAAATAAATCTTTGTAAATAATCTTGTATAAATTTGTAAATAATATAGAAATATCCTTAGGAGTATGCCAAAGAGGAAAACCAAAAGAAACCTCTAAATGTAAGGCATTTTAGGCACTTTCTTTAGGAAAAAGTGACTTTTCTACTCCTTTCTCTCTTAGGCACTAGAAGGAGCTAGAAGAGTGACTCTTCCCACTCCTTCCCCTTTGTAACATGACCAGCCCTCTCCATTATAAATAGGGGTGCTTGGTACTTTGAATAAAAAAGTTGAAAGTTAGAAGAAAAGAAACTATCTTGAAATTGAGAGAGAGTGAGTTTGTGAGACTTGTCTCTTCTCCTCCTTCATGTCTTATCTTGTGAGCTTTGGAGACTCTCAAGTGGCGGCACCACCCACTCATCTTGGAAGAACCACCCTCCAAGTGGCGTGAATCACATCTCCAAAAGGCTACAACCACATAAGTCATTTCTATTCATCTTCTAAAAATACCCATTTGTGTTTTCTTGTAGTTTTTCCATTTTTAATCGGTTCAATCTTTTCCATGAGTTGTTTCCTTTCATTTGCTGCCATTTTTCTGCACTTTGTTGGTTTATTTCCTTGTTTTCTTGCTGTTTTAATTTCGTCCAAACCATGGGTTTCCATATACATGTGTTGTTCTTGTTTTCCATCCATGGGTTTTTGTTCTTTGATGAATTTCTTTGTGATTTTCTAATTCCTATTGAATTTCAATCAGTATTTTCACTTGTTCTTGGTGTTCTTATGTTGTTCTTGTGTTTCCTTTGAAGTTTGGTACTGTTCTTGAATTACCCATTCATATTCCATTGTTATCTTACACTACAAGTTACCTATTCATGTGTTTTTAGTATGAACCTTTGTTTTCTTGAGTAGAAACTCTATTAATTGTTCTTTAGAATTTTGATCCTAATTCTTGAAAGTGTCATGAATACAATGAAACCTATATCAACTCAACCCAAACCAAGAAAGGTTCATGAGAGACTCACATCATAAAGGCACTTGAATTTCCAAGATTTTGGAATATATTCCTTTTATGACACAATAGTAATGCCCTTCTGAATCAATTCAGACTCATAAAGGCTCCTTTTTGACTCACATTCCTTGAGAATAGAATCTGCATTAAATAGAATGCATAAAGAAATTAAACGAATCTTATGTAGTGCTGCCAGAGGAGAAACAATCGGTTGTTTCGAGAAAACAATCGGTTGTTTTTCTGTGACAGTACCTAAAGATTTTCAAATGCTAAAATCTCATGCAGATAAGAATCAAGATGTAATTGCTTCATATAAAACACAAATAAATGAAGATTAACACTAATTAAGAATTGAAAGACAAAAACACAAAAAGTTTTATCCCTTTATCTTAGAGCCCTTTCGAAGAGTCATTATCCATTGATCAAGAATCCTTCTTTTGGCTTTCAAGAAGACTTAAGCTAGTAAAAAACCTAAATTCAATTTCAGATAAAGTCTTTTTCCTCCAAAAACTTGATTTGATGACTCTAGAGTCCCTGCCTTCTTAGCATTCTACAATAACAAATTCAGGTAGCAAGATTTTGTCCCCTTACAAAATTGGGTCCTTTTGCATCACATTTATCACTGGGAACCTCAGAAACTTTGGGAATCCATCTCATAATACCTTTAGGTACAAGTTTTTCCTAATTTTACAGAATCTGGCAGAATGGCCTCTCCTCATGCAGTAAAAGCATGTAACAACCGGTTGTTTCTATCTTTCAATCGATTGTTTTTTTGGCACTTTAGAAAAAGGTTTTGAAATCCCAGTTTTCTTGCTCTGTGGATTAAAAACCAATCCAGACTTTCCAAAAACACATTTTTGAGATTCTAAAACAGTTTCAAAGTTGGATCTGTCTTTTGAAAGTTTGTCCACAATTTTTACAAGATATTGGACCTTCTTTTCAATGTTTTCACAATTTTCACAAACTTTTAAGTCACACAAGCAAGAAGAATTTTTGTAAAGCAGTTCAAGATTTTCAAAATCTATTTTTGAATTTTCCAATTCTTCTTCTAGTGTCTTCACCCTAAATTCCGTTAAGAATTCAATATATATATACCTGAGTCTTTCTCTCTCCTGGCGGTTATTCCTCTTGACACGTGGATAACATCTGGTCATACACGTGTCACCATCTGGAGTACCTGCAGCTGAAATGTTACTTTCACTTTGCTCCTGCGACTAAGTTATCCACACAGGGAGTAGCTTAGTGCACAGGCTACTCTGGGCACAACCTTAACATGGCGAGCTGGTTAACACTGGGTATCACAGCTCACACTACACATGGTGGCAGATATGCCACTTATCTTCTCTACTTTGGCGGCAGACATGCCACTTATCTTCTGCATTTAGACCATATGATAAGCGCTTACCAAATCTTCTCAAATACTCGGCGATGTGCTCCTTTCGGCGACTTGTTGACCACCTGATCTCCTAATCTTCATACACGGCGATCATGTGCAATCTAGGCGATTATCGATTACATACGAGAAAAATCGGAGACCGCCGCCTTCTTTAACAAACGGCGATCTCATCGGCTTCTAAGCTACACTTTCCTTTCTCTTTCTCTTCTTGATCCACGTGTCCTCCTCTAGCATGCCCACAGGATTACCTCACAATTACGTCATCACACCTGACTACTTGGTCAGTACACACTGATCACCCTTCTCCGAGGGAACGCACCAATGACTGATCACCCTTCTCCGAGCCAACACACTGATGACTGATAACCCTTCTCTGAGGCAACACACTGATGGCTGATCACCCCTCTCTGAGGTGGCACACCGATCATCCTTCTCCGAGGGAACACACCGATGACTGATCACCTCTCTCTGAGGGGACACACTGATGACCGATCACCCTTCTCTGAGGCAACACACAGATGACTGATCGCCTCTCTCTGAGGGGACACACTGATGACCGATCATCCTTATCTGAGGCAACACACAGATGACTGATCGCCTCTCTCTGAGGGGACACACTGATGACCGATCACCCCTCTCTGAGGAGGCACACCAATCACCCTTTACTATCTGTTCTCGACGACCGAGGTCTGGCCACTACACAATGCAATCAAACTTGGCCTTTTTATTCTCTACATCAGTCCATTGGGGCCAAGGTTTTTCAATCAAAACACTTTTCTTTTCAAATTTGGGAATAAAAACACCTTTTCAATTGCATCCCAAATCCCTCTATCTAGAGATTCCACAAAAATTTTCATTCAAACCTTCCAAAATTGATAGTTCAAACCACAAAACAAAGGTGGTCTGTTAGTTGAGGCACCCTCCCCAAAAGGTAGTCTTTCAGCCATAGAAAAAAAAAAGATCGAAAACTTGAGTAATTTTCAAGAACTTAGCTCTTGATGCCAATTGTTAGAATATATGGCCTTAAACAAGAGGGGGGTGAATTGTTTAAGAAAGATTTTCGCAAACTTTGAAGGTACAATGAAACTTAGTGCAGAATTACAGATAAAGAAATCAAGTTAGCCAAGAATATATTCTGTTTTAAGTGAAATACATAAAAATAATCAGTTGTTTCTTCGAAACAATGGGTTGTTTATATCAGCAGATTTAAAACAAATTAAAATAGCAATTAAAGGAGTTAGGGATGAGAGAAAAGCACACCAACAGTTTTATACTGGTTCACCCTACTCACAAGGGCTACATCTAGTTCCCTGAAAACCATTGGCTTCCACTATGCAATCAATCACAGATTACACACACCACACACCAAAGTAGTGACCTTGAACCCCTCAAGAAACACACTACCTTTGTAAACCACACCACAGAATTTAAAACCCCTCTGAATCTGCACTTACAACCTTTTACAGAAATACAGTAATCAAGGAATAGAGAACAGGATACACTTGGGAATTACAAAGCTTCAAGATCAGAAAATACAACCCAGTCCTATTCCACAAACTTGAAAATCCAAAGCTTTGAATGAATCTTGGAAACACTTAGTAAAATCTCACTTTGATTTCTCAAAACTGTTTCTTACTTTTTAGGAACTTCTAACCAACTTTATATAGACCAACAGAATGGTCAAAAGCATTTAAAACAGGAGCGCATTCAGTTAGAAATCATTTAATAAAGATTCAATTCAAAAACACAAAGCTGTTAGGATTTTCACAACAGACAATTGATTATTTTATCTAGACAATCAATTGTTTTGGCTTTGACAGCTTAATGAACCAAGCCAAACACTTTTCAACCTTTTCAAAAACCTTCTAAGTATAAAACAATCGGTTGTTTTGACAAAACAACAGGTTGTTTTTCACTTAGTTGAAAAACATTCCATTTTAAAAAGGCTTTCAATTCAAACTTGTTTTGGATTCAAACAAGGTGTGGATTACATAAAATCTACCCCTGTTCCCACCCATACACAACAGCAACTCCAACCATCATCAAACACTTTGGATTTGGATTCTTCAAAGCTCTTGATCATCCTTGATCAACAATCTAGATGCTGAGTGTAAGGACCCTGAAAAAAATTAAGTTGGAATAAAAAGGATTATTTTAAATAAATTCTAAGTATGTTTTTATTTAAGTTAAAAAGGAAGGAGAGTGCAGTCTAGAAAACTATAAGAATTCTTTGTTAATACATGATCGCCGGTCGCCTAGACTACACGTCGTCGCCAGGGCGCGAGGCATGCAGGCGTCACCAGGGCACGATGCATGCGGGCATCATCATGGGGAGACATCGGTCGTTCGCCAGGGAGAGGTCATCGGTGGATGGACTTCGCGCGAGAGGTCATCGGTGGATTGTCTTCGCGCGAGAGGTCATCGGTGGATAGCCTTCGCGCGAGAGGTCATCGGTGGATGGACTTCGCGCGAGAGGTCATCGGTGGATTGTCTTCGCGCGAGAGGTCATCGGTGGATAGACTTCGCGCAAGTGGTCATCGGTGAAAGGTCATCGCGCGACGTCGAGTTACACACAGAGAAGGTAGGACCCAGACTTCCAGCATGGAACGTCCTGCACGCGCGCCACGTAGACAAAAAGGATGGTTCAGAATAGTGACCTCAGAGTGTTAGCCTGCACAGAGGCACGCTCAGTAGTACTGTTCAGGGAGTGGTTGGCCTGCGCAAGAGACAACTGTAGTCGTACTGTTCAGGGAAACATACACTCAGACTTCTCTGCAGAGTGGGTGTGGCAGCTGCTTTTGGTGGATAAGTTGGTTTAAGATGCAGAGACCCACTGCTGAGAGAAAAAAAGACGTTGCAGCATTCAAAGAGAGAAAGAGTGAGTTACCTCCCTTCTCCTCCAGATATCTCCTTCGCGCTGCGATTCTAGCACCTTCACACGAGAGTACGACGAGCGACAGTCACCATTAGAGCACCTGGGCAGTTCTCTGCAAGTTCTTCAACCAGACGCAAAAACAGAGCCAAGGCGTTCTTCAAGCTTCGTTGGGTTTCGAAACTCTAGGTGTTTGCGCAAGTCCAGGTAAGGGAAGCTAGACTTCATTTTCAATACAAGCCATAGTTTAGCTATTTCTGAAGTGAGGGCGACGTGGTCGCCGGTTTTCGTTTTCATCTTTGTAAAATGCTCTGTGCTATGTGTTTGGGCGACGTGGTCGCCGGTTTTAAATGCAGACTCGAAATACCCTGTTTTTGAACTAGATCGCCGGTTTTGGCGTTGTTTGCGAACTCTCTGTTTTTGGTGTTGCTTTAAAAACTGTTTGAGATTCAAATGACATATTTGAAAACATGAACCTTTGAAATGACTATTGCGGTGATTGAATCATCTAGTTGAGAGTGGTATGATGTGTTGAATGTTGTGAATTTGGGATCGAGGCATAGTATTTTCAGGAAAGAAAATACCGTGTAAGATCGTGTAGGATGTGCATTGACCGGTGATTCGTTATGATATCCTGACTCTCCTGATATAATGGAATCATATAGATGAAGTTATTCGGGCGTTGAGAGTCGAAGGAGGTTCATACGTATGGGTGAGTTGTTTGAAAGAGAACGAGCTCGACCTGTTGTGTGGATTAACCCTGTCATGCTAGGATAGTGATGATATTGAGATTCATTTATACGCTTGTGAATGTGTGTGATTTCACGGCGACCCTGTGAATGTGTGTGATTTCACAGTGGGCAGTATGACAGGTGCGAATCTATGAGTCTAGTCAATGCATGAGTCTTCCGGAAGTAGTGTCAAGTGTCTTGTGTGCTGGGTCAGTGGTGGTCTGACGTGTGGAATGAGGAACTTGGAATTTATAGACACTTGATGCTGTTTGTGAAATAGAACGACTCTGGGAAATATTGTGAAATGTGTGGTTTTCTGGGCGATCAGGTGGAGGGTATGAGCAACTCTAAGTTTTACATGGATATCTTGAAAAATGTTTTTACCTTGATTTTAATGTTCTTATTTAAACTCTCTTTAAAATATCTAGCTTACCCTGCGTGTTTTGGTCCTGTGGCTGTTCTCTTAAAACTGTGATGATCGTGTAATTGTTACACGGGAGCAGATGATCTTCCAGGATGTAGAGCTCCTTAATGAGTGGTCGCTGAGGAAGAGATCGCCGGTTTTCTACCTCTTGGTGGTGATCGCCGGATTTATGTCCTGCTGCAGATCGCCTGTTTTGGGCCTTCTGTTACCAGATCGCCGGTTCATGAATGGAGATCGCCGGTCTTGTTGTATTTGGTTGAATTTCGTTTTAAATTTTGAAAACATTTGACCTGGTTATGTATTTAACTCCCTAAGAGGAGCAACTTCATTTCTTATATATATAATATCATGTACTCTTCAATATTATTTGTTTACCTTTATTTTCATTATACATGTATGTATGGTTTTATTTTGCGGGATGTTACATTAATGGTATCAGAGCAGTTCGTCCTTAGGATGACCTGAGTGCTGTGGATCCATTGTGTTTCTTCTGCTCATAAAATCTATTTGAGTCTTAAATAACAACTATAGTGAAAGGTTTTCAAAAAACGTTTTTAGTATTGAGATTTTGTGTGTGCCTTAGTGAATGTATGCTCTAATTGAAAATCTTGGTATTAAGAATGAGAAGATCCTGATAAAGTAATGAGGGTGCACACTCATAACTGGATCGAGATGATTCTTAATCTTAATTCCAAAGGTTTGATGTTTAGCCTACATTGAATTCTGGTGTGATTTATTTGGTGTTCTTGTAATTGACTGAGAGTGGTCGTTTGGATTGATGTCTGCACACCAGTAATTGTTCTGGTGTTTTGTTTGAAGTTATAAGTGTTATAATCCTGTTGATGAACTCAAATTCTTAATGACTTTGAGATGCTGACCTCTGTAAGGTCTAGATGGTACATCCTGAATGAATTGATTTCTGATCGATCTCATTCTTGTAGTTGTAGGGAATATAGAAACCAATAGATTCAGAATCCAAAACGAAGAAGATGGCACGTAGACCTTCTACCCCACCCCAACCCTCCTCAGAGATGAGCCAGATTGCCAAGGCCATCGAGATGATGGCAACTGCCATTCAGCAGCAGAATGCAGCGATGGCTCAGAACCATCAAGCTACAATGCAACACTGGGAAACTGCTCGATCTGCGGAGACAAACTCTCACGTCGGTCAGCCTCAAGAACAGATGGGACTGACCGAGTTCATGCGGCACAACCCACCCAAGTTCAGTGGGAATGCTACCCCTGACCAGGCAGATCAGTGGGTCAGAGAGTTGGAGAAAATCTTTAGGGCGACCTCCTGCCCTGAAGAGAAGAAATTGCTGTTCGCCACTTATCTGCTATCAGGAGAAGCTGAGTTCTGGTGGATGGGAGCTCAGCAGATGATGGAGGCCCGAGGGGATGTATTGGATTGGGAGAGCTTCAGGGTGAAGTTCTTGGAGAAATACTTCCCTGACAGCGCCAAGTTTGCGAGGGAAGCTGAGTTCCTGAAGTTGGAGCAGGGGGATATGTCAGTGAACGACTATGCTGCTCGTTTTGAGTACCTCGCCCGGTTCTATACCCAGGCGACCTCCGAGGCCTGGAGGTGTAGGAAATTCGAAGAGGGGCTGAAGCATGGACTGAAGAGGACCATAGCCCCGATGTGCATCAGGGAATTTCACGCCTTAGTGGAGAAGGCGAAGATGGTGGAGACCCTGGAAAAGGGTGATTCTCGGGTAATCAGGTCACACCAAGGAGGTTCATCCAGTGGGAAGGCGAAGGTGCAACACCCACGCAGCAAGCCATATGCGAGACCTCCACCACATCGGGTGGGAACAGCTTCATCCCAGTTTCAGCAGCAACAACCTGGGAAACTTAAATGTTTCCATTGCGGTGGACCCCATACAGCCAACGTGTGCCCCAAGAGGGATTCAGAGAGAAGGTGTTTTTCCTGCCAAAAGCCAGGGCACGTTGCTAGAGAGTGCCCTAGCAGGAATGGGGCGACTCAACCCAGTGGCTCACGGCAATTGAGGAATGAGGGCAGCAGACCTCAGGCGACAGGGAGAGTGTTCGCCATGTCTGGAGCAGAGGCCTCTCAGTCAGGTAACCTCATACAAGGTGTATGTTTTATTGCTGGTAGAGGTGTAAAAGCTTTGTTTGATTCTGGAGCGACACACTCCTTTGTGTCAAGCCTGTGTGTAGCCGAGTTGGGCCTTCTAGTGAAGGGGTTACCTTTCGAACTGTTGGTCTCTACACCTGCGTCAGGACAGGTGTCGACCTCTACAGTATGCCCCGAATGTCCAGTGATTGTAGAGGGACGCAGATTCAAGGTGAACTTGATCTGCCTACCTCTTCAGGACTTAGATGTTATCCTGGGAATGGATTGGTTAGCTGCCAATCACGTTATCATTGACTGCGGTAGTCAGAGGATTGCGTTTCCAGACCTCCAAGGATCAGAGGTGATATCTGCTCAGCAAGGGCAGACGGAATTGGAAGAAGGGGCGAGGTGCTTCGTGATGCTAGCCCGGTTGGAAGTGGAGAATGAAGGGGACGTAAGCAAAATACACGTGGTGAAAGACTTCACGGATGTATTCCCAGAAGAAGTACCTGGGTTACCCCCTAAGAGAGAAGTGGAATTCTCTATTGACTTGGTGCCTGGAGCTGGACCGGTGTCAATGGCACCTTACAGGATGGCACCAGCCGAGTTAGTGGAGTTAAAGAAGCAAGTGGAAGAGTTGCTGGAGAAGCAATTCATCAGACCCAGTGTGTCTCCATGGGGAGCTCCAGTGCTCCTAGTCAAGAAGAAGGATGGAGGGTCTCGGCTGTGTATAGATTACAGACAGTTGAACAAGTTGACCATCAAGAACAAGTACCCCCTGCCTAGGATTGATGATTTGATGGACCAAATTCATGGGGCCTCGGTGTTCTCCAAGATTGATCTGAGATCGGGGTACCACCAAATTTTGGTAAAAGCTGAGGATGTTCAAAAGACAGCTTTTAGGTCTCGGTATGGGCACTATGAGTATGTAGTGATGCCGTTTGGAGTCACCAATGCTCCAGCCCTGTTCATGGACTACATGAATAGGATTTTTCGCCCTTTCTTGGATAAGTTTGTGGTGGTCTTCATAGACGACATCCTCATTTATTCAAGGACCGAGGAAGAGCATGAGGAACACCTGAGGACAGTATTGGAGATCCTGAGGGAGAAGCAACTCTATGCCAAGTTCTCTAAGTGTGAGTTCTGGCTGAGGGAAGTCAACTTCTTAGGACACGTGATATCTGCCCAGGGGATCTCGGTGGATCCAGCCAAGGTAGAGGCAGTGCTGCAGTGGGAACGTCCTAAGACAGTCACCGAGATAAGGAGCTTTGTGGGGTTGGCGGGCTACTATCGGAGATTTATTGAGGATTTTTCCAAGGTAGTGGCTCCTTTAACACAACTGACCCGCAAGGATCAACCTTTTGCTTGGACCGACCGATGTGAGCAGAGCTTCATGGAACTAAAGGAGAGGTTGACCAGTGCTCCAGTGCTGGTGATCCCCGAGGTAGGAAGACCTTTTGATGTCTTCTGTGACGCTTCACATCAAGGCTTGGGATGTGTTTTAATGCAAGAGAAGAGAGTGGTTGCATATGCTTCAAGGCAACTCAAGGTTCATGAGAGAAACTACCCTACGCATGACTTGGAGTTGGCGGCTGTGGTATTTGCCTTGAAGATCTGGAGGCACTATTTATATGGAGCTCGGTTCCAAGTGTTCAGTGACCATAAGAGCCTGAAATACCTGTTCGATCAGAAGGAACTAAACATGAGACAAAGAAGGTGGATGGAGTTCCTAAAGGACTATGATTTTCAACTCAGGTATCACCCAGGGAAGGCCAATGTAGTGGCAGATGCCTTGAGTAGGAAGTCTATACAAGTCGCCACCATGATGATGGAAGAGCAGAAACTGATCGAGCAGTTCAGAGACTTAAACCTTGGAGTAGAATTTCACGTGAATCACATTAGCTGTAGTAAGCTGACTATAACTAATGACTTCCTTGGGATGTTAAGGGATAAGCAGTTGGAGGACCCTAGTCTAAAGCGTACTGTGGAGTCACTAGGGACAGATCAGGCGAGAGACTTTGTGATGGGCGATGATGGGATCTTGAGATTTAATGGCAGAATTTGCATCCCTGCAAATGAAGAGTTGAAGAAGATGATCCTAGAAGAAGGTCATATGAGTCGCCTTAACCTTCATCCAGGCATGAACAAGATGTACCATGACTTGAAGGAGTCATTTTGGTGGTCGGGCATGAAGAGAGACATCGCCCAGTATGTTGCAACCTGCTTAACGTGTCAGAAGGCAAAGGTAGAACACCAAAGACCTGGCGGGTTGTTGCAGCAACTGGATATCCCTGAATGGAAATGGGACAGCATCGCCATGGATTTTGTCACCCATTTACCCAGATCGGTAAAGGGTCATGATGCAATCTGGGTTATCATTGACAGGCTGACGAAGAGTGCCCACTTCCTTCCAGTGAATATGAAGATGCCTATGGCCAAGCTGGCACAGTTATACATCCAAGGAATAGTGAGGTTGCATGGAGTGCCTTCCAGCATCGTTTCAGATAGAGATCCCAGGTTCACTTCACGGTTTTGGCAGACCTTACAAGAGTGCTTGGGAACTAAGTTGAGGATGAGCTCTGCATACCATCCCCAAACAGATGGTCAGTCAGAGAGAACGATACAATCCTTGGAAGATCTGCTGAGGGCGTGCGTCTTGGATCAATTGGGAAGTTGGGACGAGGTGTTGCCACTAGTGGAGTTTACCTATTATAATAGCTACCACGCCAGTATTGGGATGGCACCTTATGAAGCCCTTTATGGGAGGAAATGCAGAACCCCCTTATGTTGGTACCAGGAGGGCGAGGCAGTCTTGGTTGGGCCAGAGTTGATTCAGCAGACGACCGAGAAAGTGCAACAGATACAAAGCAGGATGAAAGCTTCTCAAAGTAGGCAGAAGTCCTATGCAGATCAGAGGAGAAAGCCTTTGGAGTTTGCTGCTGAAGACCACGTGTTCATGAAAGTTACACCAACCAAGGGTGTAGGACAGGCGATCAGGTCAAAGAAGTTGTCTCCTAAATTCGTGGGACCATATCAGATCTTAAGAAGGATTGGTCCAGTGGCTTATGAGATCGCCCTACCTCCCCATCTGGCGAATCTGCACAATGTCTTTCACGTGTCACAGCTGAGGAAGTACATGGCAGACCCTAGTCATGTGCTGGATGTAGACGATGTGCAGATCAGGGATGACTTGTCCTTTGAAGCAAAACCAGTCAGGATTGACGATCGGCAAAGTAAACAGCTCAGAGGCAAGACCATCGACATGGTGAAAGTGGTGTGGGATGAGAGATCGGGGGATTCAACTTGGGAGTTAGAAGAACCCATGAGGGAGGCTTATCCATACCTCTTTTCCTTGTAATTCAATTTTCGAGGACGAAAATTTTTCTTGATGGGGAGAATGTAAGGACCCTGAAAAAAATTAAGTTGGAATAAAAAGGATTATTTTAAATAAATTCTAAGTATGTTTTTATTTAAGTTAAAAAGGAAGGAGAGTGCAGTCTAGAAAACTATAAGAATTCTTTGTTAATACATGATCGCCGGTCGCCTAGACTACACGTCGTCGCCAGGGCGCGAGGCATGCAGGCGTCGCCAGGGCACGATGCATGCGGGCATCATCATGGGGAGACATCGGTCGTTCGCCAGGGAGAGGTCATCGGTGGATGGACTTCGCGCGAGAGGTCAACGGTGGATTGTCTTCGCGCGAGAGGTCATCGGTGGATAGCCTTCGCGCGAGAGGTCATTGGTGGATGGACTTCGCGCGAGAGGTCATCGGTGGATTGTCTTCGCGCGAGAGGTCATCGGTGGATAGACTTCGCGCAAGTGGTCATCGGTGAAAGGTCATCGCGCGACGTCGAGTTACACACAGAGAAGGTAGGACCCAGACTTCCAGCATGGAACGTCCTGCACGCGCGCCACGTAGACAAAAAGGGTGGTTCAGAATAGTGACCTCAGAGTGTTAGCCTGCACAGAGGCACGCTCAGTAGTACTGTTCAGGGAGTGGTTGGCCTGCGCAAGAGACAACTGTAGTCGTACTGTTCAGGGAAACGTACACTCAGACTTCTCTGCAGAGTGGGTGTGGCAGCTGCTTTTGGTGGATAAGTTGGTTTAAGATGCAGAGACCCACTGCTGAGAGAAAAAAAGACGTTGCAGCATTCAAAGAGAGAAAGAGTGAGTTACCTCCCTTCTCCTCCAGATATCTCCTTCGCGCTGCGATTCTAGCACCTTCACACGAGAGTACGACGAGCGACAGTCACCATTAGAGCACCTGGGCAGTTCTCTGCAAGTTCTTCAACCAGACGCAAAAACAGAGCCAAGGCGTTCTTCAAGCTTCGTTGGGTTTCGGAACTCTAGGTGTTTGCGCAAGTCCAGGTAAGGGAAGCTAGACTTCATTTTCAATACAAGCCATAGTTTAGCTATTTCTGAAGTGAGGGCGACGTGGTCGC
This sequence comes from Phaseolus lunatus, assembly GCA_013389735.1. NCBI lineage: Eukaryota > Viridiplantae > Streptophyta > Magnoliopsida > Fabales > Fabaceae > Phaseolus > Phaseolus lunatus. The sequence continues at coordinate 30,592,225 of CM023867.1, read as the reverse complement.
CGGTTTTCGTTTTCATCTTTGTAAAATGCTCTGTGCTATGTGTTTGGGCGACGTGGTCGCCGGTTTTAAATGCAGACTCGAAATACCCTGTTTTTGAACTAGATCGCCGGTTTTGGCGTTGTTTGCGAACTCTCTGTTTTTGGTGTTGCTTTAAAAACTGTTTGAGATTCAAATGACATATTTGAAAACATGAACCTTTGAAATGACTATTGCGGTGATTAAATCATCTAGTTGGGAGTGGTATGATGTGTTGAATGTTGTGAATTTGGGATCGAGGCATAGTATTTTCATGAAAGAAAATACCGTGTAAGATCGTGTAGGATGTGCATTGACCGGTGATTCGTTATGATATCCTGACTCTCCTGATATAATGGAATCATATAGATGAAGTTATTCGGGCGTTGAGAGTCGAAGGAGGTTCATACGTATGGGTGAGTTGTTTGAAAGAGAACGAGCTCGACCTGTTGTGTGGATTAACCCTGTCATGCTAGGATAGTGATGATATTGAGATTCATTTATACGCTTGTGAATGTGTGTGATTTCACGGCGACCCTGTGAATGTGTGTGATTTCACAGTGGGCAGTATGACAGGTGCGAATCTATGAGTCTAGTCAATGCATGAGTCTTCCGGAAGTAGTGTCAAGTGTCTTGTGTGCTGGGTCAGTGGTGGTCTGACGTGTGGAATGAGGAACTTGGAATTTATAGACACTTGATGCTGTTTGTGAAATAGAACGACTCTGGGAAATATTGTGAAATGTGTGGTTTTCTGGGCGATCAGGTGGAGGGTATGAGCAACTCTAAGTTTTACATGGATATCTTGAAAAATGTTTTTACCTTGATTTTAATGTTCTTATTTAAACTCTCTTTAAAATATCTAGCTTACCCTGCGTGTTTTGGTCCTGTGGCTGTTCTCTTAAAACTGTGATGATCGTGTAATTGTTACACGGGAGCAGATGATCTTCCAGGATGTAGAGCTCCTTAATGAGTGGTCCCCGAGGAAGAGATCGCCGGTTTTCTACCTCTTGGTGGTGATCGCCGGATTTATGTCCTGCTGCAGATCGCCTGTTTTGGGCCTTCTGTTACCAGATCGCCGGTTCATGAATGGAGATCGCCGGTCTTGTTGTATTTGGTTGAATTTCGTTTTAAATTTTGAAAACATTTGACCTGGTTATGTATTTACCTCCCTAAGAGGAGCAACTTCATTTCTTATATATATAATATCATGTACTCTTCAATATTATTTGTTTACCTTTATTTTCATTATACATGTATGTATGGTTTTATTTTGCGGGATGTTACACTGAGGCAATAGTTAGAGAATCCTGACCGGGCCATTGTCTTTAGTCATGCTCCTAGTCTTCCTCCTCAGAGGTTGAGCTTGGTCAGTAGGCGCACTCTCTCCTAGGTTCTCATCATCCCCTGTGACCTCCTATATTTTGGTTTGTTCACCCTTAACTTCCAAGTCCCTATCCAGATGACATTTAGCCTTCTTTCAAGCACATCAGCATCTACCACCTCCTTAAATCTTACAAAGCCAAATCTCTGTATTTTAATATTCAATATGCTTGAAATGAAAATATCTTTAATCTGTCCCCACCATTGGAAAATCTTCCACATATTCCTTTCATTGTGATCATGAGGACTGTTGGAGAAGAAGAAACTTGCCTCCATCAAATATGCTGACTCCATGCGTGATGGAGATATTTGAGAAGAAACAAGCATGGAAAAAAACAAAAAGCTTAATTAATAACAAGAAAGGCACAGTCTTAAGCCGTACAATGCATCTTCTAATGGTTTATTGGGAGTTTGACTAACAAGGTTAGAGTTTGACGAAACAAGAACATAATGATGAAACTCTTCAAAGACTGAAAATTGAACACGTATGTAATTCTATTATTTGCTAATTGCCGAGCAAGAGGTATAGCTTTGCCTAAAATGAATGATGATAAATCCTGCTACTTTTTTCCTACCTTTATCAAAACATGTGGGACTCTCTCCCTTGGCCCCATACCAATACTTTCTCAAACTTTATGTTGGGGCCACTTGGGACCTTAACCTTTATACAACTTTTCTCTCTTTTCCTTAACATTTTTTTATTATATTTACTATCTTCTTCATTTTCAAACATGCACTCCATATAATCAAAAATATCATGTTCCAAATTCTTCTTGGAATATCTTACTTGATTAATTGAACTTATTTTGGCTTTTGAGTTCATTGGAGTTATTCTCATCGGTTGACTCAGCTGCCATTGACTCTGAGGCAGGGAGTGGCTCCTTCTATCTTTACGGTGGTTCTTCAAGGTGTGGCTCTGTTGAGACAGAGGGGGGCCTTACCTGTAACTGCACTCTGACGCTCAAGTCAATACAAGGCAAGAAACATCAAACAAGCAAAAGTGCTTAAGCTTATAATGTGTGTGTGTAAAAACTATGTCTTGCGTAGAAGACTGCATGTGTTTACCTTGGGGGTTACCCCCCTTATATAATTGTTTCTAGGTTAACATGTCGCAGACATTCTCTTACCAAAGCCTTGCCTCTAGCAAATTTAGGGTTACCTTTTCAGGATACTATCGTACAGTCTTAGTACAACTCCTGTGGCAACATTCCTTTCTTAGAGTGCAACACTCGTGGCAACGTTCCTTTCTGGAGTACGTATCTAACGGTATGACCGCTAGGGTTACAGCGTGTGTATCAGCACCGCGAGACCAATCCGTTCTTATACGTGCCCTAATTTCTCATGTGCCTTGCATGCGGCTTTCTCTGAAAACCCTAGTGCTCCTGGGCTTTGGCGCCCCTAGGGGTAATCTGCTTGTGCCAGACCCAAATGTCTTATACACGTTCCGCATGCAAGGTATCTCTGTGCATCACGCTGTCACTAATGTAATACTTTACTATGCCGACCTCTGCTACGTCGACCTCTATTGTACACTACCAATGTCCGAGGTCTGGTCACTATAACATGTAATCTCTCTGGGGCTCCCTTTGTGGACCCTACTGTGTTGACCTTTGCCACATCGACCTCTACTGTACACTGCCGACATCCGAGGTCTGGCCACCATACAAGGTACTTCTGGGGGTCGCTTAGTGGACCTTACTGTGTTGACCTTTGCCATATCGACTTCCACTGTGCACTGCCAACGTCCGAGGTCTGGCCACCACAGCAGTTATTATGGTTGTTGTATGTGATGTATCTAATCTCTTGATGTTTTGATAAACTATTTACTCATCATATTGAATTTAAAAATTAATTTGAGAACACCATGTTATTCATGCAAAAGTTCGTGTATTGATGACTAATATTTACTCTTTAAAACTAAAACGAGATTAGATAAATAATCAATTTAGTATAATAAATAATTAATATTAACATATTTTTGTTTCTAATTTTTTCGTCAAAAAATAAATAAATAGATTTGAAGTATTTAAGAAATATTCTAATAACCTTTAAAACTGTGGGATTAACTAAGTCTAGTAGGTAGGTAGTTTTTGGTAGTTTTCAAAAAAAATATTATAATTTGATATACTAAATGTAATTATGTTATAATAAAAAAAATTATTAAATATAAATCAGTTTTAGAAAAAAAATTAATTATTATATTAAATAAATTATATACTATTTTAAAGATTAAAAAATATTGATATTTAAAGTAGTTTCTATCTTTAATAAAATTTATAAACTAATTTATAAGTTTATATTTAATTACCTATCAAGTTTTAGTTACCAACTAAGTAATTATATATCAATTACTTCATTAACTTTATAAATTTGATTAATAATAGAATCTATTTTATATATCAATATTCTTTTTTAATCTCTAAAATAATACCTAATTTAGTGAATATAATATCTAATTATTTTTATCTTTCAAATTGGTTTTTATTTAACAATTTTCTTGAAATGTTAGTTTTTGTTGAACTCTGTTAATGAAAAATAATTTAAAATTTTTCTTTTTCTTTTAATAAATGTACCGACAGTCCTCGAATACCGAGAACAGCTAGTAATGGTGGGTCACGTCAGCTGGGTCCCACAACATAGCCCAAAGCCACGTGGGATGGACCCCGTAGGTAGTATGAACTAGCAGAATGGTTAGTCATCAGCGTGTCAATCACCAGAGTGCTAGATTATCCTAAGTCTAGGTGATAGCAGTGCAAGGGTATTCCTATAAACCCTAAGTATGGGTAGCGACGCAGAGGAAACCCTAGACTATTTAAAGGGTACTAAAACACTTCACAAAGGTATGCAGTTTGAAACCCTAAACAAAGATACTCAATACACTTGGTGTGCTTGCCCTAGTTTTGACTGGAGCGTCGGAGTGCAAACGGCTTTGAGGGTGCCCCTTTCTATCTTGCAGGTGTAGGTTGTTTCGAGATAGCAAAGCATAATTCAAGGTGAGGGAAGGAGACGTGTGACTGCTGTAGGGTCAACCGACAGGAGAGTCAAACGGCAAGAACATTTGGCGCCCACCGTGGGGCCGAAGTAAAACAAGGTCCCATACACGAAAGAAGGAGAAGAAACCACAGAGATGAGGAATACCAGGCAAGGGTCTATCCCACCAAATGGGGGTGAGAGCGTTACCATGCAACAACTAATGGAAACGATGCACACCCTCCAGAAGACGGTGGTGGAGTCAAGGGCGGATCAGGCTCGAATGTAGATGGACCAGGCCGCATCATAGGCCAGGAACGAGGAATTACACAGGACAAATGAAGAGTTGCGTGTGAACCTGCGTCATTTGCAGCAAGCAGGGGATGGCGTGGTGGACGATCGGGCTCCACCAACGCCGCCAAGGGCTTTCCCCATGCCCTTCTCCCAAGTAATCATGGATACGGTGGTACCAGCCACCTTCGTGGGCCCTAAGACCGTGTTCACCGGGGTAGAGGATCCTGAAGCGCATCTCACGGTGTTTCACACGCAGATGATTGCAAGCTCTTCATGACCACTTTGATAGGGGCAGCGCTGGAATGGTTCGTTAGCCTGCCTGAGGGACATATCACGTCTTTCGCGCAGTTCTCCACGTTGTTCAGAGAACAGTACATTGTCAACCGGGCCCCTCCACCGGTGTCCTATGACCTCCTTGATGTGAGGCAATATCAGAGTGAGTCCCTTAAAGATTACCTTAACAGATTTGGGGTGATGGTAGTGAGGTTGCAATACCAAAGACGAAGATATGGTGGTGCACGCTTTCAGAAAAGGGTATATTGCCAGGACCTTTCAGTGAGTCCCTTATTAGAAGTCGCCCGAAGACCTTTGGTGACATCAAGCGTCATGTTGTTGCTCACATTGCCGCTGAAGGAGAACTCAATGAGAAGCCTCCTGGCGGCAACGAGTACCTAGTCACCCTCAGCCCTTGCAGGTACATAAGGCAACGACAGAAAATAGAACCCAGGGAAAGCAGAAGCCCTACGAGGCTAGGAAGCCCCTGACTAAGACACGCACTAAGGAGGATGTGCCCCCTAGACATAATTTCCTGGTGGAGCTCAAAGAGCTGATCGCCATTCCCAATGTGGCAGAGAGGCTGAAGGTGCCCCCAAAGACAGATAAGAGATTGGGGCCCAACAAGAGCGCCTGGTGTGAATTCCATCAAGCATTTGGCCATCCCATCCGAAACTGCTTGGCCCTTGGCCATCAGCTAGATGAGTTGGTCAAGAGCGGCTTCCTGAATGATTACTTGAGGGAGTCACAGGGGGGAGAGGTGGTGGTAACACCGAGGACTGATCAGGGACACGAGGTGCCCATACATGGAGAGATCCATACCATTTCAGGTGGGTTCTCGGGAGGAGGATGCACCTCGTCGCAGCGCAAGAAGTATGCTCGTTCAGTGATGGCAGTGGAAGCATGTGAGGAAGACCACTTCCCAGACATCGACCTCATGTTCACAAAGGCAAATCATGTAACATCCCGCAAAATAAAACCATACATACATGTATAATGAAAATAAAGGTAAACAAATAATATTGAAGAGTACATGAATATATATATATATAAGTAATGAAGTTGCTCCTCTTAGGGAGTTAAATACATAATCAGGTCAAATGTTTTCAAAATTTAAAACGAAATTCAACCAAATACAACAAGACCGGCGATCTCCATACATGAACCGGCGATCTGGTAACAGAAGGCCCAAAACAGGCGATCTGCAGCAGGACATAAATCCGGCGATCACCACCAAGAGGTAGAAAACCGGCGATCTGGTAACAGAAGGCCCAAAACAGGCGATCTGTAGCAGGACATAAATCCGGCGATCACCACCAAGAGGTAGAAAACCGGCGATCTCTTCCTCGGCGACCACTCACTAAGGAGCTCTACATCCTGGAAGATCATATGCTCCCGTGTAACAATTACACGATCATCACAGTTTTAAGAGAACAGCCACAGGACCAAAACACGCAGGGTAAGCTAGATATTTTAAAGAGAGTTTAAATAAGAACATTAAAATCAAGGTAAAAACATTTTTCAAGATATCCATGTGAAACTTAGAGTTGCTCATACCCTCCACCTGATCGCCCAGAAACCACACATTTCACAATATTTCCCAGAGTCGTTCTATTTCACAAACAGCATCAAGTGTCTATAAATTTCAAGTTCCTCATTTCACATGTCAGACCACCACTGACCCAGCACACAAGACGCTTGACACTACTTCCGGAAGACTCGTGCATTGACTAGACTCAGAGATTCTGCACCTGTCATACAAAGCTGTTGTAATGTTTCCACAGCTATGCGCATCAACACATTCTCGATCTCAAGTTCATCATTCTCACAGTATGACAGGGTTAATCCATATAACAGGCCGAGCTCGTTCTGTTTCACACGACTCACCCATACATATGAACCTCCTTCGACTCTCAACGCCTGAATAACTTCATCTATATGAATCCATTATCTCAGGAGAGTCAGGATAATCTCATTATAGACATCACCGATCAATGCACATCCTACACGATCTTACACGGTATTTCCTTTCCTGAAAATACTATGCCTCGATCCACATTCACAACATTCAACACATCATACCGCCCTTAAATAAATGATTCAAGTCACAGCAACGATCATTTCAAAGATTCAGATTTTCGAAGATCACATTTAAGCTTCAACAGTTCAAAGTAACACCAAAACACAGGGAGTTCGCAAACATCGCCCAAACCGGCGACCTGGTTCAAAAACAGGGTATTTCGAAGTCTGTATTTAAAAATCGGCGACCACGTCGCCCAAACACATGGAACAGAGCATTCACGCAGATGAAAACGAAACTGGCGACCACGTCGCCCTCATTTCAGAAATAACTAAACTATAGCTTGTAATGAAAATGAAGTCTAGCTTCCCTTACCTGGACTTGCGCAAAACACCAGGAGCTCTGAAACCCAACGAAGCTTGAACAACGCCTTGGCTCTGTTTTTGCGTCTGGTTGAAGGACTGGCAGAGAACCTCCCAGGTGCTCTAATGGTGCTGCCTCTCGTCGTACTCTTGTGTGAAGATGCTAGAATCGCAGCGCGAAGGAGATATCTGGAGGAGAAGAGAGGTAACTCACTCTTTCTCTCTTTGAATGTTGCAACGTTTTTGTTCTCTCAGCAGTGGGTCTCTGCATCTTAAACCAACTTATCCACCAAAAGCAGCTGCCACACCCACTCTGCAGAGAAGTCTGAGTGTACGTTTCCCTGAACAGTACGACTACAGTTGTCTCTGGTGCATGCCAACCACTGCTCTGAACAGTACTACCACTGTTGTCGCTTGTGCATGCCAACCACTGCTCTGAACAGTACGACCGCGAGTGTCTCCTGCGCATGCCAACATTCTGATGTCACCACTCTAAACCACCCTTTTTGTCTACGTGGCGCGTGTGCAGGACGTTTCATGCTGGGAGTCTGGGTCCCACTTTACTCTGTGTGAAACTCGACGTCGCGCGATAGCTTTCCACTGCTGACTCATCTTGGCGAACGACCGATGTCTCCTTCGCCCTAGAAGACGACCGATGTCTTCCTCTGGGAGACGACCGATGTCTTCCCTGGCGACGCCCTCATAACTCTCGTGCCTTGGCCACGTCCACATGCCTCGCGCCCTGGCAATGCCCGCATGCCTCTCGCGCCTTGGCCACGTCCACATGCCTCGCGCCCTGGCAATGCCCGCATGCCTCTCGTGCCTTGGCCACGTCCACATGCCTCGCGCCCTGGCAATGCCCGCATGCCTCTCGCGCCTTGGCCACGTCCACATGCCTCGCGCCCTGGCAATGCCCGCATGCCTCGCGCCCGCGCGATGCCCGCATGCCTCGCGCCCGCGCGATGCCCGCATGCCTCGCGCCCTGGCGACGTCCACCTGGCGCTCATGTGTAGCAGGCGACCGGCGATCATGTACTACTAGGCGATCTCATGGTCTTCCAAACTACACTTTCCTTCCTTTTCATTTTAAATAAAGACATACTTAGAATTCATTTAAAATATGTCTCTTTTATTCCAATTTAATTTTACAGGTCCTTACAAATCACCTGGACGTCGTCCCTCATGACAACGATCCAGTGGTGATATCAGTGGTTACGGTGGGGAGAAGGGTGCACCGGGTCCTCGTCGATCAAGGAAGTTCAGCTGATGTTATGTTCTGGTCTACCTTTAACATGTTGCAGCTGTCCCCAGATCAGCTAAGGCCTTATACTGGTTGCCTGTATGGGTTCGCAGGTGACCAGGTTGAGGTGTGAGGATATATAGAGCTGAGGACCACTTTCACTGATGGGATGGCCTCTTGCACTGAGAACATCAAGTATCTGGTTGTCAACGCCCCATCAGCCTACAACATGTTGTTGGGCAGGCTAGCCTTGAACAGACTGGGAGCCGTAGCGTTGACAAGGTACATGAAGATGAAGTTGCCCTCAATGGAAGGAGTGGTGATCACCATAAGGTCAAATCAGAAGGAGGCCAAGAAGTGTTACGAGAATAGCCGCAAGACGAGAAGGGGAGTGTGCACGGTGACCACCCAACCACCGGGTGGAGAGTACAATGATACTGACCCGCCCCGAGTAGACATCGGGGTCACACGAGCAGAGGTCACCTGACAGAGATGACTGGAGCCAGCAGAGGAGGTGGTAGAAAGGGAGATTGGAGGCAAGATGTTCAAACTTGGCAAGTCCCTACGCCATGAGACACAAGACCAAATAGCAGGGGTCATAGAATGGCATATGGATGCTTTTGCTTGGTCTGCCTCGGATATGCCAGGTATTGATCCAGACTTCTTATGTCATCGCCTTGCATTGAATTCCCAAGCCAGACCTGTCCGACAGAGGAGGCGAAAGTTCAATGAAGAAATGAGGCAGGTGATCAGGGAAGAGACACAAAAGCTACTTAAGGCTGGTCACATACAGGAGATCCAATACCCTGAGTGGCTAGCGAATGTGGTGTTGGTGAAGAAGGCCAATGGGAAGTGGCAGATGTGTGTGGACTTCACTGACCTCAATAAGGCGTGCCCAAAGGATTCTTATCCTCTACCGAGTATTGATGCACTGGTAGATAAAGCCTCGGGATGCAAGCTACTCAGCTTTTAGGACGCTTTTTCTGGGTATAACCAGATCAAGATGCACCCAATGGACGAAAGCAAGACAGCGTTTATGACCGAGCTGTCCTGCTACTGCTACACAGTCATGCCATTTGGGCTGAAGAATGCTGGCGCCATCTACCAAAGGCTGATGGACAAGGTCCTTGAACCTATGATAGGGCGCAATGTGCAGGCCTACGTGGATGATATGGTGGTGACATCCCAGGTGAAAGATTTGCACGTCGTTCATTTGGAGGAGCTATTCACTACAATAGCTAAGTATGGTTTGAAGTTGAATCTAGAAAAGTGTGTCTTTGGGGTAGAGGCAGGCAAGTTCCTCGGTTTCATGCTCACCGAACGAGGGATTGAGGCCAACCCAGACAAATGCGCGACAATCTTAGCCATGAGGAGCCCGAAGTCGATCAAGGAGGTGCAACAATTGACAGGTCGAATGGCTGCCCTTTCTAGGTTTGTGTTAGTCGGGGGTGATAAGGGTCACCCTTATTTCCAATGCTTGAGGAGGAACAATAGGTTCTTGTGGACCCAGGAGTGTGAAGAAGCATTCCTCAAGCTGAAGGAATATCTGTCCAGCCCACCAGTTCTGTGTAGACCACAGATCGGCACCCCATTGCACTTATACTTCGCGGTCACCGAAAGGGCGGTGAGTTCAGTCTTGGTGCAGGAACAGGACCAAACCCAAAAGCCTATCTACTTTATTAGCAAGGTGTTGCAAGGGGCAGAGGTGAGGTATTAGGCCATTGAAAAGGCAACCTTGGCCGTTGTGTTCTCAGCGCGTAGGCTACGTCATTACTTCCAGAGCTTTACAGTGGTGGTGATGACAGACCAACCCATCAGGAAGGTCTTGTAGAAACCAGATGTAGCAGGGAGGATGGTACGATGGGCAGCGGAGTTATCTGAGTTCGACATACAGTATGAGCCCAGAGGCCCAATCAAGGGCCAAGTTTATGCGGACTTCGTAGCCGAGATGTCCTCGACAGAAACCAAGGAGGAAAGACCTGACTTCAGATGGGTGCTCTCGGTAGATGGGTCTTCCAATCAACAAGGTAGTGGGGCTGGTGTGATCTTAGAAGGACTGAAAGGGCTATTGATCGAGCAAGCTCTATTGTTTGCCTTCAAGACCAGCAACAACCAAGCTGAGTATGAGGCTCTGATCGCTGGAATGCTGTTGGCTAAGGAAATGGGAGCACAGAGTCTTTTGGCAAAGAGTGACTCCCTCTTGGTCACAGGCCAGGTGGTGGGGAGTACCAGGCCAAAGATCCTCAGATGGCCTCCTACCTAGAGTATGTCAAGGTGTTAAAAAGTTGCTTTGTAGATTTTGAATTGGTACATGTGCCCAAAGATCAAAATGCCCGAGCTGACTTGTTGGCAAAACTCGCAAGCTCGGGCAAGGGGGGCAGGCAGAGGACAGTTATCGAGGAAACCCTAAGGGCACCTCGCACCTATACGGTTGACAACCTGGTAGGAGTCCACCAGATCAGCTAGACAGACGGTGGGAGGAGGAGTCATTGGTCGTTAACCCAGGAAACTTTGAAGAAGCCAAGGGTCAGCGCATGTGTGGCACTGGAAGAGACATCGCCATAGGTATACTTGTTGCAGAGTGGGGAAACGTGGATGACACCTTACAAGCGCTACTTAGCTGATGGGATGTTGCCCATAGAGCCAACAGAGGCGAGGAAGGTGAAGAAGCGCTCGACTAAGTACACACTCATTGATGGAGAGTTATACAGGCACGGGTTTACGCATCCCATCCTAGTGCGTGTGCATGGTGAGCAATGTGTGCATATAATGGCAGAGCTCCATGAAGGAATATGTGGGAGCACATAGGAGGTCGTGCTTTGGCATCTAAGGCCATTTGAGCAGGATATTACTGGCTAACCATGAGGGAGGATTGCACGAAGTATGCACAGCAGTGCAAACAATGTCAGTTACACGCAGATTGGCACAAGGCGCCTTCAGAGGAGCTCAGGTTTATATACAGCCCTTGGCCATTCCACACCTGGGGAATTGACATCCTGGGGCCCTTTCCTTTGGCTGTGCGACAGATGAAGTACCTCGTGGTCGCCATAGAATACTTCACGAAGTGGATCGAGGCTGAGCTAGTAGCACAAATCACAGCCCACAAGATCCAGCACTTTGTATGGAAGAAGAAAAGAGGGCTTAGAAGAAGCGATGGCGAAAACGATGGTGGACAAAGACTCAAAAAAAAGAACGAACACAAAAAAGAAGAACAGAAACCCTAAATGCAGAAATCATAAACAGACCCAACGCAGTTAAGGTATGTGAAGATAAGCAGAATCATAAAGTGAAGGCAGAAAGGGAGAGTAAAGATCATACCTTTGTGTACGCAAAGTTGAAGGGTCGCGAGCGTAGAGGTTGGAGTAGGACAGAAGCGTGCAAGAGAAGTTAGAAAGTATGAAGGCTTGAGTGAAAAGTGATGAAACAGTGTAGAGGCGCGGGGTTTTGAAAGGGTTTAACGTAGGCAAGGAAGTGCAAACGTTAAAAACACTCTAACCGTTGATCTAGACACGTGTCCACAGATTAAGAGGGGATTGGTGAGATGTCCCTTCAGCGCGCTATTCATGTCCTTTCGCTCAGTGCCACGTAGGTCGCCCGAGCCGATGACTTAGTCTCTTCGCTGAAGAAGTTAACAGCTTGAGACAGGGGGGCTTGTGTACCGACCAGTCCTCGGATACCGAGAACAGCTAGTAATGGTGGGCCACATCAACTGGGTCCCATAGCGTAGCCCAAAGCCACGTGGGATGGACCCCGCAGGTAGTATGAACTAGCAGGATGGTTAGTCATTAGCGTGTCGATCACCAGAGTGGACTGATGTGTCCTCATCACTCCGGAGGTTGATGAGTCTTCGGCGACAGAGTGGGACGAAGTGACATCGGTCTTGGGTGTTTTGAACAACAGAGCTAGAACATCTAGTGTGGGTCCTGAAAGAAGACCAGTTATCAGTAACATGCCCAGAGGTAAGGAGAGGCCTGAATCACAAAGAGCTTATGCGTGCGGCAGGGAAAGCACAGTTAGGTGCAGAGTCCTGAGGGGTCGAGTACTCATCAGAACTAGGGTTTCCCAGTGAAGCTACATGCATAGCACGTGAACAGTGAAGGCACTCCCAGAATAGGTGGCCCCAGAGACTAGGTGCACGAGGAGGCACCCAGGTGGTCACCCTGTTAGAGTTTGCACTCCAGTTAAGGAAACCTTACGTGCTAGATTACCCTAAGTCTGGGTGATAGCGGTGTAAGGGTATTCCTGTAAACGCTAAATATGGGTAGCGGCGCAGAGGAAACCTTAGACTATATAAAGGGTACTTGATGTGAGTTGATTTTAGGTTCATTATGTTTGTGACACTTTCTTAGAATTAGGATCAAGATTCTTAACAATTTAGAGTGAGTCACCTAAGGAAAATCCCCACTGGACATTAACTTAACAAGTGTTAAGTAGATGTGAAGGTTCATTTCCAAAGGTCCAAGGTTAAAACACAATTAATGGTGATGAATGAATGAAGAACAAGGTGCTGAACTCAAAAAAAGAATAGGTGAAGAATTTAAACACAAAAAAACAGAATGGAAACACAAATTGAAACAAAAGAACCGATTGAAATTCAAGAACAAGACATAGAATCAAAACTACCGATTGAAATGACAATGGAAGATGAAAGAAGATGAAACTTATGTGGTTGTAGCCATGGATTGGGAATGGACACGCCACTTGGTGGTGATGATCCAAGATAAGTGCAGATTTGCCGCCACTTGAGTGCTCCCAAAGCTTCACAAGATGAGACAAGGAAGAGGAGAACAAGTCTCACAAAATTCACTCACAATTTGAGTATAGTAACTTTTCTTCTAATTTCAATGTTCTTTTACATGAGCATAGCACCTCTATTTATAGTGTGAGAGGGCTGAAATTAAAGTGGGAAAATTCAAATGAGAAGCATTTGAATTTGGAGCCAAAACACATGTCACAAGGGAGGTGTGACTTGATTTCTACTTTGGCACCTCCTAAAACTACACCTACACCTACTCTTTATGTCACATGGAAGGTGTGACTTGTTTTTGTACATTAACACCCCTTATTTTAATTCCTACAACTTCCTTCAAAGTTCTACTAAAAACTATACACAAGTAATTACAAAAAGAGACATCCATTGATGCTCTTCTCCCAAAGCTTTAGCCTTGCTCCTAGTCATCCTTTGAGGCATGAAGGATGTTGAGCTAATTGGTTGGGCTTGGGCCCCAACTTGGGCTTGGGCTTCATGGGCTTGGGCCTCAGGCGCCTCCTCTACTTGGTCTTCATCAGTACTAAAACACTTCACAAAGGTACGCAGTTTGAAACCCTAAACAAAGATACTCAATACACTTGGTGTGCTTGCCCTAGTTTTGACTGGAGCATCAGAGTGCAAACGGCTTCGAGGGCGCCTCTTTCTATCTTGCATAATTCAAGGTGAGGGAAGGAGGCGTGTGACTGCCTTAGGGTCAACCGACAAGAGAGTCAACCGGCAAGAACAATAAACATGTATGACAGCTACCAAATACATATTTAATTACTTAAATCATTAATTAAATTTAACAAATGAATCATAATTACAGTTGTGGGAATTCCTAATGAGAAGGTAGGGTTAGAATGGTTGAGTTTATGAAGTGTTATGGCATTTATAGAATTGTCAAGAGTAATTGAATTGTGATGTGTAACGAATATGTTTTCTCTACACAATGCTAATACACCCAAATTAAAGGACAATGAAACACGACTTTGCCCCAATGCATCTGCCTAAGGTTAAACATTCATTTTTAACTTTAGGAAACTTCTCAAAATCTTCTATAGCTGTTAACATCATCCACTCATGCTTATACCACTAGTGTAAAAAGAAGAAAAGGATACTCTTTATTTAGTGCGGCTTTTGCATTACTCGCTTTTATAAAAAACACGGTGGCTTTTTTTGAAATTCTTTTGATTTACGAATGCGACTATTTGTATAGCTGTAATTGTAATCAAAGCGCTTGATTTACGAATGCGGCTATTTGTATAGCCGCACTTGTAAATCAAAACACTTGATTTACGAATGCGGCTATTTGTAAAGCCGCACTTGTAAATCAAGCGCTTTTATTTACAAGTGCGGCTATACAAATAGCCGCATTCGTAAATCCCTTTTTACCCTAAATTTTGAAGCGCGCCACACACAAATTCACACTTTCTTTCTCGTCTTTGCCTTCGTTTCGCGTTTGCGCTCTGAGTTCATCTCCTTCTGCTGCATCTGCATTCCATTTGTGCCAATGTAAGTTTCTTGAGCTCTCTTTCTTCCTCTTCATCTTCACAAATATATGCATAGATTTTTTCGTTTTTCTTATATATTTTTTTTCCTTGCATTGGTGTTCTTGAAGCACTATTTAATTGGTTGGCATTCGTTGCTCCGTCGCTACTTCCCTATCTGCCACCACTTCCCTATCCGCCGACGTCGTTGTTGGCGCTCCTGTGCCACTCTTCATGTATAAGTCTTTTTCGTTTTTCTTACATTGTTTGATTTCTTGCATTGCTCGGTACTCTTTCATTGCCTTCGTGAGTTCTTGTGGGTTTTTTTATTTGCACCATCGCTGCTTCCCTGTCCGCTGCCGCTTCCACTGCCGTCGCTCCCGTGCCACTCTTCATCAACGTTGCCTTCACACAATGTTGGCGGTGTTTTAAATTTTTGAATTTTTTTTAATGTTTTGGCATATACAAGTGCGGCTATATAGCCGCACTCTTATCTCTTCGATTTATAAGTGTGTGCTGATTAAATGCGGCTATACAGCCACCCTTATAAATTTAAAATAGCCGCACTTGTTTTGGTTTTTTTGCACCAGTGTACTGGACACTGAATAGTCACACTTATGAAGCCTTGCAAAGCAAAATCATAATGATTTATAAATTATGACATATAATATTGATATAATTTTACTACATATTATATTATTTAATATCTTTAAATTTGATTATATTCTTTTATAATTCATAATTAATATAAAAAATTAAAGAAATTAAATTCAATAACTTACATAGGTCTCACTAGCATGACCATCTACCTATTTTTTGTCCTTCTTGGTACAAATAACTCACCGAGTTTCATAGGTTCACCATATTTACATTCCTAACAAAAATTTATGCATTTAAAAACATTATATTTTTAATTACACAATTTAACAACATACAAATAAATTTACACAATTTAACAACATATAAATAAATTTACACGAGTAACGAGTAATACTTAGTAGGTCAGATGTAATTTCCATGTGGAATTTCCAAAAAGTTGAGTTCACTACTCCAACTTAAAATAAATAATGATTGAATTTCTTTTAAGATGATTTTCTTTAAACTTTTAGGTATACCACTAGTTTTAGAATATCAATTGATGTTTATTAATCCATCCAACTAAGATTAGTCTACTATACCCTGGCTTTGTTCAGTATAGAACAAAGGCGCTTTCTATCTTTTTCCTTGTTGAAATTTTCAATTTCTAATTCATCACGCGGTTTCCACTTAACTCTAGTATGTAAAAATCAAGGCCAAAGAAATAAACACATTGCACCCCGTTCCTATGAATTTTTATTTTAAAGGGGTTGAAGAGAAAATTGAAAATGTTAATGAGAGATTAGAGTTTATTGTAAGGCAGAAAGAAATGCTTAATCTCAATGTGGGTAAAGAAGTCAATATGACACACAAGACTCCAACCTTATAAGAAATGATATATAAGAAGATGGTAAGAAAAATAGATATTTCTTATTCTCTGTGTGTATTTACATCACTCAATGTATAGCAAATATATTCAAGTGTATGGAGACTTTCTCTCTCCAAATTACAAGCTAATTAAGTAGGGATCCAGTAATCATGCGATTCTATCATTATTAAATTAATTGCATATAATTGCGTATAATATCGCACAATATCGTACAATAATTGCATAACAATAATTGTGTATAATTTGATAATTATTATTTCCTTAATACTCCCCCTCAAGTTGGTAGGTGAAGATCATGAACCCCCAACTTGTGTCGTAGCATAAAAAACTGTTCCTTGCCAAGTGCCTTTGTAAAAATATCTAGGAGCTGAAACTGTGTCAGTACATATGAAGGAATGATTATCCCGGCTTGTAATTTTTCTCGCACAATGTGATAGTTTATCTCAATGTGTTTTGTGCGTTCATGAAATATTGGGTTTGCTGCTATATGTAATGCCGCTTGATTGTCACAGAAAAGTTGAGCTGGCAAGTTACATGGCAGCTTTAAATCCAGCAACAGATATCGCAACCAAACTATCTCCAAACAAGTATTGGCCATCGCGCGGTATTTTGCTTCCGCAGATGATCGTGATAAGTTTGTTTGTTTTTTGGATTTCCATGAGATAATAGAGGAACCTAAAAAAATGCAATACCTAGATACTAATCTCCTAGTTGTCTGACAACCTCCCCAGTCTAAGTCGCAATAAGCTGTCAATGTCAAATTGTTCTCTGATGGCAATAACGATCCTTGTCGTGGTGATCCTTTGATGTACTTTAGGATTCAGCATCCCAATGAGGTTTCCGTGGAGCCTGTATATATTGACTTAAGGTCCGAACCAAAAATACTATGTCAGGTAGAGTAACTGTGAGGTATATCAGCTGTTCCACAAGTCGCCTGTATTTGACTGGATCCTTTAACAACTCTCCACTGTCTAGTGTGAGTTATAAGTTTTGCTCCATTGGAAATTTGTCTGGACGAGCACCTGTGAGTCCCGTATCCTGCAAAATATCAAGCGCATATTTTTTTTGTGACATGTAAATACCAGCTTTGGAATGGGAAAATTCAATCCCTAGAAAATATTTTAAGTCTCCAAGATCTTTAATGTGAAATTGTTGTAATAGACAGTGTTTAACAAGCTGAATTTCTGTCAAATCATTTCTTGTCAAAAGAATATCATCCACATAAATCAAAAAGTGCCTACATCTATATCAAATAATTTGTATGCTCTTTGATTTAGAGGATAACCAATGAAGATGCATTTTTGGACGCACAAATCAAATTTTTTCTTAGGTGAAACAACAGTTGCATAAAAGAGACAATCAAAAGTTTTTAGGTGAGAAAGTGAAGGTGGTTGATTATGTAGTAGCTCAAAAGGTGATTTATTTTTAGTAAAGGTGATGGCAAGCGATTAATGATATATGTGGCGGTTAAAACACATTCCCCCCAAAATTCTAATGGTAAATTGGACTGAAATAGGAGGTCTTGTGTTGTGTTTAAAACGTGTCTATGTTTGCGTTCTACTACTCCATTTTGTTGAGGAGTGTAGACGCAAGTGCGTTGACATTCAATACCTTTTTTGAGAAAAAAATCATGCATTGAAATAAGTTCCAATCCGTTGTCAACACGGATGGTTTTAATAGATGCCTGAAATTGATTTTGTGCAAATGTAATGAATGATTCTAAGAGATGTTGGGTTTCATATTTGTGATTCATACGTTCGAGTCAAGCGGCAGGATCATTTGGCGCCCACCGTGGGGCTGTGTAAACTGTGATTCCCATCCAAAGTTGAATTTGTGAGGTTTTCGGTAGTTTCTGTTCGATTGCTTGCTGCTGCAATCGTTTTTCTAGAGGTTTAGACCGTTTGAGTTGAAGTTCAATCGGTGAAGAGTGTTTTTCTGGAGGTTTTTACCGATTGATTCCTAGATCGATCATTGTGCGAAGGAAGTTGTGTGCGAAGGAGGTTGAAGGTTTCTTGAGCGTTGTTGCAAGATAGGTTTTGCGCGTTGAAAAGCAGCTGTGTGAGATTAGTAGAAGTTGAGAAAAATGAGGACAACCAGATCTAGTCCAGTTGCGCCACAATCTGAAGAGAATAACGTGATGATGTCGCAAATGCTGGAGATGATGCGTGTTTTACAAGAGAATGTCGCAGCGTCACGCATGGAGTAGACGAAGATGCATGATGACCTGGTCGCTTCTCAGGCTAGGAACGAAGAGCTGAGTAAGGTTAATGAAGAGTTACGTCAGGCTCTTCACGAGCAGAGGGAAAGTGCTGTGACCAGCGGAGGTGCGCCACCGTCTCCGCCACGAGTTTTTCCAATGCCATTTTCATAGGCGATCATGGATGCTGCGATTCCTGCAAACATCACGGCGGTGAAGGCCTCCTTCACTGGAGTGGTAGATCCAGAGGCTCACCTTACCACGTTTGATACGCAGATGATGCTGACTGGAGGTTCAGATGCTGTGTACAGCAAGATGTTCATGAGTACGCTGAGCGGAGTCGCGATGGAGTGGTTCGTGAGCCAGCCAGAGGGCCACGTCACTTCCTTCCATCAGTTTGCGAAGCTGTTCACAAAGCAGTACATCATCAATCGACCGGCGCCAGTGGTGTCCTACGACCTGTTTGACGTGCGCCAGTATCAGGGGGAGCCGTTGAAAGACTACCTCAATCGCTTTGGGGCGCAGGTGGTGAGATTGCCCAGTAAGGACGAGGACATGCTGGTGCATGCGTTCAAGAGAGGTGTCCTCCCTGGTCCTTTCAGTGAATCGCTCATCAGGAGCCACCCTGCCACCTTCACCGAGATACGGCGATATGTGGTGGCACACATAGTAGCAGAGACAGAGGTCTCTGAGAAGAGAGGAAGTGCTGCACAGTCGAAGCGACGTGGAGGTCAGGGGAATCAGCAGCGGTAGGCGCGGGTGCATGATGTAAGGACCTGTAAAATTAAATTGGAATAAAAGGGTATATTTTAAATGAATTCTAAGTATGTTTTTATTTAAAATAAAAAGAAAGGAGAGTGTAGTTTAGAAGACTATAAGAGTTCTTTGTTAGTACATAATCGCCGGTCGCCTAGACTACACGTCATCGCCAGGGCGCGAGGCATGCGGGCGTCGCCAGGGCGTGAGGCATGCGAGCATCGCCAGGGCGCGAGGCAGGCGGGCATCTTCCAGGGGGAGACATCGGTCGTCCGCCAGGATGAGGCATCGGTGGATAGTCTTCGCGCGAGAGATCATCGGTGGATCGTCTTCGCGCGAGAGGTCATCGGTGGATCGTCTTCGCGCGAGAGATCATCGGTGGATCGTCTTCACGCGAGAGGTCATCGATGGATAGTCTTCGCGCGAGAGGTCATCGGTGGATAGCCTTTGCGCGAGAGATTATCGGTGGTTTGTCTTCGCGTGAGAGGTCATCGGTGGATAGTCTTCGCGCCAGTGGTCATTGGTGAAAGGTTATCGCGCGATGTCGAATTTCACACAGAGAAGGTGGGACCCAGACTCCCAGCATGAAATGTCCTGCACGCGCGCCACGTAGACAAAAAGGGTGGTTCAGAATAGTGACCTCAGAGTGTTAGCCTGCGCAGAGGCACGTTTAGTCGTACTGTTCAGGGCAGCGTACACGCAAACTTCCCTGCAGAGTGGGTGGTGGCAGCTGCTTTTATGGACAAGTTGGTTTAAGATGCAAAAACCCACTTCTGAGAGAAAGGAACGTTGCAGTGGTTCAAGAGCGAAAGAGTGTGTTTGCCTCCCTTCTTCTCCTTTTCTCTCCTTCGCACTGCGATTCAGGCACCTTCACCCAAAAATACGACGAGCGACGGCTACCATTAGAGCACCTGGGAAGTTCTCTGCAAGTCCTACAAACCAGACGCAAAAACAGAGTGAAAGCATCTTTTAAGCTCCGTTGGGTTTTGGAGTTCTTGGTGTTTTGCGCAAGTCCAGGTAAGGGAAGCTAGCTTTATTTTCAATAAAAGCCGTAGATTTGCTGTTTCTGAAGTGAGGGCAACGTGGTCGCCGGTTTCATATTCTTTTTCGTGATTCTCTGTTCTATGTGTTTGGGCAACGTGGTCGCCGGTTTTAAACTCCTTTTTCATGATGTTCTGTTCTCATGTGTTTGGGCGACGTGATCGCCGGTTTTAAATACAGATTTCGAAATCCTCTGTTTTGGACGTGATTGTCGGTTTTGGCGTTGTTTTTCGAACTCCCCTGTTTTTGGTGTTGTTTGAAAACTGTTTGAGATTTAAATGTGATATTCGAAAATCTGAACCAGGGGATGATTGTTGTTGTGATTGGGATTGTTCATTAAATGTTGTATGATGTGTTGAATATTGTGAATGTGGGATCAAGGCATAGTATTTTCAGGAAAGAAAATACCGTGTAAGATCGTGTAGGGTGTGCATTGACCGGTGATTCGTTTTTATGAGATATCCTGACTCTCCTGATATAATGGAATCATATAGATGAAGTTATTCAGGCGTTGAGAGTCGAAGGAGGTTCGTATGTATGGGTGAGTTGTTTGAAAGAGAACGAGCTCGACCCGTTGTATGGATTAACCCTGTCATGCGAGGATAGTGATGATATTGAGATTCATTTATACGCTTGTGAATGTGTGTGATTTCATGGCGACCCTGTGAATGTGTGTGATTTCACAGTGGTGCAGCATGGCAGGTGCAGATCTCTAAGTCTAGTCAATGCATGAGTCTTCCGGAAGTGGTGTCAAGTGTCTTGTGTGATGAGTCAGTGGAAGTCTGACGTGGCAAATGTGTAACATTGAAGTGAATAGGCACTTGATGGAATTATGTGGATTGAACGACTCTTGATGAAAATGTGAAGTGTGTGGGATGAATGAGAAAGTGATGGACTCTTGTGAATGTTTGAAAAGGCTGATCTACGTTGTTTGTTCCAGTTTATAATTTAAAGTTTTTAAAATATCTAGCTTACCCTTTGTATTGCTCTATGGCTGTTTTTCCTCTTAAAACTGTGATGATCGTGTATTTTACACGGGAGCAGATGATCTTCTAGGAAGTAGAGCTCCTCAGTGAGTGGTCGCCGGGGAAGAGATCGCCTGTTTCTATCTCTTTGTGGTGATCGCCTGTTTTCTGTCCTGACAGCAGATCGCCTGTTTTGGGTCTTCTGTTAGGAGATCGCCTGTTTATGTATGGAGGTCGCCGACTTCGATGTATTTGACTGTATTTTGTTAAGTTTTGAAAAATTTGACCGGTTATGTATTAAACTCCCAGTGAGGAGAAACTTCATTACACATATATAATTTTGTTCACTTCAATATTATTTGTTTACCTTTATTTTCAGTATATAAATATGAATAGGATTTGGCGGGATGTTACATTAATGGTATCAGAGCAGTTTGTCCTTAGGGTGACCTGAGGGCTGTGGATCCATTGCGTTTCTTCTGCTCATAAAATTTATTTGAGTTTTAAATGAAAACTATAGTGAAAGGTTTCAAACGTTTTTGTATTGAAATTTTGTGTGTGCTTTAGTGAATATATGCTCTAACTGAAAATTTTAGTATTAAGAATGAAAGGATCTTGATAAAGTAGTGAGGGTGCACACTCATAACTGGATCGAGATGATTCTCAATCTTAATTCTAAAGGTTTGATGTTTAGCACATATTGAATTCTGGTGTGAGCTATTTCATTCTCTTGAGTGTCTTTGTAATTGATTGAAAATGGTTGATTGGATCGATGGTTGTATACCAGTAGCTGTTCTGGTGTTTTGCTTGAGGTTATAAGTATTATGATTCTGTTGATGAGCTCAAATTCTTGATGACTTTGAGATGCTGACCTTTGTAAGGTCTAGATGTTACCTCCTGAATGAATTGATTTCTTATCGATCTCATTCTTGTAGTTGTAGGGAATATAGAAAACTCATAGTTTCAAGATCTGAAACGAAGAGAGATGGCACGTAGACCCCCTACCCCTCCCCAACCTTCTTCGGAGATGAGCCAGATTGCGGCTATCGAGATGATGGCAACTGCCATCCAACAACAGAATGCGGCGATGGCTCAGAACCATCAAGTTACAATGCACCACTGGGAAACTGCTCGGTCGGCTGAAACAAATTCCCACGTTGGTCAGCCCCAGGAACAGATGGGACTGACCGAGTTCATGAGGCACAACCCACCCACGTTCAGTGGGAATGCTACCCCTGATCAGGCAGATCAGTGGGTCAGGGAGTTGGAGAAAATCTTTAGGGCGACCTCCTGCCCTGAAGAGAAGAAGTTGGTGTTCGCCACCTTTTTGCTATCTGGAGAAGCCGAGTTCTGGTGGATGGGAGCTCAGCAGATGATGGAGGCCCGAGAGGATGTGTTGGATTGGGAGAGCTTCAGGGTGAGGTTCCTGGAGAAATACTTCCCAGACAGTGCAAGGTTCGCGAGGGAAGCTGAGTTCCTAAAGTTGGAGCAGGGGGATATGTCTGTGAACGCCTATGCTGCTCGGTTTGAGTACCTCGCCCGATTCTATACCCAGGCGACCTCCGAGGCCTGGAGGTGTAGGAAGTTCGAAGAGGGGCTGAAGCATGGGCTGAAGAGGACCATAGCCCCGATGTGCATCAGGGAATTTCACGCCTTAGTGGAGAAGGCGAAGATGGTGGAGACCCTGGAAAAGGGTGATTCTCGGGTGATCAGGTCACACCAAGGATGTTCTTCCAGTGGGAAGGCTAAGGTGCAGTGTAACATCCCGCCAAAATACTATTCATGTTTATATAATGAAAATAAAGGTAACAAATAGATTGAAGTGAACAAAATATTATATATATGAAATGTAGTTTCTCCTCACAGGGAGTTTAATACAAATTCGGTCAAATTTTCCAGAAACATAAACAAAATACAGTAAAAAAAACAGAGCAGGCGATCTCCTATCGGAAGAGGCCGATCTCCTATCAGAAGAGGGCGATCTCCTATCAGAAGACAGCAAAAGGGGGATCGCCTAACAGAAGTAGAAACAGGCGATCTCCTTCCGGCGACCACTCACTGAGGAGCTCTGCTTCCTGCAACATCATCTGCTCCTGTGTAAATTATACACGATCATCACAGGTTTAAGAAAGAGCCAAACACAACACCAAAGAAACACCACAGGGTAAGCTAGACATTTGAAAAAGAGTTTAGATATGAACTTTAAAATCAAGATAAAACAAATTCAAGATACCCACGTAAACCATCAACTAAACACATATTGCACGATTCCTCAAAGGTCATTAAAATCACAACATTTATCAAGTGTCTAACAATTTCAATGTTCCTCAGTTCTCACGTTAGACTTCCACTGACTCATCACACAAGACACTTGACACTACTTCCGGAAGACTCGTGCGTTGAACTTAGCATCCAGAGACATGCACCTGTCATACTTCATTTGCTGTAATGTTTCCACAGCCATGCGCATCAACACGAACTCGTTCTCAATTCATCATTCTCACAGTAAGACAGGGTTAATCCATAGAATAGGCCGAGCTCGTTCTTTTTCACACGACTCACCCATTCATATGAACCTCCTTCGACTCTCACCAACTGGATAACTTCTTCGATGTGATTCCATTATCTCAGCAGAGTCAGGATCGCCTCATTCACAGGATACTCACAGATCAATACACTTCATAACCAAATCTCAACACGGTATTTCCTTTCCTGAAAATACTATGTCTTGATCCCACATTCACGACATTCCACACATCATACCACTCGAATGAATGATTCAAATCACAGCAACAATCATTTCAAAGGTTCAGATTTCGAGTATCACATGCATTTCACATTTAAATCTCAAACAGCTTCCAACAACATCAAAAACAGGGAAGTTCAAAATCCGTATTTAAAACCGGCGACCACGTCGCCCGACCACATAGAACAGAGCATTGCGAAAAGAAACAGGAAACTGGCGACCACGTCGCCCTCACTTCAGAAACAGCTAATCTATGGCTTGTATTGAAAATGAAGGCTAGCTTCCCTTACCTGGACTTGCGCAAAACACCAAGAGCTCCAAAATCCACGGAGCTTAAAGGATGCCTTAGCTCTGTTTTCAGCGCCTGGTTTGTAGAACTTGCAGAGAAACTCCCAGGTGCTCTAAGGGCAAATGTCGCTCGTCGCACTGATGCTTTAGGTTGCCTGAGTCGCAACGCAAAGGAGAGAAAAAGGGAGGGAGGGAGTTGCACTCACTCTTGAGTCACTGTAACGCTCTTTGCCTTCCCGCAGTGGCTTTTGAATCCAAGCCTATCTGTCCACGTATGCTGCTGCTGCCACCCCTTCTGCAGGAAAGCCTGAGTGTACGTTTTCACTGAACAGTACGACCACTGTTGTCTCTGGTGCATGCCAACCACTGCCCTGAACAGTACGACCACTGTTGTCTCTGGTGCATGCCAACCACTGCCCTGAACAGTACGACCGCGAGTGTCTCCTGCGCATGCTAACATTCTGATGTCACCACTCTGAACCACCCCTTTTGTCTACGTGGCGCGCGTGCAGGACGTTTCATGCTGGGAGTCTGGGTCCCACTTTATCTGTGTGAAGCTCGCCATCGCGCGATAACCTTCCACCGATGACCGCTCGCGCGATGACTATCCACTGAGGTCTCATACTGGCAAACGACCGATGTCTCTCCCTGGAAGACGACCGATGTCTCTCCCTGGGAGACAACCGATGTCTATCCCTGGCAACGCCCGCATGCCTCTCGCGACCCGGCGATGCCTCATGCCTCGCGCCCCGACGACGCCCGCATGCCTCTCGCGCCCCAGCGTTGCCCGCATGCCTCGCGCCCCGGCGACGCTCGCATGCCTCTCGCGCCCCGGCGTTGCCCGCATGCCTCGCGCGCCCTGGTGACATCCACATGCCTCGCGCGCCCTGGCGACGTCCACATGCCTCGCCCTGGCGATCATGTGTAGTAGACGACCGACGATTAAGTACTAACTAGGCGATCTCATAGTCTTCTAAGCTACACTTTCCTTCCTTTTTATTTTAAATAAAAACATACTTAGAATTCATTTAAAATATATCCCTTTTTATTCCAATTGAATTTTACAGGTCCTTACATTCTCCCCATCAAGAAAAATTTTCGTCCTCGAAAATTGAATTACAAGGGAAAGAGATATGGATAGGCTTCTCTCATGGGTTCTTCTAACTCCCAAGTTGAATCACCCGATCGCTCATCCCACACCACTTTCACCATGTTGATGGTCTTGCATCTGAGCTGTTTACTTTGACGATCGTCAATCCTGACTGGTTTCGCTTCAAAGGACAAGTCATCCCTGATCTGCACGTCGTCCACTTCCAGCACATGACTAGGGTCTGCCATGTACTTCCTCAGCTGTGATACGTGAAAGACATTGTGCAGATTCGCTAAATAGGGAGGCAGGGCGATCTCATAAGCTACTGGGCCAATCCTCCTTAAGATCTGATATGGTCCCACGAACTTAGGGGACAACTTCTTTGGTCTGATCGCCCGTCCTACACCCTTGGTTGGTGTCACTCTCATGAACACATGGTCTCCAGCAGCAAACTCCAAAGGTTTTCTCCTCTGATCTGCATAGGATTTCTGCCTACTTTGAGAAGCTCTCATTCTGTCTTGTATCTGTTGCACCTTCTCGGTTGTCTGCTGAATCAACTCTGGTCCAACCAATACTGCTTCACCCTCCTGGTACCAACATAAGGGAGTTCTGCATTTCCTCCCATACAGGGCTTCATAAGGTGCTATCCCTATGCTGGCGTGATAACTGTTATTATAGGTGAACTCCACCAGCGGCAACACCTCATCCCAACCTCCCAACTGATCCAGGACACACGTCCTCAGTAGATCTTCCAAGGATTGGATCGTTCTCTCTGACTGTCCATCTGTTTGAGGATGATATGCTGAGCTCATTCTCAATTTTGTTCCCAAGCAATCTTGTAAGGTTTGCCAAAACCGTGAAGTGAACCTGGGATCCCTATCCGAAACAATGCTGGAGGGCACTCCATGCAACCTCACTATTTCTTTGATGTACAACTGTGCCAACTTGGTCATAGGCATCCTCATGTTCACTGGGAGAAAGTGAGCACTCTTCGTCAGCCGATCAGTGATGACCCAGATTGCATCATGGCCCTTTACCGATCTGGGTAAATGGGTGACAAAATCCATGGCAATGCTATCCCATTTCCACTCAGGGATGTCCAATGGCTGTAACAATTCGCCAGGCCTTTGATGTTCTACCTTTGCCTTCTGACACGTCAAACAGGTAGTAACATACTGGGCGATGTCTCTCTTCATGCCCGACCACCAAAATGACTCCTTCAAGTCACGGTACATCTTGTTCATGCCTGGATGTAGGCTAAGGCGACTCTTGTGACCTTCCTCTAGGATCATCTTCCTCAACTCTCCATTTGCAGGTATGCAAATCCTGCCCTCAAATCTCAAGATCCCATCATTGCCCATCACAAAGCCTTTAGCCTGGTCGGTCCCTAGTGACTCCACAGTACGCTTCAGACTAGGGTCCTCCAGCTGCTTATCCTTTATCATTCCAAGGAAGTCATTAGTTATAGCCAGCTTACTACAACTAATGTGATTTACATGAAATTCTACCCCAAGGTTTAAGTCTCTAAACTGCTCGATCAGTTTCTGCTCTTCCATCATCATGGTGGCTACTTGTACTGATTTTCTACTCAAGGCATCTGCCACTACATTGGCCTTCCCTGGATGATACATGAGTTGAAAATCGTAGTCCTTTAGAAACTCCATCTACCTTCTTTGTCTCATGTTTAGTTCCTTCTGATCGAACAGGTATTTCAGGCTCTTATGGTCACTGAACACCTGGAACCGAGCTCCATATAAATAGTGCCTCCAAATCTTCAAGGCAAACACCACAGCCGCCAACTCTAAATCATGCGTAGGGTAGTTCCTCTCATGAACCTTAAGTTGCCTTGAAGCATATGCAACCACCCTCTTCTCTTGCATCAAAACACATCCTAAACCCTGATGTGAAGCATCACAGTAGACCTCAAAAGGTCTTCCTACCTCTGGGATCACCAGCACCGGAGCACTAGTCAACCTTTCCTTTAGTTCCTTGAAGCTCTGCTCACATCGGTCGGTCCAAGCAAAAGGTTGATCCTTGCGGGTCAGTTGTGTTAAAGGAGCCACTACCTTGGAAAAATCTTCAATAAACCGCCGATAATAGCCAGCTAGGCCCACAAAACTCCTTATCTCAGTCACTGTCTTAGGACGTTCCCACTGAAGCACTGCCTCCACTTTGGCTGGATCCACCAAGATCCCCTGGGCAGATATCACGTGTCCTAAGAAGTTGACTTCCCTCAGCCAGAACTCACACTTAGAGAACTTGGCATAGAGTTGCTTCTCCCTCAGAATCTCCAATACTGTCCTTAGATGGTCTTCATGTTCTTCCTCGGTCCTTGAATAAATGAGTATGTCGTCTATGAAGACTACCACAAACTTATCCAAGAAAGGGCGAAAAATCCTATTCATGTAGTCCATGAACAGAGCTGGAGCATTTGTGACTCCAAACGGCATCACCACATACTCATAATGCCCACACCGAGACCTAAAAGCTGTCTTTTGAACATCTTCAGCTTTTACCAAAATTTGGTGGTACCCCGATCTCAGGTCAATCTTGGAGAACACCGAGGCCCCATGTATTTGATCCATCAAATCATCAATCCTAGGTAGGGGGTACTTGTTCTTGATGGTCAACTTGTTCAACTGCCTGTAATCTATACATAGCCGAGACCCTCCATCCTTCTTCTTAACTAGGAGCACTGGAGCCCCCCATGGAGATACACTGGGTCTGATGAATTGTTTCTCCAACAATTCTTCCACTTGCTTCTTTAATTCCACCAACTCGGCTGGTGCCATCCTGTAAGGTGCCATTGACACTGGTCCAGCTCCAGGTACCAAATCAATGGAGAATTCCACTTCTCTCTTAGGGGGTAACCCAGGTACTTCTTCTGGAAATACATCCATGAATTCTTTCACCACATGTATCCTGCTTACGTCCCCTTCATTCTTCACCTCCAACTGAGCTAGGATCATGAAGCACCTCGCCCCTTCTTCCAACACCGACCGCCCTTGCTGAGCTGATATCACCTCTGGCTCTTGAAGGTCTGGAAACGCTATCTTCTGGTTACCGCAGTCTATGAGAACGTGATTGGCAGCTAGCCAATCCATTCCCAGGATAACATCCAGGTCCTGAAGAGGTAGGCAGATCAAGTTCACTTTGAATCTGCGTCCCTCTACTATCACTGGACATTCAGGGCAAACTGTAGAGGTCAACACCTGTCCTGACGCAGGTGTAGAGACCAACAGTTCGAAAGGTAACTCCTTCACTAGAAGGCCCAACTCGGCTACACACAGGCTTGACACAAAGGAGTGTGTCGCTCCAGAATCAAACAAGGCTTTTACACCTCTACCAGCTATAAAACAAACACCTTGCACGAGGTTACCTGACTGAGACGCTTCTGCTCCTGACATGGCAAACACTCTCCCTGTTGCCTGAGGCCTGCTGCCTTCGTTCCTCAACTGCTGAGAACTGCTGGGTTGAGTCGCACCATTCCTGCTTGGGATATCTCTAGAAAGGTGCCCCATCTTTTGGCACGTGAAGCATCTCGGTTTCCAAGGTTGTTGCTGCTGAAACTGGGATGACGCTGCTCCCGCCCGACGTGGTGGAGGTCTCGCATAAGGCTTGCTTTGTGGGTGCTGCACCTTAGCCTTCCCACTGGAAGAACTCCCTGGGTGTGACCTGATCACCCGAGAATCACCCTTTTCCAGGGTCTCCACCATCTTCGCCTTCTCTACCAAGGCGTGAAATTCCCTGATGCACATCGGGGCTATGGTCCTCTTCAGCCCATGCTTCAGTCCCTCTTCAAACTTCCCACACCTCCAAGCCTCAGAGGTCGCCTGGGTGTAGAATCGGGCGAGGTACTCAAACCGAGCAGCATAGGCATTCACAGACATATCCCCCTGCTCTAACCTTAGGAACTCAGCTTCCCTCGCAAACCTTGCGCTGTCTGGGAAGTATTTCTCCAGGAACCTCACCCTGAAGCTTTCCCAGTCCAACACATCCTCTCGGGCCTCCATCATCTGCTGAGCTCCCATCCACCAGAACTCAGCTTCCCCAGATAGCAAAAAGGTGGCGAACACCAATTTCTTCTCTTCAGGGCAGGAGGTCGCCCTAAAGATTTTCTCCAACTCTCTGACCCACTGATCTGCCTGATCAGGGGTAGCATTCCCACTAAACTTGGGTGGGTTGTGCCTCATGAACTTGGGTGGGAATTTGTCTCAGCCGACCAAGCAGTTTCCCAGTGGTGCATTGTAGCTTGATGGTTCTGAGCCATCGCTGCATTCTGTTGTTGGATGGCAGTTGCCATCATCTCGATAGCCTTGGCAATCTGGCTCATCTCCGAAGAAGATTGGGGAGGGGTAGAAGGTCTACGTGCCATCTCTCTTTGTTTCAGATTTGAAACTACAGATTTCTATATTCCCTACAACTACAAGAATGAGATCGATAAAAAATCAATTCATTCAGGAGGTAACATCTTGACCTTACAAAGGTCAGCATCTCAAAGTCATCAAGAATTTGAGCTCATCAACCGAATCATAGTGCTTATAAACTTAAGCAAAACACCAGAACAGCTACTGGTATACAACCATCAATCCAAACAACCACTTTCAATCAATACGAAAACACTCAATAAAATGAAATAATCACACCAGAATTCAATGTATGCTAAACATCAAACCTTGGGAATTAAGATTGAGAATCATCTCGATCCAGTTATGAGTGTGCACCCTCACTACTTTATCAAGACCTTCTCATTCTTAATACTAAGATTTTCAGTTAGAACATATATTCACCAAAGCACACACAAAATTTCAATACAAAAACGTTTGAAAACCTTTCACTATAGTTGTTATTTTAAACTCAAATAAATTTCCTGAGCAGAAGAAACACAATGGATCCACAGCCCTCAGGTCATCCTAAGGACGAACTGCTCTGATACCATTAATGTAACATCCCGCCAAAATACTATTCATGTTTATATAATGAAAATAAAGGTAACAAATAGATTGAAGTGAACAAAATATTATATATATGAAATGTAGTTTCTCCTCACAGGGAGTTTAATACAAATTCGGTCAAATTTTCCAGAAACATAAACAAAATACAGTAAAAAAAATAGAGCAGGCGATCTCCTATTGGAAGAGGCCGATCTCCTATCAGAAGAGGGCGATCTCCTATCAGAAGACAGCTGATCCGGTCGGTCATCGGTAGGCGATGACGTCAGAAGCAGATGACCACGTGGGCCAATCACAGAGTGACGCATGGCACGTAAAGGCAGATGAACCAGGGTGGAGATCGTTCAAGAACGGCGATCAGTGGTCAGCTACCGAGTGACCGCCACCAGCAGATCAGTTCCTACTTGAGCACCTGGAAGAAGAGCGCGAGAAGGGACGAAGCACCGATCAGTCATCGGTGCGTTCAGAGTGATCTGTCATCGGTACATGCATTGTGATCAGTCATCGGTGCATGGAGAATGATCAGTCGTCGGGGGTTCCTTGTCAAACACGTGTTAAACTAGGACCCAGGCTCCCAGCGAGAACGTTACTCAAGGACCTCGCCTGATCCCATAAGCAGAGCACGAGCACGTGAAGTATCACATCGGTCATCGGTGTGTGTTGAGGTGACATCGGCCGCGCGATGTGAACAACGCAACCGATGATCAGTAAAGCGCCCAGAGGCTGGGAGCGTTCTTAGTCGCGAGACGACCACGTAGGAAGATGAGAAGACGCAGTTGGGTGCAGAATCCCGCTGGGACGAGAACCCATTAAGGTTGGAATCTCCCAATGGGTTGCATGTCTGCCACGTGGATGGTAAAGATGTTCCCAGAGAATAGGTAAGGCAGGTAGGCACAGAAGTCGAGGGGTCCAGAGGTACCCACGCGGCCTCCCCTGTCAGACCTGGCACTCAAGTGAAGAAGGCTGGCACGCAAAGCACCCTGGGGAGTGGAAACGGCACTGCAGAGTAATTAAGTGAACCTAGAGGTAGCCTGTAGGGGCTACGCAGGGTTTATATGAGGAAGAAGAACACCAAACCAGGTATGCAATCTTTACCTCAGACACACAACACAGATCCAAGAGCACTCAGTCTTCGAATCAAAGAGGACTGAGGGCACACACACACGGTCTCACACAGAGAAACCTAAGAGAGACCTTTTGGTGTTCCCGTTGCCTGACTTGAGCGTCGGAGCTACAACGGCCGCTAGAGGCGCCGTCTGTGTGTTTTGCAGGCACCATTCGGAGTTCCGGTGAAGGTTCCTGGAGCCTCCTTGCAGAGCGCGCAGCAGATAGAAAGTCAAACGAAGGAGTGACGAGGCAATTTCTCAACGCTCGAGTCCGCAGCGAGATCATTTGGCGCCCACCGTGGGGCACGAAGTAAAACGAAGCCCCCGTACACAAGAACGAGGATAGAAATCGCACAGATGAGTAGAAGAACCAGACAAACGACACCTCCACCACCTGCTGGTGAAGAAACTGTGACCATGGCGCAGGTCATGGGGATGATGCGCGCGTTGCAGGATAGCGTCGCGGCATCGAGAGTTGAGCAAGAGAAGATGCATGCAGAGCTGACTGCATCGCATAGCAGGAACGAAGAGCTGAACCGCGTGAACGAGGAGTTGCGTAGGGAATTGCAGGCGCAGAATGAGCGCGTATTTGAAGACAGAACGTCGATGCCGCCGTCGCCCCCTAGAGCATTTCCTATGCCCTTCTCCCCCGAGATCATGAACACGGTGGTGCCCCCCAACCTAGTGGGAGTGAAGGCGTCGTTCACGGGGGTGGAAGACCCAGAGGCGCATTTGACAGCCTTCCATACTCAGATGATGCTGTCTGGAGGTTCAGACGCAGTGTACTGCAAAATGTTTATGAGCACGCTAAGCGGAGTGGCTATGGAGTGGTTTGTGAGCCTGCCGGAGGGCCGCATCACCTCCTTCCATCAGTTCTCAAAGCTGTTCACGGAGCAGTATATAGTCAACAAAGCGCCGCCGTTGGTAGCTTACGACTTGTTCGACGTGCGCCAGAACCAGGGGGAGTCGCTGAAGGACTTCCTCAACCGCTTTGGTGCGCAGGTGGTGAGATTGCCCAGCAAGGATGAGAGCATGCTGGTGCATGCATTCAAGAAAGGCGTGCTACCTGGCCCTTTCAGTGAATCGCTCATCAGGAGCCACCCCGCCACCTTTGCTGAGATACGGCGATGCGCAGTGGCGCACATTGTAGCAGAGACAGAGGTCTCTGAGAAGAGAGGCAGCACTGCGCCGACGAAGCCGCACGGAGGACAGGGGAAGCAGCAGCAGCAGGTGCGGGTATATGAGGCCAAGGAAGGGAGGAAGGTGCAGGGAAGGCCTCGTCCGTATGCGCCCAGGAAGGACCAGCCCAGGGGGCGTGCAAGGGAGAACAACACACCCCCTAGGTATGACTTCGTGATAGAGTTGGCAGAGCTGATCGCCATCCCTGCCGTGGCTGCAAGACTCCGAGTACCAGAGAAAACCGACAAGGTACTTGGAGGGAGGAAGGACGAGTGGTGTGAGTTCCATCAGGCTTATGGGCACACGCTCCGATCCTGCCTGACGTTGGGGCATCAACTTGCTGAGTTGGTGAAGACAGGATTCCTGACCGATTACCTGCGGGAGGCGCAAAGTGATTGCGCTTCGGGGTCTCAGACAGGCGATCAGCAACACGAGGTCCCTGTGCATGGGGACGCGAGGTGATGGAGGATGCAACGCTGGGGGGGCTCCCAGGTAGCTCAGGTGGAAGCTGAGGCAAAGTCTTTAAGCTCAGCGATAGGAAGTGGCAAAGAGAAGGGCGAAGGGTCCAGTTCTCTAGCTGTTGACTTAGTATATCCGCCATTCGATCCCAAGGCCTGGATGAACGAGGGTTACGCTTCTGTGAACCTCGTCAGACCCCAAATAGTGTGGGATTTCTGCATGTTTGCAGGAGAAAGGGGGATTGGAGATGCACTTGAAGTCATGAGTTTCCCGCACAAGTTCAAGGAAGTCCAGTCAGTTCGCTTTAACACACCTCGCGATGGTGTAACGAAAGGGAAGCAGCGAGCTTATGGAGAACTTGGGAGGCGCGAACAAGTTTGAAGTTAAGGACAGCTTTTCGCCGTTGCTGGAAGAATGGTGTGCTCGCCAGGTCGTTCATCGCCAGGGCCCATACAGAGTGGTTGAGGCGCTGGAGAGTGGAGCTTATCGGCTAGAGACCCTGGATGGAGCACCTATCCCATAGACGTGGAACGGTACACATTTGAAAGTTCCACTTTAGTTAAATTGTAAAGTAGATACGTTCTTGCACTGCACACTCAATGTATATACTGTAAATAGTTGAGCAAATCAGGGGGCACTAACGAAGCCACCCAATAAAAAAGATTTCAGTATGTCAAGTGTGCACATGTTTCCCAGTTTCAAGTTCTGCTTGCCCCAAATACAAGTCCAAGGGATCAGTTGGAGCCTGCTCGCCCCAGGCGCGAGTACGGACCACTGACCTATGTTCTCCTCACCCCAGGAGTGAGTGCAGGTGGCCAAAATTTGGGAACTCGGGAGTTCTAGGAAAACCAAGAGAGGGAAAGGGAAGATTTCGAGAAACGTCCAAGAGGAATCAGACCCAAAGGTCGATGAACTCGGGGCAAGCAAGAGGGGTCAACAAGTAAAACTCTTCTTCCCTGTAACAAGACATCACCGTCGCGTTTAAGCACCAAGAAGCAGAGCTCGATCAGTCATCGTTGCACCCAAAGCAAGATCAGCCGTCGGTGCATGTCGGGGTAAGTACTCGGTCGGTCCATTGGTCATCGGGGTCATGTTAACACGTGCTAAGCTGGGACCCAGGTTCCCAGCGAGAGCATTACGCATGCACCTCGCATGATTCCAAAATAAGGCTGGTCATCGGGGTCGTGCTAACACGTGTTAAGCTGGGACCCAGGTTCCCAGTGAGAGCGTTACGCACGCACCTCACATGATTCCAGAAGAAGGTTTGTTATTGGGGTCTTGTTAACACGTGTTAAGCTGGGACCCAGGCTCCCAGCGAGAGCGTTACGCATGCACCCCGCATGATTCCAAACCAGAAGAAGAGGAGTTGCCCACTCAAAGGGCGTACGGTGATACCATGCAGGCAGGGATGCGCCTAGCGAGTGCGCTTAGACAGCCACCCCTGGGAGCATGCACCCACTCAGTAGAGAAAGTCCTCTTCCTCTGCTTCTTGTGGCAAGGTTGAGGCAAGAGATCTAAGTCCTTCTCCTCTGCTTCATACAGCAAGGTTAAGGCAACAGAGAAACTCCTCTACCTCTGCTTTTTACAGCAAGGTTGAGGCGAGAGAAAGTCCTCACCCTCGACTTTGTACAGCGGGGTGCAGGCGAGAGAAAAGTCCTCATCCTTGACTTTGTACAGCGGGATGCAGGCAGAGAAAGTCCTCTTCCTCTGCCCCTTACAACAAGGTTGAGGCAAAGGAACCAAGTCCTTATCCTCTGCTTCATACAGCAAGGTTAAGACTACAGAGAAAGTCCTCACCTCGACTTCCTACAGCGAGGCTGAGGCAAGAGGGTTCATCAAGAAGCAGTCCTCTCCCCCAAAACACAGGCATCAACTTCAGAGGTCGGGTCCTCTATGCACTTAGCACTGGAGTGGCACGGAAGTAATGCGAAGCCTGAAGCGCGATGACTGATTGGTGGTACACTAACATGCTAGTCGGTGGTCGGTAGCAAAGCTCTTAGTATTTGCCCAAACAAGCTCTTGGACGATCAGTCGAAGCATTTAGACGCCATCAGGTCAGTCATCCAACATGAACTTATGCATAAAAGATTATATACAAGCTCGTAGCATCCAGGGAAATTACACAAAAGGAGAAGTGGCAAGAGAAGAAGCTCAAGGAGGAGGAATGAGCCTGCCATCGGCCGCTGAATGGTGGAGGCTAGGTTGGGTAGAGTCCAAGTCTGGAAGGACGCAGTGAACCTGCTGCCAGCCCATGGAACCCATCTATCAGAACCTCGACACCAGCAGCCATGGTCTCAGGTACATCAGCTTCGAGCTCCTTCTTCCCTTTGGCAACGAAGACCATTTAGTCTCTTCGCTGAGAACAAGTTCACAGCTCGAGACTGGGGGGGCTTGTGATCCGGTCGGTCATCGGTAGGCGATGACGTCAGAAGCAGATGACCACGTGGGCCAATCACAAAGTGACGCGTGGCACGTAAAGGCAGATGAACCAGGGTGGAGATCGTTCAAGAAAGGCAATCAGTGGTCAGCTACCGAGTGACGGCCACCAGCAGATCAGTTCCTACTTGAGCGCCTGGAAGAAGAGCGCGAGAAGGGACGAAGCACCGATCAGTCATCGGTGCGTTCAGAGTGATCTGTCATCGGTACATGCATTGTGATCAGTCATCGGTGCATGGAGAATGATCAGTCGTCGGGGGTTCCTTGTCAAACACGTGTTAAACTGGGACCCAGGCTCCCAGCGAGAACGTTACTCAAGGACCTCGCCTGATCCCATAAGCAGAGCACGAGCACGTGAAGTGTCACATCGGTCATCGGTGTGTGTTGAGGTGACATCGGCCGCGCGATGTGAACAACGCAACCGATGATCAGTAAAGCGCCCAGAGGCTGGGAGCGTTCTTAGTCGCGAGACGACCACGTAGGAAGATGAGAAGACGCAGTTGGGTGCAGAATCCCGCTGGGACGAGAACCCATTAAGGTTGGAATCTCCCAATGGGTTGCATGTCTGCCACGTGGATGGTAAAGATGTTCCCAGAGAATAGGTAAGGCAGGTAGGCACAGAAGTCGAGGGGTCCAGAGGTACCCACGCGGCCTCCCCTGTCAGACCTGGCACTCAAGTGAAGAAGGCTGGCACGCAAAGCACCCTGGGGAGTGGAAACGGCACTGCAGAGTAATTAAGTGAACCTAGAGGTAGCCTGTAGGGGCTACGCAGGGTTTATATGAGGAAGAAGAACACCAAACCAGGTATGCAATCTTTACCTCAGACACACAACACAGATCCAAGAGCACTCAGTCTTCGAATCAAAGAGGACTGAGGGCACACACACACGGTCTCACACAGAGAAACCTAAGAGAGACCTTTTGGTGTTCCCGTTGCTTGACTTGAGCGTCGGAGCTACAACGGCCGCTAGAGGCACCGTCTGTGTGTTTTGCAGGAACCATTCGGAGTTCCGGTGAAGGTTCCTGGAGCCTCCTTGCAGAGCGCGCAGCAGATACAAAGTCAAACGAAGGAGTGACGAGGCAATTTATCCACACTCGAGTCCGCGGCGAGATCAACAGCAAAAGGGGGATCGCCTAACAGAAGTAGAAACAGGCGATCTCCTTCTGGCGACCACTCACTGAGGAGCTCTGCTTCCTGCAACATCATCTGCTCCCGTGTAAATTATACACGATCATCACAGGTTTAAGAAAGAGCCAAACACAACACCAAAGAAACACCACAGGGTAAGCTAGACATTTGAAAAAGAGTTTAGATATGAACTTTAAAATCAAGATAAAACAAATTCAAGATACCCACGTAAACCATCAACTAAACACATATTGCACGATTCCTCAAAGGTCATTAAAATCACAACATTTATCAAGTGTCTAACAATTTCAATGTTCCTCAGTTCTCACGTTAGACTTCCACTGACTCATCACACAAGACACTTGACACTACTTCCGGAAGACTCGTGCATTGAACTTAGCATCCAGAGACATGCACCTGTCATACTTCATTTGCTGTAATGTTTCCACAGCCATGCGCATCAACATGAACTCGTTCTCAATTCATCACTCTCACAGTATGACAGGGTTAATCCATAGAATAGGCCGAGCTCGTTCTTTTTCACACGACTCACCCATTCATATGAACCTCCTTCGACTCTCACCAACTGGATAACTTCTTCGATGTGATTCCACTATCTCAGCAGAGTCAGGATCGCCTCATTCACAGGATACTCACAGATCAATACATTTCATAACCAAATCTCAACACGGTATTTCCTTTCCTGAAAATACTATGTCTTGATCCCACATTCACGACATTCCACACATCATACCACTCGAATGAATGATTCAAATCACAACAACAATCATTTCAAAGGTTCAGATTTCGAGTATCACATGCATTTCACATTTAAATCTCAAACAGCTTCCAACAACATCAAAAACAGGGAAGTTCGAAATTCGTATTTAAAACCGGCGACCACGTCGCCCAACCACATAGAACAGAGCATTGCGAAAAGAAACAGGAAACTGGCGACCACGTCGCCCTCACTTCAGAAACAGCTAATCTATGGCTTGTATTGAAAATGAAGGCTAGCTTCCCTTACCTGGACTTGCGCAAAACACCAAGAGCTCCAAAATCCACGGAGCTTAAAGGATGCCTTAGCTCTGTTTTCAGCGCCTGGTTTGTAGAACTTGCAGAGAAACTCCCAGGTGCTCTAAGGGCAAATGTCGCTCGTCGCACTGATGCTTGAGGTTGCCTGAGTCGCAACGCAAAGGAGAGAAAAAGGGAGGGAGGGAGTTGCACTCACTCTTTCACTCTTGAGTCACTGTAACGCTCTTTGCCTTCCCGCAGTGGCTTTTAAATCCAAGCCTATCTGTCCACGTATGCTGCTGCTGCCACCCCTTCTGCAGGAAAGCCTGAGTGTACGTTTTCACTGAACAGTACGACCACTGTTGTCTCTGGTGCATGCCAACCACTGCCCTGAACAGTACGACCACTGTTGTCTCTGGTGCATGCCAACCACTGCCCTGAACAGTACGACCGCGAGTGTCTCCTGCGCATGCTAACATTCTGATGTCACCACTCTGAACCACCCCTTTTGTCTACGTGGCGCGCGTGCAGGACGTTTCATGCTGGGAGTCTGGGTCCCACTTTATCTGTGTGAAGCTCGCCATCGCGCGATAACCTTCCACCGATGACCGCTCGCGCGATGACTATCC
Source organism: Phaseolus lunatus (assembly GCA_013389735.1). Classification (NCBI taxonomy): domain Eukaryota; kingdom Viridiplantae; phylum Streptophyta; class Magnoliopsida; order Fabales; family Fabaceae; genus Phaseolus; species Phaseolus lunatus. The sequence goes on along the minus strand of CM023867.1, from coordinate 30,553,980 downwards.
ACTGAGGTCTCCTACTGGCAAACGACCGATGTCTCTCCCTGGAAGACGACCGATGTCTCTCCCTGGGAGACGACCGATGTCTATCCCTAGCAATGCCCGCATGCCTCTCGCGACCCAGCGATGCCTCATGCCTCGCCCCCCGACGACGCCCGCATGCCTCTCGCGCCCCAGCGTTGCCCGCATGCCTCGCGCCCCGGCGACGCTCGCATGCCTCTCACGCCCCGGCGTTGCCCGCATGCCTCGCGCCCCGGCGACGCTCGCATGCCTCTCGCGCCCCGGCGTTGCCCGCATGCCTCGCGTGCCCTGGTGACGTCCACATGCCTCGCGCGCCCTGGCGATGTCCACATGCCTCGCGCGCCCTGGCGACGTCCACATGCCTCGCGCCCTGGCGATCATGTGTAGTAGACGACCGGCGATTAAGTACTAACTAGGCGATCTCATAGTCTTCTAAGCTACACTTTCCTTCCTTTTTATTTTAAATAAAAACATACTTAGAATTCATTTAAAATATATCCCTTTTTATTCCAATTGAATTTTACAGGTCCTTACATGCAGCACCCACAAAGCAAGCCTTATGCGAGACCTCCACCACATCGGGCGGGAACAACGTCATCCCAGTTTCAGCAACAACAATCCTGGAAACTTAAATGTTTCCATTGCGGTGGACCCCACACAGCCAATGTGTGCCCCAAGAGAGATTCAGAGAGGAGGTGTTTTGCCTGCCAAAAGACAGGGCACGTTGCTAGAGAGTGCCCTAGCAGGAATGGGGCGACTCAACCCAGTGGCTCTCAGCAGATGAGAAACGAAGGCAGCAGACCTCAGGCGACAGGGAGAGTGTTTGCCATGTCTGGAACAGAAGCATCTCAGTCAGGTAACCTCATGCAAGGTGTTTGTTTTATAGCTGGTAGAGGTGTAAAAGCTTTGTTTGATTCTGGAGCGACACACTCCTTTGTGTCAAGCCTGTGTGTAGCCGAGTTGGGTCTTCTAGTGAAGGAGTTACCCTTCGAACTATTGGTCTCTACACCTGCGTCAGGACAGGTGTTGACCTCTACAGTTTGCCCCGAATGTCCAGTGATAGTAGAGGGACGCAGATTCAAAGTGAACTTGATCTGCCTACCTCTTCAAGACCTGGATGTTATCCTGGGAATGGATTGGCTAGCTGCCAATCACGTTCTCATAGACTGCGGTAGTCAGAGGATAACGTTTCCAGACCTCCAAGGGTCAGATGTGATATCTGCTCAGCATGGGTGGTCGGAGTTGGAAAAAGGGGCGAGGTGCTTCGTGATGCTAGATCGGTTGGAAGTGAAGAATGAAGGGGAAGTAAGCAGAATACACGTGGTGAAAGATTTCACGGATGTATTTCCAGAAGAAGTACCTGGTTACCCCCTAAGAGAGAAGTGGAATTCTCTATTGATTTGGTACCTGGGGCTGGACCAGTGTCAATGGCGCCCTACAGGATGGCACCAGTCGAGTTGGTAGAATTAAAGAAGCAAGTGGAAGAGTTGCTGGAGAAACAATTCATCAGACCCAGTGTATCTCCATGGGGGGCTCCAGTACTCCTAGTTAAGAAGAAGGATGGAGGGTCTCGGCTGTGTATAGATTACAGGCAGTTGAACAAGTTGACCATCAAGAACAAGTACTCCCTACCTAGAATTGACGATTTGATGGATCAAATACATGGGGCCTCGGTGTTCTCCAAGATTGACCTGAGATCAGGGTACCACCAGATTTTGGTTAAAGCTGAAGATGTTCAAAAGACAGCTTTTAGGTCTCGGTATGGGCATTATGAGTATGTGGTGATGCCGTTTGGAGTAACCAATGCTCCAGTTCTGTTCATGGACTACATGAATAGGATTTTTCGCCCTTTCTTGGATAAGTTTGTGGTAGTTTTCATAGACGACATACTCATTTATTCAAGGACCGAGGAAGAACATGAAGGACATCTGAGGACAGTGTTGGAGATTCTGAGGGAGAAGCAACTCTATGCCAAGTTCTCTAAGTGTGAGTTCTGGCTGAAGGAGGTCAACTTCTTAGGACACGTGATATCTGCTCGGGGGATCTCAGTGGATCCAGCCAAGGTAGAGGCAGTGTTGCAGTGGGAACGTCCTAAGACAGTCACTGAGATAAGGAGCTTTGTGGGTCTGGCGGGCTACTATCGGAGGTTTATTGAGGACTTTTCCAAGGTAGTGGCTCCTTTAACACAGCTGACCCGCAAGGACCAACCTTTTGTTTGGACCGACCGATGTGAGTAGAGCTTCATGGAACTAAAGGAAAGGTTGACTAGTGCTCCAGTGCTGGTGATCCCCGAGGTAGGAAGACCTTTTGATGTCTACTGTGATGCTTCACATCAGGGTTTGGGATGCGTCTTGATGGAAGAGAAAAGAGTGGTTGCATATGCTTCAAGGCAACTCAAGGTTCATGAGAGAAACTACCCTACGCATGATTTGGAGTTGGCGGCTGTGGTATTTGCCTTGAAGATCTGGAGGCACTATTTATATGGAGCTCGGTTCCAGGTGTTCAGTGACCATAAGAGCCTGAAATACCTGTTCGATCAGAAGGAACTAAACATGAGACAAAGAAGGTGGATGGAGTTTCTAAAGGACTACGATTTTCAACTCATGTATCATCCAGGGAAGGCCAATGTAGTGGCAGATGCTTTGAGTAGAAAATCAATACAAGTAGCCACCATGATGATGGAAGAGCAGAAACTGATCGAACAGTTCAGAGACTTAAACCTTGGGGTAGAATTTCACGTAAATCACATTAGTTGTAGTAAGCTGGCTATAACTAATGACTTCCTTGGAATGATAAAGGATAAGCAGTTGGAGGACCCTAGTCTGAAGCGTACTGTGGAGTCACTAGGGACAGATCAGGCTCGAGACTTTGTGATGGGCGATGATGGGATCTTGAGGTTTAATGGCAGAATTTGCATCCCTGCAAATGGAGAGTTGAAGAAGATGATCCTAGATGAAGGTCACAAGAGTCGCCTTAACCTACATCCAGGCATGAACAAGATGTACCATGACTTGAAGGAGTCATTTTGGTGGTCGGGCATGAAGACAGACATCGCCCAGTATGTTGCAACCTGCTTAACGTGTCAGAAGGCGAAGGTAGAGCACCAAAGACCTGGCGGGTTGTTACAGCAACTGGATATCCCTGAGTGGAAATGGGACTGCATCGCCATGGATTTTGTCACCCATTTACCCAGATCGGTAAAGGGTCATGATGCAATCTGGGTCATCATTGACAGGCTGACGAAGAGTGCCCACTTTCTTCCAGTGAATAAGAAGATGCCTATGGCCAAGCTGGCACAGTTATACATCAAAGAAATAGTAAGGTTGCATGGAGTGCCTTCCAGCATCGTTTCAGATAGAGATCCCAGGTTCACTTCACGGTTTTGGCAGACCTTACAAGAGTGCTTGGGAACTAAGTTGAGGATGAGCTCTGCATATCATCCCCAAACAGATGGTCAGTCAGAAAGAACGATCCAGTCCTTGGAAGATCTGCTGAGGACGTGTGTCTTGGATCAATTGGGAAGTTGGGACGAGGTGTTGCCACTGGTGGAGTTTACTTATAATAATAGTTACCACGCCAGTATTGGGATGGCACCATATGAAGCCCTGTATGGGAGGAAATGCAGAACTCCCTTATGTTGGTACCAGGAGGGCGAAGCAGTCTTGGTTGGGCCAGAGTTGATTCAGCAAACGACCGAGAAGGTGCAACAGATACAAAGCAGAATGAAAGCTTCTCAAAGTAGGCAGAAGTCATATGCAGACCAGAGGAGAAAGCCTTTGGAGTTTGCTGCTGGAGACCATGTGTTCATGAAAGTGACACCAACCAAGGGTGTAGGACGGGCGATCAGATCAAAGAAGTTGTCCCCTAAGTTTGTGGGACCATATCAGATCTTAAGAAGGATTGGTCCAGTGGCTTATGAGATCGCCCTACCTCCCCATTTAGCGAATCTGCACAATGTCTTTCATGTATCACAGCTGAGGAAGTACATGGCAGACCCTAGTCATGTGCTGGAAGTGGACGATGTGCAGATCAGGGATGACTTGTCCTTTGAAGCAAAACCAGTCAGGATTGATGATCGGCAAAGTAAACAGCTCAGAGGCAAGACCATCGACATGGTGAAAGTGGTGTGGGATGAGAGATCGGGGGATTCAACTTGGGAGTTAGAAGAACCCATGAGAGAAGCTTATCCATACCTCTTTTCCTTGTAATTCAATTTTCGGGGACGAAAATTTTTCTTGATGGGGAGAATGTAAGGACCTGTAAAATTAAATTGGAATAAAAGGGTATATTTTAAATGAATTCTAAGTATGTTTTTATTTAAAATAAAAAGAAAGGAGAGTGTAGTTTAGAAGACTATAAGAGTTCCTTGTTAGTACATAATCGCCGGTCGCCTAGACTACACGTCATCGCCAGGGCGCGAGGCATGCGGGCGTCGCCAGGGCACGAGGCATGCGAGCATCGCCAGGGCGCGAGGCAGGCGGGCATCTTCCAGGGGGAGACATCGGTCGTCCGCCAGGATGAGGCATCGGTGGATAGTCTTCGCGCGAGAGATCATCGGTGGATCGTCTTCGCGCGAGAGGTCATCGGTGGATCGTCTTCGCGCGAGAGATCATCGGTGGATCGTCTTCGCGCGAGAGGTCATCGGTGGATAGTCTTCGCGCGAGAGGTCATCGGTGGATAGCCTTCGCGCGAGAGATTATCGGTGGTTTGTCTTCACGCGAGAGGTCATCGGTGGATAGTCTTCGCGCCAATGGTCATTGGTGAAAGGTTATCGCGCGATGTCGAATTTCACACAGAGAAGGTGGGACCCAGACTCCCAGCATGAAACGTCCTGCACGCGCGCCACGTAGACAAAAAGGGTGGTTCAGAATAGTGACCTCAGAGTGTTAGCCTGCGCAGAGGCACGTTTAGTCTTACTGTTCAGGGCAGCGTACACGCAAACTTCCCTGCAGAGTGGGTGGTGGCAGCTGCTTTTGTGGACAAGTTGGTTTAAGATGCAAAAACCCACTTCTGAGAGAAAGGAACGTTGCAGTGGTTCAAGAGCGAAAGAGTGTGTTTGCCTCCCTTCTTCTCCTTTTCTCTCCTTCGCACTGCGATTCAGGTACCTTCACCCAAAAGTACGACGAGCGACGGCTACCATTAGAGCACCTGGGAAGTTCTCTGCAAGTCCTACAAACCAGACGCAAAAACAGAGTGAAAGCATCTTTTAAGCTCTGTTGGGTTTTGGAGTTCTTGGTGTTTTGTGCAAGTCCAGGTAAGGGAAGCTAGCTTTATTTTCAATAAAAGTCGTAGATTTGCTGTTTCTAAAGTGAGGGCAACGTGGTCGCCGGTTTCATATTCTTTTTCGTGATTCTCTATTCTATGTGTTTGGGCAACGTGGTCGCTGGTTTTAAACTCCTTTTTCATGATGTTCTGTTCTCATGTGTTTGGGCGACGTGATCGTCGGTTTTAAATACAGATTTCGAAATCCTCTGTTTTGGACGTGATCGCCGGTTTTGGCGTTGTTTTTCGAACTCCCCTGTTTTTGGTGTTGTTTGAAAACTGTTTGAGATTTAAATGTGATATTCGAAAATCTAAACCAGGGGATGATTGTTGTTGTGATTGGGATTGTTCATTAAATGTTGTATGATGTGTTGAATATTGTGAATGTGGGATCAAGGCATAGTATTTTCAGGAAAGAAAATACCGTGTAAGATCGTGTAGGGTGTGCATTGACCGGTGATTCGTTTTTATGAGATATCCTGACTCTCCTGATATAATGGAATCATATAGATGAAGTTATTCAGGCGTTGAGAGTCGAAGGAGGTTCGTATGTATGGGTGAGTTGTTTGAAAGAGAACGAGCTCGACCCGTTGTATGGATTAACCCTGTCATGCGAGGATAGTGATGATATTGAGATTCATTTATACGCTTGTGAATGTGTGTGATTTCACGGCGACCTTGTGAATGTGTGTGATTTCACAGTGGTGCAGCATGGCAGGTGCAGATCTCTGAGTCTAGTCAATGCATGAGTCTTCCGGAAGTGGTGTCAAGTGTCTTGTGTGATGAGTCAGTGGAAGTCTGACGTGAGAAATGAGGAACATTGAAATTGAAAGACACTTGATGCATTATGTGAAATAGAACGACTCTTGTGAATATTGTGAAATGTGTGATTACTTGGTGGTCATGTGAAGGGAACGAGAAAAATTGATAGTTTTTACGTGGGTGTCTTTAATTTGTTTCATCTTGATTTTAAAATATCATATCTAAACTCTTTTTCAAATGTCTAGCTTACCCTGTGATTTTTTGGTGTTGTGTTTGGCTCTTTCTTAAACCTGTGATGATCGTGTATAATTTACACGGGAGCAGATGATGTTGCAGGAAGTAGAGCTCCTCAGTGAGTGGTCGCCGGAAGGAGATCGCCTGTTCCTACTTCTGTTAGGCGATCACCCCTTTTTCTGTTTTCTGATAGGAGATTGCCGTTCTCTGATAGGAGATCGTCGTTTTGCTATTAGGAGATCGCCTGTTTTTTTTATTTTACTGTATTTTGTTTACGTTTTTGGAAAATTTGACCGATTATGATGGAAGAGGGCCAAGCACAACCTTCCATGAAAGGCAAGAGCCAAGTCAAGAGCGTCTAAGACCAAGCTAGGAGCGTCTAAGACAAGCTAGGAGCGTCTAGGACGAGAAGGCCAAGCTAGAAGCGTCTAGGACAAGAAGACTTGGATCAAAGCTATGAATGGGAGAGTGGTGCTTGGCCCTCTTCCATCAGATTATGTATTGAACTCCCTGTGAGGAGAAACTTCATTACATATATATAATTATGTTCACTTCAATATAGTTGTTTACCTTTATTTTTATTATATAAATATGAAAAGCATTTGGCGGGATGTTACATCAATAGTGCTCTTCCAGCAACCCCATTGATGCTCACCCACAAGCTCTTTCCTGGACTCTTGGCCTCGAAGAAGTACAGGAAAGCATCCACGGAAGGCAGGTGGTCGAAATGCTTGCACAGAATGGCGAAGGCCCAGCCATTGGGACGAAGCTGAGCGGGGGCTACGTTCATCTCTATTAAGAGCGCCCACTCAAAACAAGTGAAGGGAAGGCGGAGGAGGACTTTCCTGAAGACCATGGAGTAGACAAAGCATAACGGACCCTCCTGACCGGACACCTCATCGCAGCAAACGAGCTCACCTACCCTACAGGGGGTCACCCACACGAACTTGTTGTGTTCCTTCGCAAAGATGTGGGAGGGGTGGCAAATCTCACTTTTTCTATAGTCCACTATGCTCTTGGAGGTAGTGAACACAGAGACTTCCTTCAAGAGTCTGCTGGAAGCCTAGGGATACAGGGTTTGGTAAGGAACAGAGGGAAGAGCTAGGGTTGTTAGTGGAGTTGAGGGTTAGGGTGAGTTGGATTCGTCCATGGGTTGAGGTGAGTTAGACTGATCCATCGTGTGAAGAAATGGCTAAAACAAAGAAAAGAAAAGAAAGGCGAGGCTTAGAGAGGGAAGAATGTGTGTTTCAAAGAATGCAGCGAAACAGGAAAACAGAGAGTGATGAAATGTAAAATGCGAGAATCATAAACAGTCCCAGGCAATTATGGCAGATTAAAGAGCATCGCAATAGTAGAAACGAAGACAAAAATGGCAAAAAGAACATACCTTTAAGGGATCCTGAGTACAGATGATGAGGTATCGAGAAGGGAAGTAGAGCGTTCGAGAATCAGAGATATTTGAAAGATGAAAAAGAGAGGGAATGAAACAGTGAAGGGCGTATGGGGCAAAGGGTTTAACGTATAGGGGAAGCGCGGAACGACAACGCTTCCCAGCTGTTGAAATTGCCACGTGTATGCTCCACAAAAACAGTGGTGGGAGGTCACCTCGAGGCACTGTGCCCATCCAATCACTCAGAGCCACCTCAATGCCATGTAGGTCGCCAGGACGAGCAGTTAGGCTTTTCGCTTAAGCAAGCTCCAGCTCAAGCCTGGGAGGCTTGTGTAGTGGCCAGACCTCGAACGTCGGCAGTGTACAGTAGATGTTGACACAGTAGTACCCACAGAGAGGTCCCCAGAAATTAAATGTATTGAGTATTACGTTATTGAAAGCCCGATTTACAGATATACCTTGCATGGAAAACATGTGAGACATTTGGGTCTGGCACAAGTAGATTATCCCTGGGGGCACTAATGCCTAAGAGCGCTAGGGTTTTTAGAGAAAGCCGTGTGCAAGGCACGTGAGAAATTAGGGCACTTATAGAACGGATTGGTCTCGCGGCACTGGTACACACGTTGTAACCCTAGTGGCCATGTCGTTAGATACGCACTCCAGAAAAAGAATGTTGCCACGAGTGTTGCACTCTAAGGAAGGAATGTTGCCACGGGAGTTGCGCTAAGACTGTGCAACAGTATCCCGAAAAGGTAACCCTAAATTCGCTAGAGGCAAGGGTTTGGCAAGAGAATGCCAGCGGTAGGTGAACCTAGAAACAATTATATAAAAGGGTAAAACCCAAGGTAAAGGTACGTTCTTTTCTACGGAAGACATAGTTTCTACACACACATATAAGCTTAAGCACTTTTGCTAGTTTGATTTTTCTTTCCCTGTATTGACTTGACCGTCGAAGTCCAGTTACAGGTAGGGCCCCCTCTATCTCAATGGAGCCATCCTTGTGGAAGTACAGAACCATCGTGAAGATAGGAGGAACCACTATTTGCCTCAAAGTCAACGACGGCTGAGTCAACCAGCAAGAACAAATATGAAAGTACTACTTCCAATCCAAGAGGCATACATTATAGGTTGTGACCCTTTATCTTGAAACTTTGAAATTGTAATTTCAAAGGTAAAAGTGAAAAAAATTGAGTAACAAAGCCAAGGTGTTGGAAAATTTTGTGCATTGGTGGAGCTTCTGTTATAAAGAGATGCCCTTAATCAACAGTTTCCAAGTTAAAGAAATGGATAATTGGTTCTTATTCAAGCAAGGATTAGCAAAATGTATCCATGTTAATACTTTAGCACATCGATTTTGTCATTTTTGCTGCCATTCAATCAGCAATATTAGCTTTGGTCATCGACAGAAATAAAACCACATGAATTCTCAAATGAAAGTTAGAGATTCTGACTTTTGTATGTTTTGTATGTTGTAGCGACCAGTCCTCGGACACCGAGAACAGCTAGTAAAGGTGAGCCGCATCAGCTAGGTCCTATAGCATGGGCTAGAGCCACGTGGGCTGGGTCCCACAGGTAGTAGGGACTAATGGAATGGTTAGTCATCGGCATGCCGACCACCAGAGTGAATTGAGGTGTCCTCTTCACTCAGCATGTGATGAGTCCTCAGTAGCTAGGTGTGTCGAGGTGACATTGGCCTTGAATGTCTTGAACAACAGGACTAGAGCATCTGATGTGGGTCCTGAAAGAAGACCAGTTATCAGTAAAATGCCCAGAGGTAGGGAGAAGCCTAAGTCACGAAGCGCCCATGCTTGTGGCAGGGAAAGTACAGTTAGGTGCAGAGTCCTGAAGGGTCGAGTACTCATTAGGATTAGGGTTTCCCAGTGAAGCTACATGCATGGCACGTGAACAGTGAAGGTGCTCCCAGGACAGGTGGCCCCAGAGACTAGGTGCACGAGGGGGTACCCAGGTGGCCATCCTGTTAGAATTTGCACTCCAGTTAAGGAAACCTTATGTGCTAGATTACCCTAAGTTTGGGTGATAGCGACGCGAGGGTATTCCAGTAAACCCTAAATATGGGTAGCGGCACAGAGGAAACCCTAGACTATATAAAGGGTAGTAAAATACTTCACAAAGGTACGCAGTTTCTAAAATTAAACAAAGATACTGAATACACTTGGTGTGCTTGCCCTAGTTCTGGACTTAAGCGTCGGACTGCAAACGGCCTCTAGGGCGCCCTTTCTATCTTGCAGGTGCAGGTTGTTTGGAGACAGCAAAGCATAATTCAAGGTGAGGGAAGGAGGCGTGTGAGCGTCGTAGAGTCAACCGGCAGGAGAGTCAACCGGCAAGAACATATGTATATATAACCTTTATCACAAAATTCAACATTTAGAAATGCCTAAGTTTCTTATCATGTTACCATAGTTTAAATACAATAATAAACACTTAATTTAATCCTTAAAAGTGCAGCCATCAGATTACGATCTAAAATTAAAGAATTCATAAATGAGTTTTTAAAAGTATATAATTTGTCGATTATATTAGTCCAAAATTTATAAAAATATGTATGGTTTAAGTATTTAATGTTAATTTGTATTTAGGAACCAAAATAGCATGTGCTGAATTTTAGAGGTTATGACAAAATAATTGATAGTTTTAAAAACTCATCTGATATTTCTTTAGTTTTAAATTTTAATTTAATGGGATACATTTTAAGGGACTAAAATGGTAGTTTGCTCTAAAATTTGAATTTTAATTAACATTTTTTACAAGATTCAACAAACCTGCATTAATAATGCAAAGAAATTTGGTTATGTGGAGCTCGGGACTAGTTGGATAAAGTTTGTGCTATCTGGCAATGTCATGGTAATGTAATCATAGACAATTTGCTTTTGCTGAACAAATGAACTTTTAGATGAGTAAACTGTAATAATAGACAATTAGTTTGGTTGACCTACCTGCCACTCCATTCCCTTCTTTTTGTAAGTGAAAATGATAAACAAAAAGGAGCATAACTGTTCCTGCCGGTTGACTCTCTCGTCAGTTGACTTCTGCGATCGCTTGCACCTTCTCTCTTTCCCTTGATTAGAACAGCTGAACCTACAAAGAAAGAAAGATGGGCGCCCTAGCGGCCGTTTGCACTCCGACGCTCAAGTCAAGATTAAGGCAAGAAACACCAATGTATAGCAAAGAGTTCTATCTCAAATGCTACGTAACTCTGGGAACGCTTTGCTACCTGTTTTATAGCCTTTCTAGGGTTCCTGTCGCGCCTATCCTTGTGTCCCTGTGTTGCCTCTTAGCGAATCCAGTACCCTGAGTGGTTGGCCAACGTGGTGTTAGTAAAGAAAGCTAATGGTAAGTGGAGAATGTGGGTCGACTTCACTAACTTGAATAAGGCCTGCCCCAAGGACTCATACCCGCTTCCCAGCATTGACGCCTTGGTAGACAGCGCCTCAGGATGCAAACTCCTCAGCTTTTTGGATGCATTTTCTAGGTATAACCAGATATGAATGCACCCTAGAGACGAATGGAAGACAGCATTCATGACGGAGCTCTCCAGTTACTGCTACAAGGTGATGCCCTTTGGGTTGAAGAATGCAGGAGCGACGTATCAGAGGCTGATGGACCGAATACTCATCCCTATGATAGGGTGAAACGTGCAAGCATATGTAGATGACATGGTGATCACCTCCCAGGAGAAAGACCAGCATGTGGCTGACCTCGAAGAACTCTTCAGCACCATAGCCAGGTATAATTTGAAGTTGAACCCTGAAAAATGTGTGTTTGGGGTAGAAGCAGGAAAATTCTTGGGGTTCTTACTGACTGAACATGGAATAGAAGCAAACCCTGAGAAGTGCACAACCATAATAAGGATGAGGATTGTAAGGACCTAGAAACTTTAATTGGAATAAAAGTGTTAGACTTAAATAATTTCAGAAGATGTTATTATTTAAAATACAAAGAGTTGGTAATTGAAGTTTCGTAGTAGTTGGACCTCGGACGTCGCCCAAGGTCTGGGGTCAGCTGGTAGAGGTCGGTCGGCTGACATGTGAATCAAGAAGAGTAAAGGAAGAAAAGTGTAGCTTAGAAGTCTACGAGTTCGCCGTTGTTGAAGATGGAGGCGATCTCCGACTTCTCTGGGACATAATCGCCTGTCGCCTAGAGGAGACATGACCGCCAATCGCCTATGGCTTACGTGATCGACAGGAGTGCACGTAGTATGTGGTCTAGATACCGAATCAACCAGAGTGGGTTCCACAAAACCACACGTATCAAGGTGTGGGTTAAGCCTTAGATACGCTGTGCATGCAAAGCTCTATGCTTGAGCATAAGAAGTCATCCTTAGTGTTGCATGCATGGGAGCACGAGGAGTAGTGCTGATCTACTCTTGGAAATGTGAAGCTACCGATGTCACCAAGCCATGTGGAGGTAATACCTTGGACGTAACATAGTGGGATGGAGAACCTTCAGCAAGGTGTGACGATATGACATCGGTGAGCAGAGTAAGGCGATGTGTTCTCGTCACACACAAGGGCGATAAGAGATCGCCAACAGGATGAGAGGAACATCGGTCATCAACCAGGATGGGAGACACATCGGTGGTCTGCCAGGGTGAGACATCGGTGGTCTGCCAGGTTGAGACATCGGTGGTCTGCCAGGGTGAGACATCGGTGGTCTGCCAGGGAGAGACATCGGTGGTCTGCCAGGGTGAGACATCGGTTGTCTGCCAGTGTGAGGAATCAGTCATCACCGGGATGAGGCACATCCGTCATCGCCGGTATGAGAGACACATCGGTCGTCTCCCAGGGAGAGACATCGGTCGTCCTCCAGGATGAGGCCTCAGTGGATAGTCATCGCGCGAGCGGTCATCGGTGGAAGGTTATCGCGCGATGTCGAGTTTCACGCAGATAAGGTGGGACCCAGGCTCGCAGCATCAGACGTACTGCACGCGCGACACGTAGACAAAAAGGGTGGTTCAGAATAGTGACCTCAGAATGTTGGCCTGCGCAGAGTCATGCGTGGTCGTACTGTTCAGGGAAGCGTACACGCAAACTTCCCTGCAGAGTGGGTGGTGGCAGCGGCTTTTGTGGACAAGTTGGTTTAAGATTTAAAAACTCACTTCTGAGAGGCAAAGAAGGTGCTGTGGTTCAAGAGTGACAGAGTGAGTGAGTGAGTTACCTTCATCCTTCTCTTTTCTCTCCTTCGCGCTGCGATTCAGGCATCCTCAAGCACCAGTGCGACGAGCGACGACTGCCCTTGGAGCACCTGGGAGGTTCTCTGCAAGTTCTCCAGACCGGGACACTAAAACAGAGTGAAAGCATCTTTAAGCTTCGTTGGGTTTCGGAGTTCTTGGAGTTTTGCGCAAGTCCAGGTAAGGGAAGCTAGCTTTATTTTCAATAAAAGCCGTAGATTTGTTGTTTCTGAAGTGAGGGCGACGTGGTCGCCGGTTTCATATTCTTTTTCGTGATGCTCTGTTCTATGTGTTTAGGTGACGTGGTCGTCGGTTTTAAATACAGATTTCGAAATCCCCTGTTTTGGACGTGATCGCCGGTTTTGGCGTTGTTTTTCGAACTCCCCTGTTTTTGGTGTTGTTTTTGAAACTGTTTGAGATTTAAATGTGATATTCGAAAATCTGAACCTTGGCATGAGTTTTTCTGTGACTGGAATCGTTCATTAAGTGTTGTATGACGTGTTGAATGTTGTGAATGTGGGATCAAGGCATATTATTTTCAGGAAAGAAAATACCGTGTAAGATCGTGTAGGATGTGCATTGATCGGTGATTTCTATAATGAGATATCCTGACTCTGCTGAGATAATGGAATCACATAGAGGAAGTTATTCAGTTGGTGAGAGTCGAAGGAGGTTCATATGAATGGGTGAGTCGTGTGAAAAAGAACGAGCTCGGCCTGTTATATGGATTAACCCTGTCATACTGTGAGAGTGATGAAATTGAGATCGAGTTTGTGTTGATGCGCATAGCTGTGGAAACATTACAGCAGTTTAGTATGACAGGTGCAGATCTCTGAGTCTAGTCAATGCACGAGTCTTCCGGAAGTAGTGTCAAGTGTCTTGTGTGATGAGTCAGTGGAAGTCTGACGTGAGAAATGAGGAACATTGAAATTGATAGACACTTGATGCATTATGTGAATTGAAAGACTTTTGAGGAATTGTGAAATATGTGATTTCTTGATGGCTGTGTGATATGAATGAGGAAGTGATGGACTTTTGTGAATGTTTAAAAAGGCTGATCTATGTTGTTTGTCCAGTTCATAATTTAAAGTTTAAAAATATCTAGCTTACCCTTTGTATTGTTATGTGGCTGTTTTCTCTTAAAACTGTGATGATCGTGTATTTTACACGGGAGCAGATGTATCTTCCAGGGAGTAGATCTCCTCATTGAGTGGTCGCCGGGAGGAGATCGCCTGTTTCTGTCTCTACGTGGTGATCGCCTGTTTCTGTCTCTACGTGGTGATCGCCTGTTTTCTGTTCTGATAGCAGATCGGCTGTTTTGGGTCTTCTGATAGGAGATCGCCTGTTTTGTCCTTTTCATACTGTATTTGGTTTTTATTTCGAAACAATTGATGGAAAGTATTAAAACCCTATAAGAGGGACGTCTCTTTTTGAATACAATGTACGGGATGATGTATTTTCAATATCTAATACATATGTTGATTTTATAAATTTAATATCTACGCTTTATTCTATTATATAAATAGGAAAAGGTTTTGGAGGGATGTTACAAGGATCCTGGTTTCCATGAAAGAAGTACAGCAGTTGACAAGTCGGCTAGCCGCCCTGTCACATTTAGTTTCAGCAGGAGGTGAGAAAGGGTATCCTTACTTCCAGTGTTTGAAAAGGAACATCAGGTTCTTGTGGACTACTGAGTGTGAGGAGTCCTTCCTCAAGTTGAAAGAGTATCTGGCTAGTCCCCCATTGTTGTGTAAACAACGGCCAGGTACCCCACTTTGTTTATACTTCGCCATCACAGAAAGGGCGATCAGCTCAATCCTCGTCCAGGAACAGGACCAAGTGCAGAAACCAATCTATTTTGTCAGCAAGGTCTTGCAGGGGCCTGAGGTATGTTATCAGGCCATCGAGAAGGCGACATTAGCCGTGGTGTTCCCAGCAAGGAGGCTCCGTCACTATTTCCACAGCTTTACGATCATTGTGATGACGGACCTCCCCATTCAGAAGGTCATGTAGAAACTAGATGTTGCAGGAAGAATGGTTCGCTGGGCAGTAGAACTATCTAAGTTTGATGTGTAGTATGAACCACGAGGACCCATCAAGGGTTAGGTTTACATAGATTTTGTGGTAAAGCTCTCCGCAGAGGCCACTCAGTAGGGAGAGGTAGGTTTCAGGTGGGTCCTTTCAGTAGATGGATCGTCAAACCAGCAGGGTAGTGGCACTGGAGTGATCTTGGAAGGACCAGGAGGGGTCCTTATAGAGCAGGCCCTGTGGTTTGCCTTCAAAGCAAGTAACAACCAAGCAGAGTATGAGGCTTTGATCCTAGGGATGCTGCTAGCAAAGGAGATGGGTGCAGAATGTTTACTAGCCAAGAGTGATTTGCTATTGATCACGGGGCAAGTAACAGGTGAGTATCAGGCTAAGGACCCACAGATGGCTACTTACCTCGAGTAGTAGAGCTCTTGAAGAGGACCTTTGTTGAGTTTGAGTTGCTGCATGTCCCTCGAGAGCAAAATGCTAGAGCTGACTTGCTAGCAAAGCTCGCCAGCTCAGGCAAGGGGGGCAGGGTGAGGACGGTCATTCAGGAGACTCTAAGAGCACCTCGAACAGCCATAGAAGGTGGCACAGACGTACAGATGATAAATGTCTCAGATGCAGGAACAAGAAGCCATAAGTCTCTTACCCAGGAGACGTTGAAGATGCCCCGCATAAGCTCGTATGGTCCGGCAGGGGAGAGGTCGTCACAGGTTCACTTGGTTAAAGAAGGGGAAACGTGGACCCAGCAGAAGCCAGAATCATAAAGAAAAATGTAGCCCGCTACACTCTGATTGATGGCAGTTTGTTTAGGCATGGTTACACCCATTCTATCTTGACTTGTGTAAGTGGGGCATAGTGCACCCGCATCATAGTTGAGGTCAATAAAGGCATATGTGAGAGTCACATCGGTGGCTGAGCTCTGTCGCCTTTCCATACCTGCGGGATCGACATCCTGGGACCATTTCCCTTAGCGATCAAACAGTTGAAATACCTCGTGGTGGCCATAAAATATTTTACCAAATGGATCGAGGCTAAACCAGTAGCGCAGATCACAGTGCACAAATTCCAGCACTTTGTGTGGAAAAAATATAGTGTCGTTTTGGAGTACCAAAGTGTTTGGTGTTTGATAATGGCACTCAGTTTGCGAGCCAGCAGTTGGGAAAATTGTGCACAGAACTCGGCATTAAGCAAGTGTTTGCATCATTCGAGCACCCTTAGACCAATGGGCAGGTCGAATCAGCCAACAGAGTCCTACTCAGGGGCTTGAAAAGAAAACTTGAAAAGGCTAAAGGGACTTGGGCGGAAGAGGTTCCCAGGATTATGTGGGCCTTGGGAATGGAGCATACAGGCTGGAGACTTTGGAAGGAGGGGCAATCCCTCGAACATGGAACGGTGCCAACCTCAAGTTTTATTTCAGTTAATTACTTTGTATTCAACACAGTTGTATTATTCAATTAAGGGGACACTCTTTTTCCCTACGGGGTTTTTTAACAAGGTCACCCAATAAAAGAAAAGAATTGAGAAAGATATATTTGTGTTGAACCGTAAGTGAACCTCTTCTACATTGTTAAAGAAAGGGGGAGAATAGTATGGTCAAAGAATTTAATGACTGGAGCGTATTCAGTTTCAAATCATTTAAAGCTCAGTCAAAGAAAACAGTTTTTCTGTTAAGGTTCCAAAACAAACAATCGGTTGTTTCCTCGAATCAATCAGTTGTTTTGTCACTTAACAGTTTTCAAACTTTCTCAAAACATCTAAGTGTAAACAATCGGTTGTTTCGACAGAACAATCGGTTGTTTCAACTTAGTTTGAAAAACACTTTACTTTGTTTAAAGATTGAGATGCTAAGTGCTTTGAGATTTAATCTAAGGGTGGATTACAACATTAAACTACCCCAGAACAAAACAATAAACCAGCACAGCAGCATCAAGCAAAGCAGAAGCTTCATCATCCTTCAAAGGATTTGGATTCTTCAAAACCTTGAACACCACTTGGTTCAACAAACCTCTCCTACCTTGTTAAAGAAAGGCAGAGAATAGTATGGTTCCAAGAAATGTCCTTCGTGGTTTGAAAGCCGAGGTCGAGGCATGTAAGTGAATCTCTCCTACCTTGTTAAAGAAAGGGGGAGAATAGTAAGGTTCCAAGAAAAGTCCTCCGTGGCTTAAACAGCCAAGGTTGAGGCACGTAAGTGAACCTCTCCTACCTTGTTAAAGAAAGGGGGAGAATAATGTGGTTCCAAGAAAAGTCTTCTGTGGCTTAAACAGCCAAGGTTGAGGCAGGAAAGTGAACCTCTCCTACCTTGTTGAAGAAAGGTGGAGACTAGTATGGTTCCAAGAAAAGTCCTCCGTGGTTTGAAAGCCGAGGTCAAGGCACGTAAGCGAACCTCTTCTACCTTGTTAAAGAAAGGTGAAGAATAGTATAGTTCCAAGTTAAAGACCTCTTCCTCGACTTTTTACAGCGAGGTCGAGGCAAGTTAAAGACCTCTTCCTCAACTTTTTACAGCGAGGTCAAGGCAAGTTAAAGACCTCTACCTCGACTTTTTGCAGCGAGGTTGAGGCAAGTTAGAGACCTCTTCCTCGACTTTGTACAGCGAGGTCGAGGCAAGTGAAGTCTTCCTTGGCTTATCAGTCGAGGTTGACAGAGAAGAGGTCTTCCTTGTCTTATCAGTCGAGGCTGACAGAGACGAGGTCTTCCTTGGCTTATCAGTCGAGGTTGACAGAGACAAGGTCTTTCTTGGCTTATCAGTCGAGTTCGATAGAGATGAGGTCTTCCTTGGCTAATCAGTCGAGATCGATAGAGATGAGGTCTTCCTTGGCTTATCAGTCGAGGTCGACAAAGATGAGGTCTTTCTTGGCTTATCAGTCGAGGTCGACAAAGATGAGGTCTTCCTTGGCTTATCAGTTGAGGTCGACAAAGATAAGGTTTTCTTTGGCTTATCAGCCAAGGTTGACAAACCTCCTTGGGCTTTTCAAACAAACTAAGGACCTCCTCGGGGAGTCCTCTTCTGCGACTCACGCGGGGAGTCAGAAACATAGGTTAACAAGTACCACAACATCGAGGTTGCTTAGAAAAGTTACTTGTGACACAGATATTGAAGTAAGAAGCTACAGATAAACCGGTACAGGTTTGCAAAGTCGTCAAACAAGACAAATACAAGTTGAGAAATAGAATATGCAGAAAGGAGGATGATAACAATATTAAGAAAGAGTTGCAGCAGCCAAGTTGTGCTCAGAGCATAAGGTATCAGTTATTAACACAAGAGCAAAAAGCAAGAAGTTAAGTGCATTAAATAAAGTGTACGAATATTTACAAACAAAATAACAGTCTAACATTAGAGTCTCAAGAAGAGCAGAGGGGGTTTAAGAATCTTCAGCAGTATCCACCAGTTGACCCTCGACAATAATTCTCTTCAGGCCTGTTTGGGAGAGGTCCACCCCAGGATGCACACAGGCAACCTGGGCGAGGGCGTCACCAAACCCAGCACCGTAGGCTTCAACTGCCTCGTTGGTGAGTTCATCTTTGGCCTTCTAGTAGAGCTCCTCTCTACGAGCCATTTCTGTCCTCGAACTCAGCCATCTCCTTCTTCAGTTGACCCATCTCTTGCTTCATCCGGGACACGTCCGCTTCTCGACGCGCCAAATCATCAACATGTATGGCCAGGTCTTCCTTAAGGTCGACCATGTCCTCCTTCTTGTGTTGCAACTCGCTCTTCAAGTCCTCCACGGCCATGCGGAAGTCATTACACTTGAAATGCAGGTGGAGGGCCTCCTAAGACTTAGAAAATAGGAGGTCCCTGACCTTCTTATCAGACTTCCGCAGCTCCACAACCTCTAGAGTGAGGCTGGTTATGCGGCGATCTGCCTCTACAGTAGCGAGAGCACGACACTCGACGTTGAGCTAGGATTTGCACATCTTTTTGAAGAGGAGGCTTGACCCGCTGAGAGCCCTCCCAAAGTCCTGGGCCACTTGCTCCATAAGTGACCCCACTTCCATGCCTTTCAAGACCTCCAACTCTTGGGTGGACTTCAGCATACGTTGGAGGAAGGGGGCTAGAGTGGTAGGGGGGCTAGTGGTGTGCTCGCAGGAACGCTTTCTCCCCATCCCTCAGGTTCTACAGCATGTGGGGGAGAAGAGGCATTTGGAGGTCGATCCTTGAAGGAGGGGGCATCCTCATCTTCAGAGTTAGAGGCCACCTAGGTATCTTTTCTCTTCCTCTTGAAGGCCAACCCTGAGTGGGTGCCCTCATCATCAGAGGGAGGGACCTCGACTACCACAACTGCACCCTAAGTTTGTGTGGTAGGGAGTTCAGTGGGGGCCACGGCAGCAAGAGGGGCAGCAGCGAGAGGAACGGTGGTGGTAAGATCGTCGATAGAAGGAAGGTTGGCTTGGACTGGTCAGGAAGGGCCTACACCACCCTTTTTGGTAGCACGAACAGCCAATTGTTTCCTCCTCTCAGCACCAATAGTCATTTCTGCCACAAGCAACAAGAAAATATAAGGCACCCTGTTCTTGCCAGTTGACCCGCCTGTCGGTTGACTCACGACACTCACACACCTCCTTCCTCACGTTGATATGTGCTTGGTTCTCTCGAAGCAATCTGCACCTGCAAAAGAGAAAGGGGGCGCCCTAGAGGCCGTTTGCACTCCGACGCTCAAGTCAGTGTAGGGCAAGCAACACCAATTGTATTGAGTTTCTCTCTGTGTTTAGGTCTAGAAACTGCGTACCTTTGTGAAGTATCTTAGTGTCCCTTATATAGTCTAGGGTTTACTGCGTCGCTAGCCCTAATTAGGGTTCGCTGCGCTACTAGCCATATTTAGGGTTTACTGGAATACCCTTGCGCCGCTATCACCCAATCTTAGGGTAATCTAGCACATAAGGTTTCCTTCTCTGGAGTGCAAACTCTCACAGGGTGACCACCTGGGTGCCTCCTTGTGCACCTAGTCTCTGGGGCCACCTGTTCTGGGAGTGCCTTCACTGTTTACGTGTCATGCATGTAGCTTCACTGGGAAAACCCTAGCTCTGGTGAGTACTTGTCCCCTCATGACTCTACACCCAACTGTGCTCTCCCTGCTACCCGCATAAGCACTTCGTGATCCAGGCCTCTCCCTAATTCTGGGTATTCAACTGGTCACTGGCCCACTCTGGGAACCAATCTTAGCTATTCTGTTTACGCTGTTCAAATCACCCAAGGCCGATGTCACCTCGCCACACTCTGTCGCCGAGGACTCCTCGACCTGCTGAGTGACGATGACACCTCCGCCCATCCTGGTGATCTGACGACTACTCACCCGTCTCTGTAGTCTGATGACTAGTCACCCCTCTCTGTAGTCTGATGACTAGTCACCCCTTTCTGTAGGCTGATGACTAATCACCCTTCCCTGTAGGCTGATGACTAATCACCCTTTCCTGTAGGCTGATGACTAATCACCCCTCTCTGTAGGCTGATGACTAATCACCCCTCTCTGTAGGCTGACGTCATCGACTAGCTGACCGACCGGATCACAAGCCCCCTAGTCTCGAGCTGTGAACTCGTTCTCAGCGAAGAGACTAAGTGGTCGATGGCAAGATCATTCCTCCTCCTTGAGCTTCTCCCTTTGCAACTTCTTCTTTTCGGTGTAATTTCTTTTTCTGCTTCATAACTTGTATAAACCTTTTAGCTGTAAAGGCTCACTGCATTGACTTCAATATGAATGAAATCTTTGCTCCAGCTGCATGTCCCTTTCCATTTTTAACTCTCTGCATGTGACTCAGCATTGTCCTTAACAACTTTATGCATAACTTCATGCCAGACGACTGACTTGAAGGGCCTAAATTCTTCGGCTTCTCGCAGCAGAACTTGCTTCTACCACCGACCACCGACTAGCATGTTGGTGCACCACTGATCAGTCATCATGCTTCAGGCTCTGCTTTACTTCTCTGTTACTCCAGTGCTAAGCACATAGAGGGCCTGAACGCCAAAGATGATGCTTGTGTTTTGGGGAAGAAAAGTGCTTCTCGATGACCTTTCTTGCCTCAACCTCGCTGTAAGAGGTCGAGGTGAGGTCTTTCTCCTCTCGCCTCAGCCTCGCTGTACAAAGTCAAGGTGAGGTCTTTCTGCTCTCGCCTCAGCCTCGCTGTACAAAGTCGAGGGTGAGGTCTTTCTTATCTCGCCCCAGCCTCGCTGTACAAAGTCGAGGTGAGGACTTTCTTATCTCGCCCCAGCCTCGCTGTACAAAGTCGAGGTGAGGACTTTCTTATCTCGCCTCAGCCTCGCTGTACAAAGTCGAGGTGAGGACTTTCTTATCTCGCCTCAGCCTCGCTGTACAAAGTCGAGGGTGAGGACTTTCTTCTCTGGTGAACCTTGTTGTTCATGTTGGGTGTTCTCACTCGAAGGGGAGGTGTTCTCGACGAACCTACCTTCCCGCTTACGAGACCTTTAACCCCAAGTGACAGGTTCAATCTTGCCTCGCATCGCTCACAGGCGAGGGAGGACTTAACTGACCTCACATCACTCATAGGCGAGGAGGATTTATCTGACCTCACATCGCTCATAGGTGAGGAGGATTTATCTGGGCGAACCCTTCTGTTCACGTTGGAGGTTCTCACTCAAAATGGAGGTGTGCTCTACGAACCTACCTCTCCACTCATGAGACCTCTAACCCCAAGTGACAGATTCTAACTGACCTCACATCGCTTACAGGCGAGGAGGATTTCTCTGGGCGAACCCTTCTTTCACATGGAAGTTCTCACTCGAAGTGGAGGTGTTCTTCTACGATTCTACCTCTCCACTCACGAGACCTCTAACCCCAAGTGACAGGTTCTATCTCGCCTCAGCCTCGCTGTAAGAGTCGAGGGGAGAGGACTTTTCTCTCGCCTCAAGAAGCAGAGGAAAAGGACTTATCTCTTGCCTCAACCTTGTTGTAAGAAGTAGAGGAAAAGGACTTATCTCTTGCCTCAACCTTGCTGTAAGAAGCAGAGGAAGAGGACTTTTCTCTCGCCTCAACCTTGCTGTAAGAAGCAGAGGAAGAGGACTTTTCATCTTGCCTCAACCTTGCTGTAAGAAGCAGAGGAAGAGGACTTTTCTCTCGCCTCAACCTTGCTGTAAGAAGCAGAGGAAGAGGACTTTTCCTCTCGCCTCAACCTTGTTGTAAGAAGCAGAGGACGAGGACTTTTCTCCAATGTTCTCTGAGTGGGTGCATGCTCCCAGGAGAGCACCTGGCGTGGCTGGTCTGAGCGCACTCGCCTGGTGCATCCTGCCTGCATGGCCTCATCACACTATTTCATGCCCGTTCCCATCGGCGAGGAGCTCTTCTTCTGGAATCATGCGAGGTGCATGCGTAACGCTCTCGCTGGGAGCTTGGGTCCCAGCTTAACACGTGTTGGCGAGACCCCGATGACCACACGCCGATGAGTGATCGTGCTCTGTACGTGGAGGCGACAGATAGCGTCCTCATGCGGCGATGTCTGATCGTGCTTGCACGGGGCGATGACTGATCGCGCGATGAATAACCACCGATGACTTCTTACACTCTGCTCCCAGGCGCTTGTCCAGGCGCTGATCTGTAGGTGGTGGTCACTTGGTACTGACCACTTATCACCTGCACTTGCGCTTGGGGCAAGGGGAACTTTAAACTGGAAAACACACACTTTATGTACTAAAGTCTTTTTTATTGGGTGGCCTCGTTAAAAACCCTCCTTAGGGAAAAGAGTGCCCCCTGGTGTATTCAACTGTTTACAGTGTATAGCGCGATAACGCATCTACTTTACATCTTAACTGGGTGTATATATGCTGGGTCTCCTTTCATTGGTGATGACCGACCTCACGAGTAGCGATCATGCCCTCTGCTTCAGCTTCCCCCCGAGCTACCTGGGAGCCCCCCTAGCGTAGCTCCCTCCATCACCTGATTTCCCCGTGCACAGGGATCTCATGCTGCTGGTCACCTGCCTGGGACCCCGAAGCGCGATCACCTTGTGGCTCCCTCAGGTAATCGGTTAGGAAACCTGTTCTCACCAACTCAGCAAGTTGATGCCCCAGCGCCAGGCAGGTGTAGAGTGTGTGTCCATAAGCCTGATGGAATTCACACCAGTCATCCTTCCTACTTCCAAGCACCTTGTCAGTTTTCTCTGGTACTCGGAGTCTTGCAGCTACAGCGGGAATTGCAATCAGCTCCGCCAACTCTATCATGAAATCATACCTGGGGGGTGCATTGTTCTCCCTTGCACGCCCCCTCGCCTGATCCTTCTTGGGTGTGTAGGGGCGAGACCTGCCCTGCGCTTTCTTCCCTTCTCTGGCCTCATGCACCCATGCGTGTTGCTCCTGCTTCCCCTGTCCTTCACGCGGCTTGGGCGGTGCAGCACTGCTTTTCTTCTCAGAGACCTGCATCTCTGCTACAATATGCGCCACCGCGCGTCGTCGAATCTCAACGAAGGTGGCAGGGTGATCTCTGATGAGCGATTCACTGAAAAGACCAGGCAGCACACCTTTCTTGAATGCATGCACCAGCATGTCCTCGTCCTTGCTGGGCAACCTCACTACCTCCGCACCAAAATGGTTGAGGTAGTCCTTCAACGACTCCCCCTGGTACTGTCGCACGTTGAACAGGTCGTAGGACACCATCGGTGGCGCTCTGTTGACGATGTACTGCTCTGTGAACAACTTCGAAAACTGCTGGAAGGAGGTGACGTGGCCCTCTGGCAGGCTCACGAACCACTCCATAGCTACTCCACTCAGCGTACTCATAAACACCTTGCAGTACACAGCGTCTGAGCCTCCAGACAACATCATCTGGGTGTGGAAGGCTATCAGATGCGCTTCTGGATTTTCCTTCCCCGTGAACGACGCCTTCACTCCCACCAGGTTGGGAGGCACCACTGTGTTCATGATCTCAGGGGAGAAAGGCATAGGGAAGGCCCTTGGGGGCGTCAGTGGAGCCTGATCCTCTCCCACGCGACCCCCAGCTTGCTGCATGTGGTGCAGACTCAAGCGCAGCTCCTCGTTTGCCTTGCGCAACTCCTCATTCCTGGCCTGAGAGGCGGCCAGGTCCTCCTGCATCCGCGCCTGTTGCGCCCTGGACTCTGCCACCGTCTCTTGGACGGCGCGCATCGTTTCCATGATTTGTTGCATGGTAACGCCGTCGGCTCCATTCGGCAGAACAGATCCATGTCTGGTATTCCTCATTCTCTGCGATTTCTACTCTCGTTCTTGTGTATGGGACCTTCGTTTTACTCCGGCCCCACGGTGGGCGCCAAATGTTCTTCCTGGTTGACCCGCCTGTCGGTTGACTCACGACACTCACACACCTCCTTCCTTACGTTGATATGTGCTTGGTTCTCTCGAAGCAATCTGCACCTGCAAAAGAGAAAGGGGGCGCCCTAGAGGCCGTTTGCACTCCGACGCTCAAGTCAGTGTAGGGCAAGCACCACCAATTGTATTGAGTTTCTCTCTGTGTTTAGGTCTAGAAACTGCGTACCTTTGTGAAGTATCTTAGTGTCCCTTATATAGTCTAGGGTTTACTGCGTCGCTAGCCCTAATTAGGGTTCACTGCGCTACTAGCCATATTTAGGGTTTACTGGAATACCCTTGCGCCGCTATCACCCAATCTTAGGGTAATCTAGCACATAAGGTTTCCTTCTCTGGAGTGCAAACTCTCACAGGGTGACCACCTGGGTGCCTCCTTGTGCACCTAGTCTCTGGGGCCACCTGTTCTGGGAGTGCCTTCACTGTTTACGTGTCATGCATGTAGCTTCACTGGGAATACCCTAGCTCTGGTGAGTACTTGTCCCCTCAGGACTCTACACCCAACTGTGCTCTCCCTGCTACCCGCATAGGCACTTCGTGATCCAGGCCTCTCCCTAATTCTGGGTATTCAACTGGTCACTGGCCCACTCTGGGAAACAATCTTAGCTGTTCTGTTTACGCTGTTCAAATCACCCAAGGCCGATGTCACCTCGCCACACTCTGTCGTCGAGGACTCCTCGACCTGCTGAGTGACGATGACACCTCCGCCCATCCTGGTGATCTGACGACTACTCACCCGTCTCTATAGTCTGATGACTAGTCACCCCTCTCTGTAGTCTGATGACTAGTCACCCCTTTCTGTAGGTTGATGACTAATCACCCTTCCCTGTAGGCTGATGACTAATCACCCTTTCCTGTAGGTTGATGACTAATCACCCCTCTCTGTAGGCTGAAGACTAATCACCCCTCTCTGTAGGCTGACGTCATCGACTAGCTGACCGACCGGATCACACCCCAAATCAGCAACAGGTTAACATGCAAAAAGTAGCTAAAAACCTAGAAGAAAAAGACAAGCAAGAACACTCACTAAGTAAGAACAAGTACCTATGTACTCTCGCAAGGTTTTGGGGTGGTACTCGTTTTTTATAAGCTCGACACTGCTAAACACTATCTCGAGGCCAGTCAGAAACTCGCACACTTCCCTATCTTGAGGGTGCAAGTCAGTTAGGGCCCTGGGTTTGGCCAGATTAGGGTTCTCCACCCAGTAAAGGGGAAACCCATCCAGAAGTGTAGGGTCGGTGGCACGACAGCAGATCTTGAAGAACTTGCATTTGAATCCTTTATAGGATTGTTGGAAGAGGGTCAGCAACGCCCTTCCAGCAACCCCGTTGATGCTAACCTAGAAGTTCTTCCCCGGACTTTTAGCCTCGAAGAAGTATAAGAAGGAGTCCACGGAGGGTAGATGTCCGAAGTAATTGCAGAAAATGGCGAAGGCCCTTATGAAGGCCCAGCCATTTGTGTAACATCCCACCAAATACATTTCATATTTATATAATATAAATGAAGATAAACAAGTATTTTGAAGTAAACATAATCATATATATATAATGGAGTTTTCTCCTCATCGGGAGTTTAATACATAACTGTGAATCTTTCCAAAAAAACTTAACCAAAAATACAACAAAAGACAAATCGGGCGATATGTTAACAAAAGGGCGATCTCCTAGTCAATCAGGTGATCTCCTATCAGCCAGGCGATCTCCTATCAGACCGGCGATCTCACTTTCCTGCAACGTCATCTGCTCCCGTGTAAATCATACACGATCATCACAAGTTTTAAGAAGAACGTCCACAAACGAAAACGCAGGGTAAGCTAGACAGTTTTAAAAGAGAATTTAGATATGAACTTTAAAATCAAGATAAATTAATTTAAGGCACCCACGTAAAAACATCAGCTTTCTCATTCTTCCCACATACCATCAAGTAAAAACCCACATTTCACAATTCCTCAAGAGTAGTTCATATCACACAGTGCAGCAAGTGTCTATCCACATACAGTGTTCCTCATTTCTCACGTCAGGTTTTCCACTGACTCACAATACATAGACACAAGACACTAATTCCGGAATACTCGTGCATTGATTAGACTCAGAGATCTGCACCTGTCATATTGCCCACTGTGGAATCTCACACATCCACAGGGTCGCCGTGAAATCTCTCACATTCATCAGCGTATAATGAATCTCACACATCACCATACAGCATGACAGGGTTAATCCACGCAAAACAGGTCGGTTTGTTCTCTTTCAAACAACCCACCCATACAGGTGAACCTCCTTCGACTCTCAACAACTGAGTAACTTCCTCTACGTGAGTCCATTACCTCAGCAGAGTCAGGATATCTCGTTCTTAATCACCGATCAATGCACCTACTACAAGATCTTACACGGTATTTTCTTTCCTGAAAATACTATGCCTCGACCTCACACTCACCACATCCAACACATCATACCATTCAAATAAATCATTCAAATCACATCAACAACCATTTCAAAGCTTCAGATCTTCGAATACCTCATGTAAATCTCAAGTAGTTTCAAAACAGTATCAAAAACAGAGGAGTTCGTAAAACAGCGCCAAAACCGGCGATCTAGTTCAAAAACAGAGTGTTTCGAAGATTGTATATAAAACCGGCGACCTCGTCGCCCAAGCACACAAACAGAGCATTTTACGCAGATGAAAACGAAAATGGCGACCACGTCGCCCTCACTTCAGAAGATAGCTAAACTATGGCTCGTATGGAAAAGAGGTCTAGCTTCCCTTACCTGGACTTGCGCAACCACCAGGAGCTTCGAAATCCAACGAAGCTCGCAGAATACCTTGGCTCTGTTTTTCGCGTCTGGTTGAAGGACTTGCAGAGAACTACCCAAGTGCTCCAATGGTGTTGCTTCTCGTCGTACTCTTGTGTGGAGAGGCTGAAATCGCAACGCGGAGGAGGGAACTCACTCTTTCTCTCTTCGACTACAACAACGTTTCCTTCCTCTCCCGTAGTGGATTTCAGTGACTTAAACCAACTTATCCCTCCAAAAGCAGCTGCCACCACCCACTCTGCAGAGAAGTCTGAGAACCACTGCCCTGAACAGTACTACCACTGTTGTCTCTGGTGCATGCCAACCACTGCTCTGAACAGTACTGCCACTGTTTGTCGCTTGTGCATGCCAGCCACTGCTCTGAACAGTACGACCGTGAGTGTCTCCCGCGCATGCCAACATTCTGATGTCACTATTCTGAACCACCCTTTTCGTCTACGTGGCGCGCGTGCAGAACGTCTCATGCTGGATGTCTGGATCCCACGTTCTCTGCGTATAACTTAACGTAGCGCGATGACCTTTTCACCGATGACCACAGGCGCGAAGACTATCCACCGATGACCTCTCGCGCGAAGGCTAACAACCGATGACCTCTCGCGCGAAGGCTAACAACCGATGACCTCTCGCGCGAAGGCTAACAACCGATGACCTCTCGCGCGAAGGCTAACAACCGATGACCTCTCGCGCGAAGGCTAACAACCGATGACCTCTCGCGCGAAGGCTAACAACCGATGACCTCTCCCCCTGATGATGCCCGCATGCCCCTCGCGCCCAGGCGATCCTGCATGCCTTGCGCCCTGGCGATGCTCGATGACACATCGCCACGCCTTCCTGGAGGTTCTTCATTCCACTATGTTACATCCAAGGTATTCTCTCCACAAGGCTTGGTGACGTCGGTAGCTTCACACTTCCAAGAGTTGATTAGCACAAGTCCTCGTGCGCCCAAGCGTGTAACGTTAAGGATGATTCTCTTATGCTCAAGTATAGAGCTTCGCCTGCCCAGCGTATCCAAGGTTTAACCCACACCTTGATACGCGTGGCTTTTGGGACGTACCAGGGTTGATCCAACATTTAAACTACACACTAAGTGTAGTTTCGGCGATTAGGTGTACTCTAGGCGACAGGCTACTAGGTACACACAGGCGATAGGCGTTCAAGCATAAGCTAGGCGATAGGCGTTCAAGCATAATCTAGGCGATAGGCGTTCAAGTGCCAGAGAAGTTGGAGATCGCCTACCCGCTTAATAACGGCGATCTCGTAGGCTTCTCAGCTATACATTCCTTCCTTTATATTTAAATAAACACGTGCTTCGAATTTATTTATAATATAACACTTTTATTCCAATATAAACTTCTAGGTTCTTACAATCTCCCCAACAAGAAAAATTTTCGTCCCCGAAAATTGGGTTACAAGGAAGGAGGTAAGGATATGCTTCTCTCATGGTTTCTTCAAATTCCCATGGTGAATCACCCGATCTTCACGTTGTCCACTCCCAACACGTGAGTAGGGTCTGCAAGGGACTTCCTTAGCTATGATACGTGGAATACATTATGTAGACTTGCTAATTGGGGAGGTGGGGCGATCTCATAAGCCACTAGACTTATCCTCCTTAAGATCCGATATGGCCCAACAAACTTAGGGGACAGCTTCTTTGATCTGATCGCCTACCCTACACCCTTGGCTGGTGTCCCCCTTCATAAAGACATGACCCCAGCAGCAACCTCCAAAGGTCTTCTCCTCTGCTCTGCCTAGGGCATTTGCTGACCTTAAGAAACTTTTATTCTGTCCTGTATCAGATTCACCCTCTCGGTGATCTATTGAACCAACTCTTCCTACCTCAATACTTCATCAAAATCCATTTTACATCCCTGTACATGGGATATGCTGCCCCATAGAGTGCCAACTCCAGCATCTTGATCAAATCATTCACCGACTTCTCAACTGCTGATCAAATTCCCACGCTCCCAAAGGGGACACTTTTTATTCATTGCTCCGCTGCATAATTCTGTACCTTACAAAGACAAGGTTTCTGTTGCTGTTACCTTCCAAATTATTATTATGACCCCTTTTGCCAACTCGACTTCCTGTTCCCATTACGACCTTCTTCTTCAATGTATACGTTGGATGCATTGACGTCGGTTTCAGGTGCCTATCCAGAAGGCATACGAGAACGAACGCACCTCTGCCTCCAGAATCTCTTGCCCAAGGATAACTCTATTCTCCTTCTGTCCCAGATACCACAGGCTATTTCCACTCACAATCCCTTCCACACCCATCATTCTGAAATTTACTACATCTCTAGAAAGACTCAACATCATCATAACACGGCCTACCCTCATTCTTATCCACAGCCATATCCTCCTTCCCTTCTACATTCACAGGTCGATCTACATCTTATTTGCCAAAAACTTCGGAGGCTTACATTTTCGGAAGCCTTTTATCTCAACCCACCATTTCCATAATCCTCTTTCAAATCCCGGTCAGCCAAACAGCATCCATTCTGCGTGAAGCCTAAGCTAGAACCATCTCATGCTGTTTCATTGACATGAGCATCTTCTACGCTTCAAAAGAAAATTCCTTCCTTGGAATTTAACTCTGGTACTTCCCATGGTTACACATGCTTAAGCTTTAAACCCCCAGCCTCTTGCTTATTTACTCTCCATGACTTATACGTAACTGGGACTAAACCTTGGTACTACCAAATCTAACTCACACTTGTTCCTTTCATTCCATCTACTACCACTGGGCATTCAGGGCAACCTAGGGAGGTCAAAACCTGTTTTTGAAGCAGGTGCAGAGGCCAATCGTTCAAACGACAGCTCCTCCACTATATGGCCCAAGCTCGGTTGTACACCGATTTGACACAAAAGAGTGTGTCTCTCCAGGATCAAACAAAACTATAACGTATCTACCAGCTATAGAGCAACATTCTGTACTAAGTTACCTGACTGAGATGCCTCCGCTCCAGCCATGGCAAGCACTCTCCCTGCTGCCTGAGGTCGACTGCCTCCATTCCTCAACTGCTGGGAACTAACGGGTTGAGTCATCCTTTTTCTGTTAGGACAATCTCTAGAAATGTGCCCCATCTCTTGACATGTGAAACACCCTTTCTCTGAGTTCCTCTTGGGGCACACCTTGACGTTATGTAACCCACCACAACGGAAACATCTTGGTTTCCCTGGTTGTTGCTGCTGAAACTGGGGCGGAATTGCTCCTGTCCGAGGTGGTGGAGGTATCGCATAAGGTTTGCTTCGTGGGTGCTGTACCTTGGCCTTCCCACTGGAGGGACCCCCTGGTTGTGATCTGATTACTCTGGAACCACTCCTCTCCAGGGTCTCCACTACCCTTGCCTTCCTCACTAGGGCATGTAACTCCCTGGTCCACGGATCTGCTTGATCAGGGGTAGCACTCCCACTGAGCATGGGTGGGTTGTGCCTCACGAACTCGGTCATCCCTACCTGCTCCCGAGGCTGATTGACTTGGGAAGCTGTTGCAGCCGATCCAGCAGTTTCCAAATGATTCATTACAGTCTGATGAATCTGGGCCATTACCGTATTCTGCTGTTGGATGGCAGTCGCCATCATCTCGATAGCCTTGGCAATCTGGCTCATCTCCGAAGAAGGTTGGGGAGGGGTAGAAGGTCTACGTGCCATCTCCTTCGTTTTCAGATTTTGAAACTATAATATTCCTATATTCCCTACAACTACAAGAATGAGATCGATAAGAAATCAATTCATTCAAGGGGGGTAACAGCTAGACCTTACAAAGGTCAGCATCTCAAAATCATTAAGAATTTGAGCTCATCAACAGAATCATAATGCTTATAACATCAAGCATAACACCAGCACAACTACTGGTATGCAGTCACCAGTCCAATCAGCCATTTCCAATCAATTACAAAGACACTCAAGAGAATGAGATAGCTCACACCAGAATTCAATATGTGCTAAACATCAAACCTTTGGAATTAAGATTGAGACTCATCTCGATCCAGTTATGAGTGTGCACCCTCACTACTTTATCAAGACCTTCTCATTCTTAATACTAAGATTTTCAATTAGAACATATATTCACCCAAGCACACACAAAATTTCAATACAAAAACGTTTGAAAACCTTTCACTATAGTTATTATTTTAAACTCAAATAACTTTCATGAGCAGAAGAAACACAATGGATCCACAGCCCTCAGGTCATCCTAAGGACGAACTGCTCTGATACCATTAATGTAACATCCCACCAAATACATTTCATATTTATATAATATAAATGAAGATAAACAAGTATTTTGAAGTAAACATAATCATATATATATAATGGAGTTTTCTCCTCATCGGGAGTTTAATACATAACTGTGAATCTTTCCAAAAAAACTTAACCAAAAATACAACAAAAGACAAATCGGGCGATATGTTAACAAAAGGGCGATCTCCTAGTCAATCAGGTGATCTCCTATCAGCCAGGCGATCTCCTATCAGACCGGCGATCTCACTTTCCTGCAACGTCATCTGCTCCCGTGTAAATCATACACGATCATCACAAGTTTTAAGAAGAACGTCCACAAACGAAAACGCAGGGTAAGCTAGACAGTTTTAAAAGAGAATTTAGATATGAACTTTAAAATCAAGATAAATTAATTTAAGGCACCCACGTAAAAACATCAGCTTTCTCATTCTTCCCACATACCATCAAGTAAAAACCCACATTTCACAATTCCTCAAGAGTAGTTCATATCACACAGTGCAGCAAGTGTCTATCCACATACAGTGTTCCTCATTTCTCACGTCAGGTTTTCCACTGACTCACAATACATAGACACAAGACACTAATTCCGGAATACTCGTGCATTGATTAGACTCAGAGATCTGCACCTGTCATATTGCCCACTGTGGAATCTCACACATCCACAGGGTCGCCGTGAAATCTCTCACATTCATCAGCGTATAATGAATCTCACACATCACCATACAGCATGACAGGGTTAATCCACGCAAAACAGGTCGGTTTGTTCTCTTTCAAACAACCCACCCATACAGGTGAACCTCCTTCGAC
This sequence comes from Phaseolus lunatus, assembly GCA_013389735.1. Lineage (NCBI taxonomy): Eukaryota > Viridiplantae > Streptophyta > Magnoliopsida > Fabales > Fabaceae > Phaseolus > Phaseolus lunatus. The sequence continues at coordinate 30,521,957 of CM023867.1, read as the reverse complement.
TCTCAACAACTGAGTAACTTCCTCTACGTGAGTCCATTACCTCAGCAGAGTCAGGATATCTCGTTCTTAATCACCGATCAATGCACCTACTACAAGATCTTACACGGTATTTTCTTTCCTGAAAATACTATGCCTCGACCTCACACTCACCACATCCAACACATCATACCATTCAAATAAATCATTCAAATCACATCAACAACCATTTCAAAGCTTCAGATCTTCGAATACCTCATGTAAATCTCAAGTAGTTTCAAAACAGTATCAAAAACAGAGGAGTTCGTAAAACAGCGCCAAAACCGGCGATCTAGTTCAAAAACAGAGTGTTTCGAAGATTGTATATAAAACCGGCGACCTCGTCGCCCAAGCACACAAACAGAGCATTTTACGCAGATGAAAACGAAAATGGCGACCACGTCGCCCTCACTTCAGAAGATAGCTAAACTATGGCTCGTATGGAAAAGAGGTCTAGCTTCCCTTACCTGGACTTGCGCAACCACCAGGAGCTTCGAAATCCAACGAAGCTCGCAGAATACCTTGGCTCTGTTTTTCGCGTCTGGTTGAAGGACTTGCAGAGAACTACCCAAGTGCTCCAATGGTGTTGCTTCTCGTCGTACTCTTGTGTGGAGAGGCTGAAATCGCAACGCGGAGGAGGGAACTCACTCTTTCTCTCTTCGACTACAACAACGTTTCCTTCCTCTCCCGTAGTGGATTTCAGTGACTTAAACCAACTTATCCCTCCAAAAGCAGCTGCCACCACCCACTCTGCAGAGAAGTCTGAGAACCACTGCCCTGAACAGTACTACCACTGTTGTCTCTGGTGCATGCCAACCACTGCTCTGAACAGTACTGCCACTGTTTGTCGCTTGTGCATGCCAGCCACTGCTCTGAACAGTACGACCGTGAGTGTCTCCCGCGCATGCCAACATTCTGATGTCACTATTCTGAACCACCCTTTTCGTCTACGTGGCGCGCGTGCAGAACGTCTCATGCTGGATGTCTGGATCCCACGTTCTCTGCGTATAACTTAACGTAGCGCGATGACCTTTTCACCGATGACCACAGGCGCGAAGACTATCCACCGATGACCTCTCGCGCGAAGGCTAACAACCGATGACCTCTCGCGCGAAGGCTAACAACCGATGACCTCTCGCGCGAAGGCTAACAACCGATGACCTCTCGCGCGAAGGCTAACAACCGATGACCTCTCGCGCGAAGGCTAACAACCGATGACCTCTCGCGCGAAGGCTAACAACCGATGACCTCTCGCGCGAAGGCTAACAACCGATGACCTCTCCCCCTGATGATGCCCGCATGCCCCTCGCGCCCAGGCGATCCTGCATGCCTTGCGCCCTGGCGATGCTCGATGACACATCGCCACGCCTTCCTGGAGGTTCTTCATTCCACTATGTTACATCCAAGGTATTCTCTCCACAAGGCTTGGTGACGTCGGTAGCTTCACACTTCCAAGAGTTGATTAGCACAAGTCCTCGTGCGCCCAAGCGTGTAACGTTAAGGATGATTCTCTTATGCTCAAGTATAGAGCTTCGCCTGCCCAGCGTATCCAAGGTTTAACCCACACCTTGATACGCGTGGCTTTTGGGACGTACCAGGGTTGATCCAACATTTAAACTACACACTAAGTGTAGTTTCGGCGATTAGGTGTACTCTAGGCGACAGGCTACTAGGTACACACAGGCGATAGGCGTTCAAGCATAAGCTAGGCGATAGGCGTTCAAGCATAATCTAGGCGATAGGCGTTCAAGTGCCAGAGAAGTTGGAGATCGCCTACCCGCTTAATAACGGCGATCTCGTAGGCTTCTCAGCTATACATTCCTTCCTTTATATTTAAATAAACACGTGCTTCGAATTTATTTATAATATAACACTTTTATTCCAATATAAACTTCTAGGTTCTTACAATTTGGATGAAAGTGAGCGGGGGCGACATTCATCTCAGTCAGCAGCGCCCACTCGAAGCCGCTGAAGGGGAGGCGTAGACAAACCCTCTGGAAGACGGTTGAGTAGATGAAGCAGAAGGGTGCCTCCTAGACTGAAGCCTCGTCGCAGCAGACAGGCTCGCCCACCTTGTAGGGGACCACCCCAACGTATTTATCATCTTCTTTCCTAAAGACACGGGAGGCATGGTTGGCCTTACTCCTCACCTCCTTCTTTCTATAATCTATAATGGCTTTGGAAGTGGTAAACTCAGACACCTCCTTCCGAAGCCCTTCAAGAGCCCAAGGGTATAAGAGTTGGTAGAAGTCGTAGCGAAGCCCTAAAACTACTTGACGGACAGAGGGTTGGGAGGAATTCGACTCAACCCCAAAGTGGGAGGAAGTAGATTGATCCATTTGAGAGAAGTGAAGGCTAAAACACACAGGAAAAAGAGAAAAGACAGACTCAGAAGAGGAATAGAACAAACACATTTTAAAGAAAGTGTCGAGACAGGAAAGTAGGGCACGACAAGATGAAACGAGCAGAAATCATAAATAGTCTCAGGAAGTTATAAATACATGGAGGGGCATCGTAATAGCAAAGGAAAGACATAAATGATGAAAAGAACATACCTTTAATAGCTTATGAGTGGAGTTGATGAAGGGTCAAGAGAGAGGAAAGAGCGCTCGAAGAAGCAAAGAGTTTTTGAAAAGATGAAATGAGAAGGAATGAAACAGTGAAGAGCATAGGAGGCAAAGGGTTAACGTATAGGGGAAGCGCGAATCGACAATGCACCCTAGCCGTTGAGATTGTCACGTGTACGCTCTAGGGAAAGTATGGTGAAATGTCGCCTCGAAGAACTGTACGCGTCCCATCACTCAGCCTCACCGCAGTACCACGTAGGACAGTGCCACGTAGGTCGACAGGTCGAGCAGTTAGGCTTCTCACTGAAACAAGTTCCAGCTCGAGCCTTGGGGGCTTGTGTAGTGGGCAGACCTCGGACGTTGGCACATGAGTGAGAGGTCGGCACAGGAGAGGTCGGCATGGTAGGACCCACAGAGGGGTCCATAGAATTACACGTGTCAAGGCACGAAACCAGATTCATAGATATGCCATGCATGCAGGATGTGTACGAGACGTAAGGTTCTAACACAACAGAATTATCCTTAGAAACGCATGTAAGGCACGTGAAGGTTTGAAGGCACTTGAGATATTAATTTATTAGACAAGTTTAGGTTGGCGGTGCTGGGATAGGCACTGAAACCCTAGTGGCCACACCTTAAGTTATGCACTCCAGGAAAGGAATGTCGCCACGGGAGTTGCACTCTATGAAAGGAATGTTGCCACGGGATTGCACTAAGATTGTGCGTTAGAATCCCAAAAGGGTAAGCCTAAATTCGCTAGACGCAACGCTTGAACAAGAGGATGTATGTGGCAAGTAACCTAAAACAGTTATATAGCGGGGTAACGCCCAAGGTAAACACAAGTTCACACATAGACACTGTCTTTGGCCAGCTTAGAGTTTCTTACACACTATTAGCTTGAGATACTCTAGTTATTTGATGTTTCTTGCCCTATACTGACTTGAGCGTCAGAGTGCAATTACAGGAAGGGCCCCCTCTGTCTCAACGGAGTCACTAGAAGTCACAAAATGATTGCGAGATAGGAGGATCCACCGTCTGCCTCAGAGTCAAAGACGACCGAGTCAACCGACGAGAACAGAAACTACCTTGAAATTGTGAGAGAGTTATGTGAGACTTGTCTCTTCTTCTTCTCCATGTCTTATCTTGTGAGCTTTGGAGACTCTCAAGTGGTGACACTCCTCACTCCTCTTGCAAGAACCACCCTCCAAGTGGCGTGAAGCACATATCCTGTTCTCGCCGGTTGACCCGCCTGTCGGTTGACTCTGTGACACTCACACGCCTCCTTCCTCACGTTGATATGTGCTTGGTTCTCTCGAAGCAATCTACACCTGCAAAAGAGAAAGGGAGCACCCTAGAGGCCGTTTGCACTCCGACGCTCAAATCAAGATTGGGCAAGAAACACCAAGTCTTTGAGTAACTGTGTTTAGGGTTTGTAATTGCGTACCTTTGTGAAGTATTTTACTACCCTTTATATAGTTTAGGGTTTACTGCACCGCTAGCCCTAAATAGGGTTCACTGCGCTGCTAGCTGTAAGGACCTAGAAAATTTTATTGGAATGAAAGTGATATATTTTAAGTGAATTCTAAGTATGTTTTTATTTAAAATAAAAAGTAAGGAAAGTGTAGCTTAGAGGTCTACAAGATCGCCGTTGTTGAAGACAGAGGCGACCTCCGACTTCTCTGGTACATGATCGCCAATCGCCTATAGTGCACATGATCGGCAATTGCCTATGGTGTACATGATCGCCGAAAGTGCACTTAGTATGTGGTCAAGATGCTGGATCAACCATAGTGGGTTCCAAAAGCCACGCGTATCAAGGTGTGGGTTAAGCCTTAGATACGCTGTGCATGCGAAGCTCCATGCTTGAGCATAAGAAATCGTCCTTAGTGTTGCATGCATGGGCGCACGAGGAGTAGTGCTGATCTATTCTTGGAAATGTGAAGCTACCGACGTCACCAAGTCATGTGGAGGTGATACCTTGGACGTAACATAGTGGGATGAAGAACCTTCAGCAAGGCGTGGCGATGTGTCATCAGTCATCGCCAGGGCGAGAGACATGCGGGCATCGCCAGGGCGAGAGACATGCGAGCATCGCCAGGGCGAGAGACATGCGGTCATCGCCACGGATAGACTTCGGTCGTCTTCCAGAGAGAGACATCGGTCGTCCTCCAGAGAGAGGCATCGGTCGTCTTCCAGAGAGAGACATCGGTCGTCCTCCAGAGAGAGGCATCGGTCGTCTTCCAGAGAGAGACATCGGTCGTCCTCCAGAGAGAGACATCGATCGTCTTCCAGGGAGAGACATCGGTCGTCCGCTAGGATGAGTCATCGGTGGAAGGTTATCACGCGATGTCATGTTTCACACAGATAAGGTGGGACCCAGGCTCCCAGCATGAGACGTCCTGCACGCGCGACACGTAGACAGAAAAGGGTGTTTCAAAATAGTTGGCATCAGAGAGTTGGTATGCGCAGAAACACATGTGCCATACTGTTCAAGGAAGTGTGCACGCAAGCTTTCCTGCATAGTGGGTAGTGGCAGCGGCAATTGTGGACAAGTTGGTTTAGATTCCAAAACTCACTTCTAAGAGGCAAAGAACGTTGCTGTGGTTCAAGAGTGACAGAGTGAGTTTACCTTCATCCTTCTCTTTTCTCTCCTTCGCGCTGCGATTCAGGCATCCTCAAGCACTAGTACGACGAGCGACGACTGCCTTTGGGCTCCTGGGAAGTTCTCTGCAAGTTCTCCAAACTGGAAGCTAAAACAGAGTTAAGGCATCTTTAAGCTTCGGTGGGTTTTGGAGCTCTTGGTGCTTTTGCGCAAGTTCAGGTAAGGGAAGCTAGCATTTTCGTTTATAAAACTTTAGGCGAGTAGGTTCTGAAGTGAGGGCGACGTGGTCGCCGGTTTCATATTCTTTTTCACGATGCTCTGTTTTATGTGTGGGGCGACGTGATCGCCGATTTTAATGTTGATTTCGAACTCCCCTGTTTTAGTGTCGTTTGAAACTGTTTGAGATTGAATTGTGAAATGCGTGGGATGTTCGAAAATTTGAACTTTGGCGTGATTGTTTCTGTGATTGTGATTGTTTAAGAAAAGATTCAAAATATTATATGATGCAGTTGTGCTTTTACGTGTGATATGATGTACTGGATGAATGTGAAATTGTGATCAAGACATAGTATTTTTAGGAAAGGAAATACCGTGTTGAGATTGGTTATGAGGTTTATTGATCAGTGAGTATCCTGTGAATGAGGCGATCCTGACTCTGCTGATATGATGGAATCACATAGATGAAGTCATTCAGTTGGTGAGAGTCGAAAGAGGTCCATATGTATGGGTAAGTCGTTTGAAAGATAACTGACTTGACCTGTTATATGGATTAACCCTGTCACACTGAGAGAGTGAGGATATTGAGATTGAGATTGAGCTCAGGATTATGTTTATGCGCATGGCTGTGGAAACTTTACAGCAATTTCATATGACAGGTGCAGGCCTCTGGATGCTAAGTTCAACGCACGAGTCTTCCGGAAGTAGAGTCATGTGTCTATATGTTATGAGTCAGTGGAAAGTCTGACGTGTGAACCACGAGTATTGAATGTATTGAATAGACACTTGACGAGTATTGTGGAATATGGGGATATTGATGGCTGAAATTGTTATAGATTATGAATGGTGTGAAGATTTATGCTTTCTTTTGATATAAAGTTTCATATTTAAAGTTTTAAAAATATCTAGCTTACCCCTTTGTTTTGTATCATGGTTGTTTTTCTTAAACCTGTGATGATCGTGTATATTTACACGGGAGCAGATGATGTTGCAGGAAGTAGAGCTCCTCAGTGAGTGGTCGCCGGAAGGAGATCGCCTGTTTTCTGTTTCTGTTAGGAGATCGCCTGTTTCTGTTTCTGTTAGGAGATCGCCTGTTTTTTCTATTTTGCTGTATTTTGTTTAAGTTTGGAAACTGACTGGATATGTATTACACTCCCTGTGAGGAGAAATTTCATTACATATATATATATATATATATATATATATATATATATATATATATATATATATATATATATATATATATGTTCACTTCGATATTATTGTGTTACCTTTATTTCACTATATAAATATGAAAAGCATTTGGCGGGATGTTACATTAATGGTATCAGAGCGTTTCGTCCTTAGGATGACTTGAGGAGAGTGGGTTCATTGTGTTTCTTCTGCTAGTGGAGTCTTAATCACAGCTATAGTGAAAGGTTTTCAAATGTTTTCTGATTGAAATCTTGTTTGTGCTTTAGTAGATATAGGCTCTAAATGAAAAATTTTGGTATTAAGAGTGAAAGGATCTTGATAAAGTAGTGAGGGTGCACACTCATAACTGAATCGAGATGTTCTAAATCTTAATTCTAAAAGTTTGATGTTGAGCATATATCCACTTCTGGTGTGGTGATATTTGATTGGTAGTTTGTACCCATGACTGTTCAGTGTTATGCTTTCTATTTTTGAGCATTATGATTCTATTGATGAACTCAAATTCTTAATGACTTTGAGATGCTGACCTTTGTAAGGTCTAGATGTTACCTCCTGAATGAATTGATTTCTTATCGATCTCATTCTTGTAGTTGTAGGGAATATAGAAACCAATAGTTTCAAAATCTGAAACAAAGAAAGATGGCACGTAGACCTCCTACCCCTCCCCAACCTTCTTCGGAAATGAGCCAGATTGCCAAGGCTATTGAGATGATGGCAACTGCCATCCAACAACAGAATGCAGCAATGGCTCAGAATCATCAACCTGCAATGCACCATTAGGAAACTGCTCGGTCGGCTGAAACAGCTTCCCACGTCGGTCAGCCTCAGGAACAGATGGGACTGACCGAGTTCATGAGGCACAACCCACCCAAGTTCAGTGGGAATGCTACCCCTGATCAAGCAGATCAGTGGGTCAGAGAGTTGGAGAAAATCTTTAGGGCGACCTCCTGCCCTGAAGAGAAGAAATTGGTATTCGCCACCTATCTGCTATCTGGAGAAGCCGAGTTCTAGTGGATGGGAGCTCAACAGATGATGGAAGCCAGAGCTGATGTTTTAGACTGGGAGAGCTTCAGGGTGAGATTTCTAGAAAAATACTTCCCAGATAGTGCAAAGTTTGCGAAGGAAGCAGAATTCCTCAGATTGGAGTAGGGGGAGATGTCAGTGAATGCTTATGCTGCTCGGTTTGAGTACCTCGCCCGATTCTATACCCAGGCGACCTCTGAGGCTTGGAGGTGTAGGAAATTTGAAGAGGGACTGAAGCATGGGCTGAAGAGGACCATAGCCCCTATGTGCATCAAGGAATTTCACGCCTTAGTAGAGAAGGCGAAGATGGTGGAGACTTTGGAAAAGGGTGATTCTCGGGTGATCAGGTCACACCCAGGGGGTTCTTTCAGTGGGAAGGCCAAGGTGCAGCACCCACAAAGCAAGCCTTATGCGAGACCTCCACCACATCAGGCAGGAGCAGTTTCGCCCCAGTTTCAGCAGCAACAAACATGGAAACTCAGATGTTTCACGTGCCAAAAGATCGGGCACATTTCTAGAGATTGCCCTAGCAGAAATAGGATGACTCAACCCGTTGGTTCTCAGCAGTTGAGGAATGGAGGCAGTAGACCTCAAGCAGAAGGGAGAGTGTTTACCATGACAGAAGCAGAAGCGTCTCAGTCAGGTAACCTAGTGCAAGGTGTTTGTTTTATAGCTGGTCGAGGTGTAAAAGCCTTGTTTGATTCTGGAGCGACACACTCCTTTGTGTCAAGCCTGTGTGTAGCCGAGTGGGCCTTCTAGTGAAGGAGTTACCGTTTGACCTGTTGGTCTCTACACCTGCGTCAGGACAGGTGTTGACCTCTACAGTTTGCCCTGAATGTCCAGTGATAGTAGAGGGACGCAGGTTCAAAGTAAACTTGATCTGCCTACCTCTTCAGGACCTGAATGTTATCCTGGGAATGGATTGGCTATCTGCCAATCACGTTCTCATAGACTGTGGTAGTCAAAAAATAGCGTTTCCAGACCTCCAAGAGTCAGATGTGATATCTGCTCAGCATGGGTGGTCGGAGTTGGAAAAAGGGGCGAGGTGCTTCGTGATCCTAGCTCGGTTGGAAGTGAAGAATGAAGAGGACGTAAGCAGGATACATGTGGTGAAAGATTTCACGGATGTATTTCCAGAAGAAATACCTGGATTACCTCCTAAGAGAGAAGTAGAATTCTCTATTGATTTGGTACCTGGAGCTGGACCAGTGTCAATGGCACCTTACAGGATGGCTCCAGCCGAGTTGGTAGAATTAAAGAAGCAAGTGGAAGAGTTGTTGGAGAAACAATTCATCAGACCCAGTGTATCTCCATGGGGGGCTCCAGTGCTCCTAGTTAAGAAAAAGGATGGAGGGTCTCGGTTGTGTATAGATTACAGACAGTTGAACAAGTTGACCATCAAGAACAAGTACCCCCTACCTAGAATTGATGATTTGATGGATCAATTACATGGGGCCTCGGTGTTCTCCAAGATTGATCTGAGATCGGGGTACCACCAAATTTTGGTAAAAGCTGAAGATGTTCAAAAGACAGCAATTTAGGTCTCGTTATGGGCACTATGAGTATGTGGTGATGCCGTTTGGAGTAACAAACGCTCCAGCTCTGTTCATGGATTTCATGAATAGAAGTTTTCGCCCTTTCTTGGATAAGTTTGTGGTCATAGACGACATACTCATTTATTCAAGGACCGAGGAAGAACATGAAGAACATCTGAAGACAGTATTGGAGATCCTGAGGGAGAAGCAATTATATGCCAAGTTCTCTAAGTGTGAGTTCTGGTTGAAGGAAGTCAACTTCTTAGGACATGTAATATCTGCCCAGGGGATCTCGGTGGATCCAGCCAAAGTGGAGGTAGTGTAAGGACCTGTAAAATTCAATTGGAATAAAAAGGGATATATTTTAAATGAATTCTAAGTATGTTTTTATTTAAAATAAAAAGGAAGGAAAGTGTAGCTTAGAAGACTATGAGATCGCCTAGCTAGTACTTAATCGCCGGTCGTCTACTACCCATGATCGCCAGGGCGCGAGGCATGTGGATGTCGCCAGGGCGCGCGAGGCATGTGGACGTCACCAGGGCGCGCGAGGCATGCGGGCAACGCTGGGGCGCGAGAGGCATGCGGGCGTCGTCGGGGCGCGAGGCATGAGGCATCGCCGGGTCGCGAGAGGCATGCGGGCGTTGCCAGGGATAGACATCGGTCGTCTCCCAGGGAGAGACATCGGTCGTCTTCCAGGGAGAGACATCGGTCGTTTGCCAGTATGAGACCTCAGTGGATAGTCATCGCGCGAGCGGTCATCGGTGGAAGGTTATCGCGCGATGTCGAGCTTCATGCAGATAAAGTGGGACCCAGACTCCCAGCATGAAACGTCCTGCACGCGCGCCACGTAGACAAAAGGGTGGTTCAGAATAGTGACATCAGAATGTTGGCATGCGGAAGAGACACTCGCGGTCGTACTGTTCAGGGCAGTGGTTGGCATGCACAAGAGACAACAGTGGTCGTACTGTTCAGGGCAGTGGTTGGCAGGCGCAAGAGACAACCGTGGCCGTACTGTTCAGTGAAATAGTACACTCAGGCTTTCCTGCAGAAGGGGTGGCAGCAGCAGCATACGTGGACAGGTAGGCTTGGATTCAAAAGCCCACTGCGGGAAGGCAAAGAAGGTTACAGTGGCTCAAGAGTGAAAGAGTGTCTGCATCTTCATCCCTCTCTTTTCTCTCCTTCGCGCTGCAACTCAGGCAACCTCCAGCACCAGTGCGACGTGCGGCGACTGCCCTTAGAGCACCTGGGAGGTCCTCTGCAAGTTCTACAAACTAAACGCTGAAAACAGAGCTAAGGCATCCTTTAAGCTCGGTGGATTTTGGAGCTCTTGGTGTTTTGCGCAAGTCCAGGTAAGGGAAGCTAGCCTTATTTCCAACGAAAATCCTTATATTCATGATTGAGATGATGGGGGCGACGTGGTCGCCGGTTTTTCAACTGTTATTGTATAATCCTCTGTTTTTGAACGAGATCGCCGATTTTGGCATTGTTTTTCGAACTCCCCTATTTTTGGTGTTGTTTGAAGCTGTTTGAGATTTAAATGTGAAATACATGTGATATTCGAAAATCTGAACCTTTGAAATGACTGTTGCTGTGATTTGGATCATTCATTTAAGTGTTATATGATGTGTGGAATGTCGTGAATGTGGGATCAAGACATAGTATTTTCAGGAAAGGAAATACCGTGTTGAGATTTGGTTATGAAGTGTATTGATTTGTGAGTATCCTGTGAATAGGCGATCCTGACTCTGCTGAGATAATGGAATCACATAGAGGAAGTTATCCAGTTGGTGAGAGTCGAAGGAGGTTCATATGAATGGGTGAGTCGTGTGAAAAAGAACGAGCTCGGCCTGTTCTATGGATTAACCCTGTCATACTGTGAGAGTGATGAATTGAGAACGAGTTTGTGTTGATGCGCATGGCTGTGGAAACATTACAGCAAATGAAGTATGACAGGTGCATGTCTCTGGATGCTAAGTTCAACGCACGAGTCTTCCGGAAGTAGGGTCAAGTGTCTTGTGTGATGAGTCAGTGGAAGTCTGACGTGAGAATGAGAAACATTGAATTGATAAACACTTGATAAATGTTGTGATTTTAATGACCTTTGAGGAATCGTGCAATGTGTGTTTAGTTGATGGTTTACGTGGGTATCTTGAATTTGTTTTATCTTGATTTTAAAGTTCATATCTAAACTCTTTTCCAAATGTCTAGCTTACCCTGTGGTGTTTCTTTGGTGTTGTGTTTGGCTCTTTCTTAAACCTGTGATGATCGTGTATAATTTACACGGGAGCAGATGATGTTGCAGGAAGCAGAGCTCCTCAGTGAGTGGTCGCCGGAAGGAGATCGCCTATTTCTACTTCTGTTAGGCGATCCCCCTTTTGCTGTCTTCTGATAGGAGATCGCCCTCTTCTGATAGGAGATCGGCCTCTTCCGATAGGAGATCACCTGCTTTGTTTTTTTTTTACTGTATTTTGTTTATGTTTCTGGAAAATTTGACCGAATTTGTATTAAACTCCCTGTGAGGAGAAACTACATTTCATATATATAATTTTGTTCACTTCAATCTATTTGTTACCTTTATTTTCATTATATAAACATGAATAGTATTTTGGCGGGATGTTACAGGTAGTGCTTCAGTGGGAACGTCCTAAGATAGTTACTGAGATAAGGAGTTTTGTGGGTTTAGCAGGCTACTATCGGAGGTTCATTGAAGATTTTTCCAAGGTAGTAGCTCCTTTGACTCAGTTAACTCACAAAGATCAACCTTTTGCTTGGACTGAAAAGTGTGAACAGAGTTTCATGGGGCTGAAGAAGAGGTTGACTAGCGCCCCAGTGTTAGTGATCCCGGATGTGGGAAATCCTTTTGATGTTTACTGTGATGCTTCACATCAAGGTTTGGGATGTGTATTGATGCAAGAGAAAAGAGTGGTTGCATATGCTTCAAGGCAACTCAAAGTTCACGAGAGGAACTATCCTACCCATGACTTAGAGTTGGCGGCTGTGGTGTTTGCCTTGAAGATTTGGAGGCATTATTTGTATGGAGCTCGGTTTCAGGTGTTTTGTGACCACAAAAGCCTGAAATATCTGTTTGATCAGAAGGAGTTAAATATGAGACAAAGAAGATGGATGGAGTTCCTAAAAGATTATGACTTCCAACTGATATATCATCCAGGGAAGGCCAATGTAGTGGCAGATGCCTTGAGTAGGAAATCAATACAAGTATCAACCATGATGATTGAAGAGTAGAAATTGATTGAGCAGTTTAGAGATTTAAACTTTGGAGTGGAATTTCATGTAAATCACATTAGTTGTAGTAAGCTGGCTATAACTAATGACTTCCTTGGAGTGATAAATGATAAGCAGTTGGAGGACCCTAGTCTGAAGCGTACTGTGGAGTCACTAGGGACCGACCAGGCTAAAGACTTTGTGATGGGCGATGATGGGATCTTGAGATTTAATGGCAGAATTTGCATACCTGCAAATGAAGAGTTGAAGAAGATGATCCTAGAGGAAGGTCACCGGAGTCGCCTTAGCCTACATCCAGGCATGAACAAGATGTACCATGACTTGAAGGAGTCATTTTGGTGGTCGGGCATGAAGAGAGACATCGCCCAGTATGTTACTACCTGCTTGACGTGTCAGAAGGCAAAGGTAGAGCATCAAAGACCTGGCGGTTTGTTACAGCAATTGGATATCCCTGAATGGAAATGGGACAGCATCGCCATGGATTTTGTTACCCATTTACCCAGATCGGTAAAGGCTCATGATGCAATATGGGTCATCATTGATCGGCTGACGAAGAGTGCTCACTTTCTTCCGGTGAATATGAGGATGCCTATGGCCAAATTGGCACAGCTGTACATCAGAGAAATTGTGAGGTTGGATGGAGTGCCTTCCAGCATTGTTTCGGATAGAGATCCCAGGTTCACTTCACAGTTTTGGCAGACCTTACAAGATTGCTTGGGAACCAAGTTGAGAATGAGCTCGGCATATCATCCTCAAACAGATGAACAGTCAGAGAGAACGATCCAGTCCTTGGAAGATCTGCTGAGGACGTGTGTCTTGGATCAATTGGGAAGTTAGGATGAGGTGTTGCCGCTGGTGGAGTTTACTTATAATAACAGTTACCACGCCAGTATTGGGATGGCACCATATGAAGCCCTGTATGGGAGGAAATGCAGAACTCCCTTATGTTGGTACCAGGAGGGCGAAGCAGTCTTGGTTGGGCCAGAGTTGATTCAGCAGACAACCGAGAAGGTGAAACAGATACAAGGTAGAATGAAAGCTTCTCAAAGCCGGCAGAAATCCTATGCAGATCAGAGGAGAAGACCTTTGGAGTTTGCTGCTGGGGATCATGTGTTTATGAGAGTGATGCCAACCAAGGGTGTAGGACGAGCTATCAGATCAAGGAAGCTGTCTCCTAAGTTCGTTGGACCATATCAGATCTTAAGGAAGATAGGTCCTGTAGCTTATGAGATTGCTTTACCTCCCCAATTAGCAAATCTGCATAATGTCTTTCACGTGTCACAGCTAAGGAAGTATCTTGCAGACCCTAGTCACGTGTTGGAAGTGGACGATGTGCAGATCAGGGATGACTTGTCGTTTGAAGCGAAACCAGTCAGGATTGACGATCAGCAGAGTAAGCAGCTCAGAGGCAAGACCATCAACATGGTAAAGGTGGTGTGGGATGACAGATCGGGCGATTCAACTTGGGAATTAGAGGAAACCATGAGAGAAGCCTATCCATACCTCTTTTCCTTGTAATTCAATTTTCGAGGACGAAAATTTTTCTTGTTGGGGAGAATGTAAGGACCTAGAAAATTTTATTGGAATGAAAGTGATATATTTTAAGTGAATTCTAAGTATGTTTTTATTTAAAATAAAAAGTAAGGAAAGTGTAGCTTAGAGGTCTACAAGATCGCCGTTGTTAAAGACGGAGGCGACCTCCGACTTCTCTGGTAGATGATCGCCAATCGCCTATGGTGCACATGATCACCAATCGCCTATGGTGTACATGATCGCCGAAAGTGCACTTAGTATGTGGTCAAGATGCTGGATCAACCATAGTGGGTTCCAAAAACCACGCGTATCAAGGTGTGGGTTAAGCCTTAGATACGCTGTGCATGCGAAGCTCCATGCTTGAGCATAAGAAATCGTCCTTAGTGTTGCATGCATGGGCGCACGAGGAGTAGTGCTGATCTATTCTTGGAAATGTGAAGCTACCGACGTCACCAACTCATGTGGAGGTGATACCTTGGACGTAACATAGTGGGATGAAGAACCTTCAGCAAGGCGTGGCGATGTGTCATCAGTCATCGCCAGGGCGAGAGACATGCGGGCATCGCTAGGGCGAGATACATGCGGGCATTGCCAGGGCGAGAGACATGCGGTCATCGCCAGGGATAGACATCGGTCGTCTTCCAGAGAGAGACATAGGTCGTCCTCCAGAGAGAGGCATCGGTCGTCTTCCAGAGAGATACATCGGTCGTCCTCCAGAGAGAGGCATCGATCGTCTTCCAGGGAGAGACATCGTTCGTCCGCCAAGATGAGTCATCGGTGGAAGGTTATCGCGCGATGTCGTGTTTCTTACAGATAAGGTGGGACCCAGGCTCCCAGCATGAGACGTCCTGCACGCGCGACACGTAGAAAGAAAAGGGTGTTTCAAAATAGTTGGCATAAGAGAGTTGGTATGCGCAGAAACACACGTGGCCATACTGTTCAAGGAAGTGTGCACGCAGGCTTTCCTGCAGAGTGGGTAGTGGCAGCGGCAATTGTGGACAAGTTGGTTTAGATTCAAAAACTCACTTCTAAGAGGCAAAGAACATTGCTGTGGTTCAAGAGTGACAGAGTGAGTTTACCTTCATCCTTCTCTTTTCTCTCCTCCGTGCTGCGATTCAGGCATCCTCAAGCACCAGTACAACGAGCGACGACTGCCCTTTGACTCCTGGGAAGTTCTCTGCAAGTTCTCCAAACCGGAAGCTAAAACAGAGTTAAGGCATCTTTAAGGTTCGGTGGGTTTTGGAGCTCTTGGTGCTTTTGCGCAAGTTCAGGTAAGGGAAGCTAGCATTTTCGTTTATAAAACTTTAGGCGAGTAGGTTCTGAAGTGAGGGCGACGTGGTCGCCGGTTTCATATTCTTTTTCACGATGCTCTGTTTTATTTGTGGGGCGACGTGATCGCCGGTTTTAATGTTGATTTCGAACTCCCCTGTTTTAGTGTCGTTTGAAACTGTTTGAGATTGAATTGTGAAATGCGTGGGATATTCGAAAATCTGAACTTTGGCGTGATTGTTTCTGTGATTGTGATTGTTTAAGAAAAGATTCAAAATATTATATGATGCAGTTGTGCTTTTACGTGTGATATGATGTACTGGATGAATGTGAAATTGTGA
Source organism: Phaseolus lunatus (assembly GCA_013389735.1). Classification (NCBI taxonomy): domain Eukaryota; kingdom Viridiplantae; phylum Streptophyta; class Magnoliopsida; order Fabales; family Fabaceae; genus Phaseolus; species Phaseolus lunatus. Next base: position 30,506,419 of record CM023867.1, on the reverse strand, counting down.
TCAAGACATAGTATTTTCAGGAAAGGAAATATCGTGTTGAGATTGGTTATGAGGTGTATTGATCAGTGAGTATCCTGTGAATGAGGCGATCCTGACTCTGCTGATATGATGGAATCACATAGATTAAGTCATTCCGTTGGTGAGAGTCGAAGGAGGTCCATATGTATGGGTAAGTCGTTTGAAAGATAACTGACTTGACCTGTTATATGGATTAACCCTGTCATACTGAGAGAGTGAGGATATTGAGATTGAGATTGAGCTCAGGATTATGTTTATGCGCATGGCTGTGGAAACTTTACAGCAATTTCGTATGACAGGTGCAGGCCTCTGGATGCTAAGTTCAATGCACGAGTCTTCCGGAAGTAGAGTCATGTGTCTATATGTTATGAGTCAGTGGAAAGTCTGACGTGTGAACCACGAGTATTGAATGTATTGAATAGACACTTGACGAGTATTGTGGAATATGGGGATATTGATGGCTGAAATTGTTATAGATTATGAATGGTGTGAAGATTTATGCTTTCTTTTGATATAAAGTTTCATATTTAAAGTTTTAAAAATATCTAGCTTACCCCTTTGTTTTGTATCGTGGTTGTTTTTCTTAAACCTGTGATGATCGTGTATATTTACACGGGAGCAGATGATGTTGCAGGAAGTAGAGCTCCTCAGTGAGTGGTCGCCGGAAGGAGATCGCCTGTTTTCTGTTTCTGTTAGGAGATCGCCTGTTTCTGTTTCTGTTAGGAGATCGCCTGTTTTTTCTATTTTGCTGTATTTTGTTTAAGTTTGGAAACTGACTGGATATGTATTACAGTCCCTGTGAGGAGAAATTTCATTACATATATATATATATATATGTTCACTTCGATATTATTGTGTTACCTTTATTTCACTATATAAATATGAAAAGCATTTGGTGGGATGTTACACTAGCCATATTCAAGGTTTACTGGAATACCCTTGCGCTGCTATCACCCAGTCTTAATGATGGCCTTCACATGTTGAGCTCTCCTTGGATGTTGAAGATGGTGCGGAAGCAATGGTTGAAATGAGCAAGACCCTCCTAGGAGTGATGGTGATCTTGAAGGTGCATGAAGTGTATGAGAGTAGGGAGGTTCGGCCAACCCTTGGTGAGGTGAGAAAAATGAAGATCAATTCCTAGAAGCTAGGAGAGAGCAAAGCTGGGCACAAATTTGGCAGCATAACTTTACTCATATTAATCTTAAAAAAACATGAGCCAAAGCACCCTATTTATAGGAGATGGTGCCTTGGAGAGTAAGGAGCAAGGGTAGGATGGGGAATACATAAAAGAAGGGGCTACTACGGTGTTGACTAAAGGTCAATGCAGCCCCTTAGCATGCTTCTAGAAGGTAGGGCTACATTCCTACCCTAAAAGGCCTAGGTACAAGCTAAATTGTTAAATACACCCCCTATTGTGATAAATGAACCCTACTCTACTGAAATTACAAATAAACTGAAATTAATTGATGCTCAGCTCCCATGGCTTGGGCTCTACTCCTTGTGGTCCTCTGAGGGGTCTTTGAATATGTAAAGAAAAGTTTCTCTGCCATCAGTAGCAGAGTCCCAATCTTCTTAAATACTCTTTTCCATGGACCTAGTTGTTGGGCCTGAGCTTGGGCTTAGGCTTGGGCTTAGGCTTGGGCTTGGGCCTCTTCCATCATCCCCTCCTTCTTGAGAGGATCTGTCCTCAGATCTACAGGGTTGATCTCAAACAACAACATTATTCTTGCTTTGAAAACTATGCTCATCCTCCAGGATCAAATATTAACCTACAGTAAACATTATAGAAAAGTGAGATAAGAAAATTAAGACTAGTGTATTCAAATAAAATAGTAAGGAAATAAGGCCCTTTTCTATTTTTATTAAAGTTTTGTTTGAAAGAAATAGGGCCCTTTTCAACAATATTTTTGCTTCCTTTGTGTTGTTCATTGCCCAAGATAAGCAACATCACAAAGTGTTGTTTTTGTGATTTTTGAGAATAAGAGTAAGCATCATGATTCAAAGGAAAAGAAGAGTTCAAAGTATTGCAATCCCCCTTTAAGGGTTCTTTTCCCACTATGCTTGTAGGAGGTGTTGTAAGATACTCTTCATTCTTTCTAGATTCCTCTTCTTTTTCAAACAACCACTCACTTGGCTTTTCTGTGTAGGAAAGATTTATATCTATATCTGGTTCAGCTTCAGACACAGAGTTTTCTTCAAGCATATTCTCACAAGGGTTTTCTATGGAAGAAGAATTTAAGTCAATGTCTGGTTCAACTCCAAACAAAGGATTTTTTGTACTTTCCTTTTCTATCATCACTTTTTCTCTCTTTTCTTTCTCTTCTCTATCTTTCCTTTCATTCTCCTCTCTTTCTCTTTTGTCTTTCTCTTCTTTCTTTCTGATAAGAGCTTGTAATTTTTCTTTAAACTCTTTTTCTCTTCTAGTTCTTCTAGGTGGAGGTTGATAATAATCATTAACTCTCAAACTCCCCTTAGCATGTGAGTCATTTGACCTAGAGCTAGATGCATGTGATGCCTGGGGTTTTTTTTAATTTTCTAATGTATTCATCTTTTTCCTTGCCAATCTTCAACACTTCTTTCAAAATTGCAAGATGGGCATCTCTTTCTTTTTTATCTTCCACAATTTGAGCCTCTTGTTGCAATTGTCTGAGTGATAGTGATTGAAAATCTCTAGCCAATTGTTACAAAAGAGATTTTGTGGATTTTCTATCATTTTCACTATGACTTGAAGAATGAGTAGACATGTTTAGGGTTTGTGATAAAAGTAATTTTCAAAAAAGAAAGATAAGTGGAGTGAAATAGGTAATTTCCAAGGAAAGGGAGGTGGATCACTAGGATCTCTTAAGTACCAAGCCTTTCCTTAGCCAGATACTATCCCACAACACTTTCACAAACCTTTCTCTAAGCAATTTACTTAGAGCATAATTAAAGATAAAAACAAAATTTTTATGCAAGAAAAAACTATATAAAGCAATAAAACACAAATGAAAATTGCTATCTAGAATGCTTTTAAAACTAGTTGAATCCTAAGGTGAGGCTTCTTGGCACTTTGGAACCTTGAAGATACACTCACCGTCTAAGACGTATTAATCCACTAATTAATCAATGTCCTTGCAAATTACAACTCAAAGAAATACAAAGAAATTAGGTCAACAAATTTTGATGCACAAAAATTTAAAGTCCTATTCTATGCACTCCTTCACTTTAGCTCCTTTGTGTATATTTGTGTATTTTTCAATGAGGTTGCTGCTGTCCCTTGCTTTGTCTCCTTAGGTTATTAAACCTTAAATATTTAATCCAGCTCCTCTTTATTGATATGGCTTTCACCAAAACAAAATTTTAGCTCCACACTCACCAAAGCACTTTTTAGGTCAAATCCACCAAAGAGAGGTAAAGCAAGTTTTAAAGCAATAAAACTCAAATTTAAAATCAAGGACTACTGCAAATGGAGTTGATATTTGACAATACTTGAAAGAGTATTCAATAAAATTTGAAAAGCAAAAAATTAAGGCACACAAGAAAAGGTAGCAGACAAAGTGAAATCCTAGTGAATGGAACTAGAATAGATGAATAAGACCAAAAACAACACTGCAGAATTTTTTTTTTGTGTAAATTTTTCACAACTTTCCAATTTTATGCTGGACAGAAAACTTCAAATTTGAGCTTGAAATTTTAATCACAGAAACTTCAATGTTTTAGCTCAACATAGGCGTTGAAATTTCACCAAAACAGTGAGCCAAATAATTGTAATAATTTTTCCGAAATCACTGCCGCGTCAGCGTTTATTCAGACTCAGGATTTTTGCACTCTGTTCGTATTTCATTTATCATTTTTTTTGTATTTTTAATTTTGATGTGATTCTTTTTTTCAATTTTTATTAACACATCAAACTACTCAAATCCAAAATTTCAGAATTTTTCACCAACAAATGTAATTTCTGGGAAAGATTCCAGCCAGCACAGTAGCAGTGAAAACAGAGAAATCCTTACTTGGAATTAGAAAACGGTAAAGAAACTTCAAAAACACAATGGAAATGATTGGAAACGAACTTGTATGGAACTAACACACAAGTATGAACTCAAATATGAAAATATAAAAGGCACCAAAGCTTCAAAAACCGAAATATAAACTGCACTCAAAACAAAATCAAGCAACCAAATCAACAATAAAAAGGCACCACTTGGAATTTATGACGTTGTAGGATGAACATGACTTTGACAAAACTTGTATGGATTCAAAAATCAAAATGACTCAACCACAAACACTTTGCACCGATTAAAAACATCAATAAGACTCAAATAAAATAAAAACAGAACAGCCAACACAAAAGGAACCTAAAACAGTTTGAAAATGGAAGTTCAAGATCAAGTTGAACCAAAAATACCAAATAGAAATTTAAAAACAGCAACACCAACTTAAAAAGAAATTAAAAACAGCAAAGGATATGATGAACAACATGGAATAAAGAAGAAGACTCAAAAAATAAAATGAAAAGAACACCTATCTCTTGAAGAACCAAAGCTCTAGATACCAAATGATGGGTTGCTCTTCATGACCATTTATTCTTCTTGAAATATGAGGTAAAAAGGTGGTGGAAGCTATGGATGATATGGGTCAAGGATGGCTCATATAGAGCTATGGGTTCCTTGTAGGTGCATAAAAGGTATGGAGAGTGATAGGTTAGGCCAAATCACTTGGAGGAAGGTGAAGATGAAGATCAAAGTGTCTAACCTAGAGAGACTAGAGAAAGAGTAGAAGCTAGCATAATTTTGGCAGCATTTACTCATATAAATTGATCTTAAAAAAACATGAGCCAAAGCACCCTATTTATAGGAGATGGTGCCTTGGAGAGTAAGGAGCAAGGGTAGGATGGGGAATACATAAAAGAGGGGGCTGCTAGGGTGTTGACTAAAGGTCAATGCATCCCATTAGCATGCTTCTAGAAGGTAGGGCTACATTCCTATCCTAAAAGGCCTAGGTACAAGCTAAATTGTTAAATACACCCCTTATTGTGCTAAATGAACCCTACTCTACTGAAATTACAAATAAACTGAAATTAATTGATGCTCAGCTCCCATGGCTTGGGCTCTACTCCTTATGGTCCTCTGATGGGTCTTTGAATATGTAAAGAAAAGTTTCTCTGCCATCAGTAGCAGAGTCCCAATCTTCTTAAATACTCTTTTCCATGGACCTAGTTGTTGGGCCTGAGCTTGGGCTTAGGCTTGGGCTTGGGCCTCTTCCATCACTTAGGGTAATCTAGCACATAAGATTTCCTTATCTGGAGTGCAAACTCTAACAGGGTGACCACCTGGGTGCCTCCTCGTGCACCTAGTCTCTGGGGCCACCTGTTCTGGGAGTGCCTTCACTGTTCACGTGCCATGGATGTAGCTTTACTGGGAAACCCTAGTTCTGATGAGTACTCGACCCCTTAGGCTTCTACACCTAATTGTGCTTTCCCTGCTACACGCATAAGTTCTTCGTGATTTGGGCCTCACCATATCTCTAGGTTTTCCCTTCGCATTGGCCCCCTCTGGGAACCAATCTTAACTGTTCTGGTCATGTCATTCAAATCACCTAGCACCGATGTCACCTCGTCACACTCTGTTGCCGAGGACTCATCACCCTGCGCTATGACGAGGACATATCAGCCTATCCTGGTGATCGACACCACTGATTACTCATCGACCCACTATTCCATGCTACTTGTGGGACCCTACCTACTTGGCTGTAGGGCCCAGCTGACGTGGCTTGCTGTCGTCAGTAGGTCTCCACGTCCGAGGACTGGTCAGTACACAAGCCCCCCAGTCTCAAGCTGCTAACTTGTTTCAGCAAAGAGACTAAGTAATCTGCCCGGTGACCTACGTGGCTCTGTACATAAGGACGTGAATAGTGCGCTGAGGGGACGTTTCACCAACCCCCCTTTTATCTGTAGACACGTGGCCGCATCAACGGTCTGGGATTCTTAACGTTTGCGCTCCCTAGGGCTACGTTAAACCCCTTCAAAATCCCGCGCCACTTCACTGTTTCATCACTTTGCATTCTAGCCTTCATACCTTATAACTTCTCTCGCACGCTTCTGTCCTACTCCAACCCCTACGCTCGTGACCCTTCTACTTCGCTTACACAAAGGTATGATCTTTACTCTCCCTTTCTGCCTTCACTTTATGATTCTGCTTCTCTTCACATACCTTAACTACGCTAGGTCTGTTTACGATTTCTGCATTTAGGGTTTCTGTTCTTCTTTTCTGCATTCGTTCTTCTTTTGAGTCTTTGTCCGCCATTGTTTTCGCCATCTCTTCTTCTAAGCCCTCTTTTCTTCTTCCTGCCTCTCATTTGTTTTAGATTCTAGATGGCCATAACCAAAACCACCTCCAACCCTTCTCCAACCGTAGCGGTTGATTACAGGGCCCTCTACCCCTGGGCTTCTGAGGATCTCCTTGCTGAGACCTCCAAACTCACCTCCACTGAAGATTGGAGGAAGTACAAGGATGATGAAAATGAGATCAAAGGGCGTGTCTTCAGCAGGGAGAGCGACGCGTACATCTCAGTGCGTCCTTGCACCGAGGGTGAACTTGTCTGCACCGACGAGCGATGCAATGGCGGGGAACCCTTCTTCTTCTTCTATGCCACCATGTTCAAACGAGTCAAGGTCCGTCTTCCCTTCACCGGGTTTGAGAGGGCCTTACTCACGGAGTTGAACGTAGCGCCTGCTCAGCTGTACCCCAATAGCTGGGCCTTCATCAGGGCTTTCTTCATACTTTGCAACAACCTAGGGTTCACTCCCTCGGTAGATGTATTTCTATACTTCTTCGAGGCGAAGAGCCCTGGGAAAAGGCTTTTGGTAAGCCTTAACGGAGTGGCTAGGAGGGTTCTACTCACCCTCTTCTCTCAATCATATAAGGGCTTCAAAGGGAAGTTCTTCCGAGTCTGCTGCAGCTCCTATGACTCCACCATGCTCGATGGGTTCCACTATATTGGGTGGAGAAGTTGAAGTTTAAGAAGCCTCGTGGACTCGAGGAGCTAACGCCCTTTGATTGTGAAGTGTGCCAAACTCTCTCCAGCTGGGGCGTGGTGTTCGACACCACCCAGCTGATTAGGCACGAATATGATGCCGAGACCCTCAGCGTTTACATTGGTACATTGTCTTTGTCTCGCATATACCTGTCTTTGTGTTTCATACTTGACTCTTCTCACCCCTTCTTGTTGTCCTTTGCAGGCATGGTACTAAACGCTGAGAAGAAGAAGAGGCTGGCAGATGTGATAAGTCGCCGCACTGCAGGTGGCTCAGGCCCTGCTGGCCCTTCCTCACCTGCTGTGGCTGCCCCCGAACCAACTACTGACAAGTCAAAAAGGGCAACCCCAGTAGAAATCTCTGAAGACAAGGACACCTACTCTGGTCTCGTCTTCAAGAGAAAAAGAGTGGAGGTTGCTGCAGAGGTCTCTTCTGCAATAGAGGGGCAACCTCCTTCCTTCAGGGAGCACCCACCCAGTGCCTCATCACCACCCGAGCCACTCTTGGCGCTCGAGGGTGGAGGGGAGAGTTCCCCTTCGTGTAGCAACGCGCCTCCTGCTCCTGAACTGCCTCCTCTCCTCCAGCAAGCCCTTGCTCAGATGCCTGGCCAAGCTACAATGGAGGCTATGGGCAGGAACTCTCTGGGGGACCTCCTCAGCCATGGCCTTGGGGAGTTCCTTGCTGCCTCCAATTTCTTACTGACCAAAGGTAGTGCAGAGGTAGAGTTGTTGGAGAAAGTTGCCAACTTAGAGAGGGAGTTGGAGCAGAAAAAGAACTTGGACCTCCAACTTTAACAAGCTACCAAGCGTGAGACTGCTCTGAACCAGGAGCTGGGTAGTCTCTGTAAGGACCTGTAAAATTGAAGTGGAATAAAAAGGGTTATATTTTAAAAGAATTCTATGTATGTTTTATTTAAAACAAAAAGGGAGGAAAAGTTAAGTTTAGAAGGCTATGAGATTGCCGGTCGCCTGCTACACATGAGCGCCAGGTGGACGTCGCCAGGGCGCAAGGCATGCAGACATCGCGCGGGCGCGCGAGGCATGCAGACATCGCGCGGGCGCGCGAGGCATGCAGACATCGCGCGGGCGCGCGAGGCATGCAGACATCGCGCGGGCGCGCGAGGCATGCAGACATCGCGCGGGCGCGCGAGGCATGCAGACATCGCGCGGGCGCTCGAGGCATGCAGGCATCGTGCGGGCGCGAGAGGCATGCAGGCATCGCGCGGGCGCGAGGCATGCGGGCATTGCCAGGGCGCGAGGCGTGTGGACGTGGCCAAGGCGCGAGAGGCATGCGGGCATTGCCAGGGCGCGAGGCATGTGGACGTGGCCAAGGCGCGAGAGGCATGCGGGCATCGCCAGGGCGCGAGGCATGTGGACGTAGCCAGGGCGCGAGAGTTATGAGGGCGTCGCCAGGGAAGACATCGGTCGTCTCCCAGAGGAAGACATCGGTCGTCTTCTAGGGCGAAGGAGACATCGGTCGTCTCCCAGAGGAAGACATCGGTCGTCTTCTAGGGCGAAGGAGACATCGGTCGTCTTCCAGGGCGAAGGAGACATCGGTCGTCTTCCAGGGCGAAGGAGACATCGGTCGTTCGCCAGGATGAGTCAGCAGTAGAATGTTATCGCACGACGTCGAGTTTCACACAGAGTAAAGTGGGACCCAGACTCTCAGCATGAAACGTCCTGCACGCGCGCCACGTAGACAAAAAGGATGATTCTGAGTGGTGACATCAGAATGTTGGCATGCGCAGGAGACACTCGCGGTCGTACTGTTCAGAGCAGTGGCTGGCATGCACAAGCGACAACAGTGGCAGTACTGTTCAGAGCAGTGGTTCTCAGACTTCTCTGCACAGTGGGTGGTGGCAGCTGCTTTTGGTGGATAAGTTGGTTTAAGATGCAGAAAACCCACTGCTGAGAGAAAGAAACGTTGCAGCCTTCAAAGAGAGAAAGAGTGAGTTACCTCCCTTCTCCTCCAGTTGCCTCCTTCGCGTTGCGATTCTGGCACCTTCACACGAGAGTACGACGAGCGACAGCCACCATTAGAGCACCTGGGCAGTTCTCTGCAAGTCCTTCAACCAGACGCAAAAACAGAGACAAGGCGTTGTTCAAGCTTCGTTGGGTTTCGGAGCTCCTGGTGGTTTGCGCAAGTCCAGGTAAGGGAAGCTAGACTTCATTTTCAATACAAGCCATAGTTTAGCTATTTTCTGAAGTGAGGGCGACGTGGTCGCCGGTTTTCGTTTTCATCCTTGTAAAATGCTCTGTGCTATGTGTTGGGCGACGTGGTCGCCGGTTTTCAATGCAGACTTCGAAATACCCTGTTTTTGAACCAGGTCGCCGGTTTTGGCGTTGTTTGCGAAACTCTCCGTTTCTGGTGTTGCTTTGAAACTGTTTGAGATATTAATGAGATATTCGAAAATAAGAACCTTGGATTGAGTTTTGCTGTGATTGAAATCATTCCTTTAAGTGTTATGTGATGTGTTGGATGTGGTGAATGTGGATCGAGGCATAGTATTTTCAGGAAAGAAAATACCGTGTAAGATCGTGTAGGATGTGCATTGATCGGTGATGTCTATAATGGGATTATCCTGACTCTCCTGAGATAATGGATTCATATAGATGAGGTTATTCAGGCGTTGAGAGTCGAAGGAGGTTCATATGTATGGGTGAGTCGTGTGAAACAGAACGAGCTCGGCCTGTCATATGGATTAACCCTGTCATACTGTGAGAATGGTGAACTTGAGATCGAGAATGTGTTGATGCGCATAGCTGTGGAAACATTACAACAGCTTGTATGACAGGTGCAGAATCTCTGAGTCTAGTCAATGCACGAGTGTTCCGGAAGTAGGTCAAGTGTCTTGTGTGCTGGGTCAGTGGTGGTCTGACATGTGAAATGAGGAACTTGAAATTTATAGACACTTGATGCAGTTTTGTGAAAATGAATGACTCTTGTGAATATTGTGAAATGTGTGATTTCTGGGTGACCAGGTGCAGAGTATGAGAAACTTGATAACTTTACGTGAATACCTTGAAATTGTTTACCTTGATTTTATTTTAATGTTCTTATTTAAACTCTCTTTAAAATATCTAGCTTACCCTGCGTGTTTTGGTTCTGTGGTTGTTTTTCTTAAAACTGTGATGATCGTGTATAATTTACACGGGAGCAGATGATCTTCCAGGAAGTAGAGCTCCTTAGTGAGGGGTCGCCGGAAAGGAGATCGCCTGATTTCTGTTCTGGTAGCCGATCGGCTGTTTTGGGTCCTCTGATAGGAGATCGGTCTCTTCCGATAGGAGATCGCCTGCTTTGTTTTTTTTACTGTATTCTGTTTATGTTTCTGGAAAATTTGACCGAAGTTGTATTAAAACTCCCTGTGAGGAGAAACTACATTTCATATATATAATATTTTGTTCACTTCAATCTATTTGTTACCTTTATTTTCATTATATACATTTGTATAGTATTTTGGCGGGATGTTACAGTCTCCGCCAATCTGAGAAGGAGGCCAAGAGACTCCTCTTCTCCAAAGGGCAGGAGGCCCTCCAGCTTGAAGCCAAGATTCTCCCCTTTTGCAACAAAGTCATTGAGCTAGAAGAGCAGTTGGAGGGGGCTCAAACCAAAATGACCAAGCTGGAGGAAAGGGCTACCAGCCGAGAGGTTCAGCTGGGCAAGGTTGAGGAGGAACTTGCCCAACAAACGGAGCTGCTTAAGAAGACTGAGGCTGAGCTCACTGAAGATGCCGCCGACGCCTATGGGGAGGGGTTTAGCGATGCCCTTGCTCAGTTTGCCTGCGTGCATCCTGAGATGGACCTCCTGAATGAATTGATTTTTAATCGATCTCATTCTTGTAGTTGTAGGGAATATAGAAACCCATAGTTTCAAAATCTGAAAACGAAGGAGATGGCACGTAGACCTTCTACCCCTCCCCAACCTTCTTCGGAGATGAGCCAGATTGCCAAGGCTATCAAGATGATGGCAACTGCCATCCAACAACAGAATGCAGCGATGGCTCAGAATCACCAAGCTGCCATGCACCACTGGGAAACCGCTCGGTCGGCTGAGACAAATTCCCACGTCGGTCAGCCTCAAGAACAGATGGGACTGACTGAGTTCATGAGGCACAACCCACCCAAGTTTAGTGGGAATGCTACCCCTGATCAGGCAGATCAGTGGGTCCGGGAGTTGGAGAAAATCTTTAGGGCGACCTCCTGCCCTGAAGAGAAGAAGTTGGTGTTCGCCACCTATCTGCTGTCTGGAGAAGCTGAGTTCTGGTGGATGGGAGCTCAGCAGATGATGGAGGCCCGAGAGGATGTGTTGGACTGGGAAAGCTTCAGAGTGAGGTTCCTGGAGAAATACTTTCCAGATAGTGCAAAGTTTGCGAAGGAAGCAGAATTCCTCAGATTGGAGCAGGGGGAGATGTCTGTGAATGCTTATGCTGCACGGTTTGAGTATCTCGCCCGATTCTACACCCAGGCGACCTCTGAGGCTTGGAGGTGTAGGAAGTTTGAAGAGGGACTGAAGCGTGGGCTGAAGAGGACCATAGCCCCGATGTGCATCAGGGAATTTCACGCCTTAGTAGAGAAGGCGAAGGTGGTGGAGACTCTGGAAAAGGGTGATTCTCGGGTGATCAGGTCACACCCAGGGGGTTCTTCCAGTGGGGAGGCCAAGGTGCAGCACCCACAAAGCAAGCCTTATTCGAGACCCCCACAGCATAGGGCAGAAGCAGCACCACCCCAATTTCAGCAGCAACAACCCTGGAAACTTAAATGTTTCCACTGTGGTGGACCACACACAGCCAATGTGTGCCCCAAGAGAGATTCAGAGAGAAGATGTTTTGCCTGTCAAAAGACGGGACACGTTGCTAGAGATTGTCCTACCCAGAATAGGATGACTCAACCCAGTGGATCACAACAGTTGAGGAATGGAGGCAGTCGACCTCAGGCAGCAGGGAGAGTGTTTGCCATGTCTGGAGCGGAGGCATCTCAGTCAGGTAACTTAGTACAGAGTGTTGCTCTATAGCTGGTAGATGCGTTAGGATTTTGTTTGATTCTGGAGCGACACACTCCTTTGTGTCAAGCCTGTGTGTAGCCGAGTTGGGCCTTCTAGTGAAGGAGTTACCGTTTGAAACTGTTGGTCTATACACCTGCGTCAGGACAGGTGTTGACCTCTACAGTTTGCCCTGAATGTCCAGTGATAGTAGAGGGACGTAGATTCAAGGTGAACTTGATCTGCCTACCTCTTCAGAACCTGGATGTTATCCTGGGAATGGATTGGCTAGCTGCCAATCACATTCTCATAGACTGTGGTAGTCAGAAGATAGCGTTTCCAGACCTCCAAGAGGCAGACGTGATATCTACTCAGCGAGGGTGGTCGGTGTTGGAGGAAGGGGCGAGGTGCTTCGTGAATCCTAGCTCAGTTGGGAGTGAAGAATGAAGAGGACGTAAGTAGGATACCTGTGGTGAAAGATTTCATGGATGTAATTCCAGAAGAAATATCTGGATTACCTCCTAAGAGGGAAGTGGAATTCTCTATTGATTTTGGTACCTGGGGCTGGACCAGTGTCAATGGCACCTTACAGGATGGCTCCAGCCGAGTTGGTAGAGTTTACCTATAATAACGGTGATCATGCCAACATTGGGATGGCAACGTATGAAGCTTGGTATGGAAGGAAATGCAGAACTCCATTGTGCTGGTTCCAGGAGGGCGAAGCAATATTGGTTTGACCAGAGTTGATTCGGCAGACGACCGAGAAGGTGCAACAGATACAAGACAGAATGAAAGCTTCTCAAAGTAGGCAGAAATCCTATGCAGATCAGAGGAGAAAACCTTTGGAGTTTGCTGCTGGAGACCATGTGTTCATGAGAGTGACACCAACCAAGGGTATAGGACGAGCGATCAGACCAAAGAAGTTGTCCCCTAAGTTCGTGGGACCATATCAGATCTTAAGGAGGATTGGTCCAGTGGCTTACGAGATCGCCCTACCTCCCCATTTAGCGAATCTGCACAATGTCTTTCACGTATCACAGCTGAGGAAGTACATGGCAGACCCTAGTCATGTGCTGGAAGTGGACGATGTGCAGATCAGGGATGACTTGTCCTTTGAAGCGAAACCAGTCAGGATTGACGAACGGCAAAGTAAGCAGCTCAGAGGCAAGACCATCAACATGGTGAAGGTGGTGTGGGATGAGCGATCGGGTGATACAACTTGGGAGTTAGAAGAACCCATGAGAGAAGCCTATCCATATCCCTTTTCCTTGTAATTCAATTTTCGAGGACGAAAATTTTTCTTGTTGGGGAGAATGTAAGGACCTGTAAAAATTGAATTGGAATAAAAAGGGATATATTTTAAATGAATTCTAAGTATGCTTTTATTTAAAATAAAAAGGAAGGAAAGTGTAGTTTAGAAGACTATGAGATCGCCGGTCGTCTACTACATATGATCGCCAGGGCGCGAGGCATGTGGACGTCACCAGGGCGCGCGAGGCATGCGGGCAACGCCGGGGCGCGAGGCATGCGGGCAACGCTGGGGTGCGAGAGGCATGCGGGCGTCGTCGGGGCGCGAGGCATGCAGGCATCGCCGGGTCACGAGAGGCATGCGGGCGTCGCCAGGGATAGACATCGGTCGTCTCCCAGGGAGAGACATCGGTCGTCTTCCAGGGAGAGACATCGGTCGTCTTCCAGGGAGAGACATCGGTCGTTTGCCAGTATGAGACCTCAGTGGATAGTCATCGCGCGAGCGGTCATCGGTGGAAGGTTATCGCGCGATGTCGAGCTTCACACAGAGAAAGTGGGACCCAGACTCCCAGCATGAAACGTCCTGCACGCGCGCCACGTAGACAAAAAGGGTGGTTCAGAATAGTGACATCAGAATGTTGGCATGCGCAAGAGACACTCGCGGTCGTACTGTTCAGGGCAGTGGTTGGCATGCAGAAGAGACAACAGTGGTCGTACTGTTCAGGGCAGTGGTTGGCAGGCGCAAGAGACAACCGTGGCCGTACTGTTCAGTGAAATAGTACACTCAGGCTTTCCTGCAGAAGGGGTGGCAGCAGCAGCATACGTGGACAGGTAGGCTTGGATTCAAAAGCCCATTGCGGGAAGGCAAAGAAGGTTACAGTGACTCAAGAGTGAAAGAGTGTCTGCATCTTCATCCTTCTCTTTTCTCTCCTTCACTCTGCCATTCAGGCCTTATCACGTTCCTGCTTAGCTATCGACGACTGCCCTTGGAGCACCTGGGAGTTTCTCTGCAAGTCCTACAAACCAGACGCTAAAACAGAGCTAAGGCATCCTTTAAGCTCGGTGGGTTTTGGAGCTCTTGGTGTTTTGCGCAAGTCCAGGTAAGGGAAGCTAGCCTTCATTTTCAATACAAGCCATAGATTAGCTGCTTCTGAAGTGAGGGCGACGTGGTTGCCGATTTCATGTTTCTTTTCGCAATGCTCTGTTCTATGTGGTTGGGCGACGTGGTCACCGGTTTTAAATACAGATTTCGAAATCCCCTGTTTTTGGACAAGATCGCCGGTTTTTGGCGTTGTTTTGCGAACTCCCCTGTTTTTGGTGTTATTTTGAAAACTGTTTGAGATTTAGATGTGATATTCGAAAATATGAACCTTGGAATGAGTTTTGCTGTGATTGAAATCATTCATTTAAGTGTTATATGATGTGTTGAATGTTGTGAATGTGAGATCAAGGCATAGTATTTTCAGGAAAGAAAATACCGTGTAAGATCGTGTAGGATGTGCATTGACCGGTGATTCGTTATGATATCCTGACTCTCCTGATATAATGGAATCATATAGATGAAGTTATTCGGGCGTTGAGAGTCGAAGGAGGTTCATACGTATGGGTGAGTTGTTTGAAAGAGAACGAGCTCGACCTGTTGTGTGGATTAACCCTGTCATGCTAGGATAGTGATGATATTGAGATTCATTTATACGCTTTTGAATGTGTGTGATTTCACGGCGACCCTGTGAATGTGTGTGATTTCACAGTGGGCAGTATGACAGGTGCAAATCTATGAGTCTAGTCAATGCATGAGTCTTCCGGAAGTAGTGTCAAGTGTCTTGTGTGATGAGTCAGTGGAAGTCTGACGTGAGAAATGAGAAACATTGAATTGATAGACACTTGGTGCATTATGTGAATAGAACGACTCTTGAAAATATTGTGAAATGTGTGATTTCTTGGCGATCAGGTGAAGGGAACGAGAAAATCTATAGTTTTACGTGGGTATCTTGAATTTGTCTTATCTTGACTTTAAAGTTCCTATCTAAACTCTCTTTAAAATATCTAGCTTACCCTGCGTGTTTTGGTTCTGTAGCTGTTTTCTTAAACCTGTGATGATCGTGTATAATTTACACGGGAGCAGATGATGTTGCAGGAAGTAGAGCTCCTCAGTGAGTGGTCGACGGGAGGAGATCGCCTGTTTTCTATCCCCGATAGGCGATTACCCTTTTGCTGCCTTTCTGATAGGAGATCGCCCTTTTAATAGGAGATCGCCCTTTTTGTCAGGAGATCGCCTGTCTTTCTATTGTATTGTATTTTGTTTACGTTTTCATGGAAAAGTGACCGAATTTGTATTAAACTCCCTGTGAGGAGAAACTTAATTATTTATATAAAATTTTGTTCACCTCAATCTATTTGTCACCTTTATTTTCATTTTATATTTATTCCAAAGTAATTTGGCGGGATGTTATAGATCACTTTCCCTTCCATCGAGGGCAACTTCACCTTCATATGCTTTGTGGACGCCACTGCCCGCTGGTCTACCCAACAGCATGTTATAGGCAGACGGGGCGTTCACCACTAGATACTTAATGCTTTCGGTGCGCGAGGCCACTCCATCAGTGAAAGTGGTCCTTAACTCAATGTACCCCTGTACTTCTACCTGGTCGCCCGTGAATCCATACAGACAGCCTACGTAAGGCCTCAACTGATCAAGAGACAGCTGTAGCTTGTTGAAGGTCGACCAGAACATCACATCAGCCGAACTTCCTTGATCCACCAGGACTCGATGCACCCTGCATCCTGCAGTGATCACTGATATCACCACTGGATCGTTATCGTGGGGGACAACGTCCCGGTAATCAGCCTTTGTGAAGACAAGGTCGATGTCTGGGAAGTGGTCCTCCTCACATGTTTCCACTGCCATCACTAATCGCGCATACTTCTTGCGTTGCGACGAGGTGCACCCTCCTCCTGAGAATCCACCTGCTATAGTGTGGATCTCGCCATGTATGGGCACTTTGTGCCCCTAATCAGCCCTCGGGGCTACCACCATCTCGCCCCCTTGTGTCTCCCTCAGGTAATCACTCAAGAACCCACTCTTGACCAATTCGTCCAACTGGTGGCCTAAGGCCAGATAGTTGTGAATGGGGTGGCCAAAACCCTGATGGAACTCACCAGGCGTTCTTGTTGGGCCCAACCTCTTGTCCGTCTTTGGGGGCATCTTCAACCTTTCTGCCACATTAGGAATGGCAAACAACTTCTTCAGCTCCACCAGGAAATCATGTCTAGGGGGCACATCCTCCTTAGCCCGTGCCCTAGGCTGGGGCTTTCTGGCCTCATAGGGCTTCTGCTTTCCTTGAGCCCTCTTTCCTATTGTCGCCTTGTGCACCCACAGGGGTTGAGGTCGACTAGGCACTCGCGGCCTTGAAGAGACTGCGCTCTCTCGCTTCTCATTGAGCTCTCCCTCTGCGACAATATGAGCAACAACACGTCGTTTAATGTCGCCAAAGGTCTTGGGGTGATTTCAGATTAGGGACTCGCTAAAAGGCCCTGGCAATATTCCCTTCCTGAAGGCATGCACCACCATATCTTCATCCTTGGTGTGCAGCCTCACCGCCATTGCCCCAAATCTGTTGAGGTAATCTTTAAGGGACTCCCTCTGATGCTGCCTTACGTCGAAGAGATCATAGGACACTGGTGGAGGGGCCCTGTTGACAATGTATTGTTCTTTGAACAGCATGGAGAATTGCGTGAAAGACGTGATATATCCCTCGAGAAAACTAACGAACCACTCCAGTGCTGTTCCTGTCAACGTGGTCATGAAGAGCTTGCAATGCACTGCATCAGACCCACCTGACAGCATCATCTGCCTGTGGAACGCTGTGAGATGCGCTTCAGGATTTTCTACCCCGGTGAACACAGTCTTAGGCCCCACGAAGGTGGCTGGGACCACCATGTCCATGATCGCTTGGGAGAAAGACATGGGAAAAGCTCTTGGCGGCGTTGGTGGAGCACGATCGTCTCCCACGCGATCCCCAGCTTGTTGCATATGGTGCAGGTTCAAGTGTAGCTCCTCATTTGCCCTGTGTAATTCCTCATTCCTGGCCTGTGATGCGGCCAGGTTTGCCTGCATACGTGCCTCATGCGCTCTAGACTCCTCCACTGTCTCCTGGAGAGCGCGCATCGTTTCCATGAGTTGTTGCATGGTAACACTTTCACCCCCATTTGGTGGAATGGATCCTTGTCTAGTATTCCTCATCTCTGTGGTTTTTACTCTCACTCTTGTGTATGGGACCTTGTTTTATTTCAGCCCCACGGTGGGCGCCAAATGTTCTCGCCGGTTGACCCGCCTGTCGGTTGACTCTGCGACACTCACACGCCTCCTTCGTCAAGTTGATATGTGCTTGGTTCTCTTGAAGCAATCTGCACCTGCAAAAGAGAAAGGGGGCACCCTAGAGGCTATTTTCACTGCGACACTTAAATCAAGATTGGGCAAGAAACACCAAGTCTTTGAGTAACTATGTTTAGGGTTTGTAATTGCGTACCTTTGTGAAGTATTTTACTACCCTTTATATAGTCTAGGGTTTACTGCGCCGCTAGCCCTAATTAGGGTTCACTGCGCTGCTAGCCATATTCAAGGTTTACTGGAATACCCTTGCGCCGCTATCACCCAGTCTTAGGGTAATCTAGAACATAAGGTTTCCTTATCTGGAGTACAAACTCTAACAGGGTGACCACCTGGGTGCCTCCTCGTGCACCTAGTCTCTGGGGCCACCTGTTCTGGGAGTGCCTTCACTGTCCACATGCCATGCATGTAGCTTTACTGGGAAACCCTAGTTCTGATGAGTACTCAACCCCTCAGGCCTCTGCACCTAACTGTGCTTTCCCTGCTACACGCATAAGTTCTTCGTGATTTAGGCCTCACCTTATCTCTAGGTTTTCCCTTCGCATTGGCCCCCTTTAGGAACCAATCTTAACTGTTCTGGTTATGTCATTCAAATCACCTAGCACCGATGTCACCTCGTCATACTTTGTTGCCGAGGACTCATCACCCTGCGCTATGACGAGGACACATCAGCCTACCCTGGTGATCGACACCACTGATTACTCATCGACCCACTATTCCACGCTATTTGTGGGACCCTGCCTACATGGCTGTAGGGCCCAGCTGACGTGGCTTGCTATCGTCAGCAGGTCTCCACGTCTGAGGACTGGTCAGTACATATCCAAAAGAATACAACCACAAAAGTCATTTCTATTCATCTTCCAAAATACCCATTTTTTGTTCTACTTGTTTGTTTACAATTTCAATCGGTTCAATCTCTTCCTTATGATGTCCTCTTTCATTTGCTGTATTTGTTTCTCATTTTAATCGGTTCAAACATGTTATATCTTGTTGTATTTGGTTTGGTTTCCATTGTTACCCATTCTTATGTTGAGTTCTTGAATTTCCATTAGTAGGTTGTGTTCTTGTTGTGTTTCTATTGATAGTTTCTATTCTTGGTTGTGTTCTTGTTTCAAATCTCATGTTCTTGTGTTCTTTTTGAGTTTATGTTGCTGTTCTTACGATTACCCATTTGAATTCCAACCCATGTGTGTTCCGGCCGCTTGACTCGAACGTGGAGGACTGCCTCGTCACTCCTTCGTCTAGCCCTCTGTTCTGCAGGAACGCTCCAAGAACCACCGCCGGAACTCCAAACGCTGCCTGCAAAACACACCGACGGCGCCTCTAGCGGCCGTTGTAGCTCCGACGCTCAAGTCAGGCAACAGGAACACCAAAACTATATCTGAATCTCTCTGTGAGACCCGTGTGTGACTGAAACTCTCAAATGTGTAAGCTGTAAGAATCTGTAAAAACCTCCCCTCAATTTCGTTAAGAGTTTGTATATATACCTGAGTATTTCTCTTTCCTGACGGTTATTCCTCTTGACACGTGGATAACATCTGGTCGTACACGTGTCACCATCTGGAGTATCTGTAGCTGAAACGTTACTTCCACTGTGCCCCTGCGACTAAGTTATCCACATAGGGAGTAGCTTAGTACGCAGGCTACTCTGGGCGCTACCTTAACATGGCATGCTGATTAACCCTGGGCATTGCAGCTCACACTACACATGGTGGCAGATATGCCACTTATCCTCTGTACTTAGACCATACAACAAGTGCATGCCAAGTCTTCTCAAACACCCGGCCATGTGCTCTTTCGGCGACTTGCTGACCACCTGATCTCCCAACCTTAACACACGACGATCATGTGCAATCTGGGCGATTACTGATCCTTACCGGCGATGACCGACTACTCATCCTCAAGGCGATAGGCGATTACTCACCTCAAGGCGATAGGCGATTACTCATCATCACAGGCGATAGGCGATTACCATTCTGAGTGATCGCCTCCCTGATTCGCCTGCTATCCTCTACCACGTGTTACCCTGTGAATGGTCCATGTGGTCAACTGCTGCTGATGTCATCGACTACCGATGATCGACCGGAACAATGTGCATCATGAAAGTCACCTATTCATGTGTTTTTTTCTCTTGGACCTTTAGAAATAAACCTTCACATCCACTTAGCACTTGCTAAGTTAATGTCTAGTGGGGATTTTCTCTAGGCGACTCACCTTAATTGCTCTAAGAATCTTGATCCAATTCTTAATAAAGTGTTACAAATCAAATGAATATAAAATCAACTCACATCATGTGGTATCAGAGCTATGGTGTGTTTTTGTGTTCTGAGTTGAAATAACACTTTAACTTTGAGCAATTTTTTTTTTCAAGCAACTATAATTTTGTGTTTTCTATTGTTCCAGCACCTTATATTCATGCTTTAATTTGGTTTGAATATGTTTTATTTATGCCTTTTCATTGATCTTCCCTTTTGCTTTGAGTTTGATGTTCATAGTATTCTAGGTGTCCTAATCTTGTCTATACTTGCTTGCTTTTGATTTTGAAAGTTTGTGTTTCTTTTGAATTTTTTTTAGTACTTGTGATTAGAGATTCCAAACATTTGATTTCAAGTGTTCAATTGTCTTGAATCCTTCATAAAAAAAATTTTGTGCAAATTGATTGATGTTTCAACTTCACTATGATGCATATTATGGTTCTTTCACTACATAAGTTCCATTTGGTATAAATATATATATATATATATATATAGTAAAAAACAGTACCGAAAACAGAGACAAAACAAAACCTACTTTGTTTTAAAACATCAAAAACATTTTGGTACTTTCATCTATTCATTCTTTTGCACATTAATTTCCATACAAAAGTTGGATTCATAGTTGTACTGACCAGTCCTCGGACATCAGCTGGGTCCCACAGCAAGGGCCAAAGCCACGTGAATAGACCCCACAGGTGGTATCGATGAGAGGCGTGATTAGTCATCAGCCTACAGAGAGGGGTGATTAGTCATCAGCCTACAGAGAGGGGTGATTAGTCATCAGCCTATAGAGTGGGGTGATTGGTCATCAGCCTATAGAGAGAGCGTGACGATTACCAGAAAGGGCTGATGTATCTTCGTCACTCTGCGGGTTGAGGAGTCCTCGGCAATAGGCAGGTTGAGGATTCCTCGGCAACAGAGTGTGGCGAGGTGACATCGGTCTTGGGTGATTTGAACAGCGTAGACAGAACAGCTAAGATTGGTTCCCAGTGTGGGCCAATGACCAGTTAAATACCCAGAGGTAGGGAGAGAGGCCTGAATCACGAAGAGCCTATGCGGGTAGCAGGGAGAGCACAGTTAGGTGTAGAGTCCTGAGGGGACGAGTACTCACCAAAACTAGGGTTTTCCCAATGAAGCTACATGCATGGCACGTGAACAGTGAAGGCACTCCCAGAACAGGTGGCCCTAGAGACTAGGTGCACAAGGAGGCACCCAGGTGGTCACCCTGTGAGAGTTTGCACTCCAGAGATGGAAACCTTATGTGCTAGATTACCCTAAGATTGGGTGATAGCGGCGCAAGGGTATTCCAGTAAACCCTAAATATGGCTAGTAGCGCAGTGAACCCTAATTAGGGCTAGCTGTGCAGTAAACCCTAGACTGTATAAGGGACAGTAAAATACTTCACAAAGTGATCCGGTCGGTCATCAGTAGTTGATGACGTCAGCAGCCGTTGACCACGTGGACCATGCACAGGGTGGCACGTGGTAGAAAGAGCAAGTGAATCAGGGAGGAGATCACCTAGAACGGTGATCGGTAGTCAGATACCAAGTGGCCACCACTCTCGGTTCAGAGCATAGATAAGCGCCTGGAATCACCGCACGGACGTCGGTGGATAGTCATGAAGCACCGCACGGACGTCGGTGGATAGTCATGAAGCACCACACGGACGTCGATGGATAGTCATGAGGCAGCGCCCGGTCATCAAGGGAAGTTATGAGGCACCGCCCGGTCGTCGGTGTAAGTTATGAGGCACCGATCGGGTGTGACTGCATGAAGAGCGCGATCGGGCGTTAAGAGGGAGATCGATCATAAATGCATGCAGAGGGAGGTCGGTCGTAAGTGCATGCAGAGGGAGATCGGTCATCAGGGTTCCCAGCGAGAACGTTGCGCGTGCACCTCGCATGATGCCCACTCAGAGGACGAGCGGCAAGGCCATGCAGTGGAAGTAACGTTTCAACTGCAGTTACTCCAGATGGTAACACGTGCATGACCAGATGTTATCCACGTGTCAAGAGGAATAACCGTTAGGAGAGAGAAAGACTCAGGTATATATACGAAACTCTTAACGAAATTAAGGGGTTTTTTGACAGATTCTTTCCAGATTACAAGTTTACACACGCTCACTACACTGAGTTTCTGAGTTACTATGAGAGCGTTCTTACACGTTGCACAGTGATAACAGAAAACGGTTAAAGAGAGAGAAAGTGGATCTGAGAGCACACACGAGTCTCACAGAGAGATTCAGATATAGTTTTGGTGTTCCTGTTGCCTGACTTGAGCGTCGGAGCTACAACGGCCGCCAGAGGCGCCGTCTGTGTCTTTTGCAGGCAGCGTTGGGAGTTTCGGTGAAGTTTCTTGGAGCGTTCTTGCAGAACAGAAGGCTAGACGAAGGAGTGACGAGGCAATCCTCCACGTTCGAGTCAAGCGGCAGGATCATTGGCGCCCACCGTGGGGCCCATGTGAATTTTGTTCCCATCCACGTTGCAGTTCTTGAATTTTCTTGAGGTTTCTTGAAGTTTCTTGGAGCTTCTTGGTCATTTCGTCGAAGTGAAGTTATGTCAAAGTGTTGAGAAGATGAGAAGAAGAAACAAGCAAACCTCACCTGCGCCATCTGCTGAAGAAGGAGCTGTTACCATGGCGCAGGCAGTGGAGATGATGCGCGCGTTGCAAGATAGCATCGTGGAATCGAGAGCTGAGCAAGAGAAAATGCGTGCAGAGCTGACTGCATCGCAGAGAAGAAACGAAGAGTGGAGCCGTATGAATGAAGAGCTGCGTAGGGAATTGCAGGCGTAGAAGGAGCGCGCAGTTGAAGAGAGGACGTCGACGCCGCAATCGCCTCCTAGAGTATTCCCTATGCCTTTCTTCCCCGAGATCATGAACACGGTGGTGCCTCCCAGTCTGGTGGGACTGAAAGCGTCATTCACGGGGGTGGAAGATCCAGAAGCACACCTGACAGCCTTCCACACTCAGATGATGCTGACTAGAGGTTCAGATGCTGTGTACTGCAAGATGTTCATGAGTACACTGAGCGGAGTGGCTATGGAGTGGTTCGTGAGCCTGCCAGAGGGCCACGTCACTTCCTTCCATCAGTTTGCGAAGCTGTTCACGGAGCAGTACATCATTAACCGACCTGCGCCAGTGGTGTCCTACGACCTGTTTGACGTGCGCCAGTATCAGGGGGAGCCATTGAAGGACTACCTCAATTGCTTTGGGGCGTAGGTGGTGAGATTGCCCGTCAAGGACGAGGACATGTTGGTGCATGCGTTCAAGAGAGGTGTCCTCCCTGGTCCTTTCAGTTAATCGCTCATCAGGAGCCACCCTGCCACCTTCATCGAGATACGGCGACGCGCGGTGGCACACATAGTAGCAGAGACAGAGGTCTCTGAGAAGAGAGGAAGTGCTGCACCATCGAAGCCACGTGGAGGTCAGGGGAATCAGCAGCAACAGGCGTGGGTGCATGAGACCAATGAAGGAAGGAAGGAGCAGGGAAGGTCTCGCCCTTATGCACCCAGGAAGGACCAGACCAGGGGGCGTGCAAGCAACGCACCCCCCAGGTATGATTTCATGATAAGTTTGGCGGAGCTGATCGCCATCCCTGCTGTGGCAGCAAGACTCCATGTGCTAGAGAAAACCGACAGGGTACTTGGAGGGAGGAAGGATGAGTGGTGTGAATTCCATCAAGCTTATGGACATACACTCCGTACCTGCCTGGCGTTGGGCGTCAGCTTGCTGAGTTAGTGAAGACAGGGTTCCTGACCGATTACCTGCAGAAGACACAAGGTGATCGCTCTTCGGGGTCCCAGGCAGGCGACCAGCAGCATGAACTCCCTGTGTTTGGGGAGGTGAGGTGATGGAAGAGGCTACACTGGGGGGGCTCCTAGAGCTGAAGCGGAAGGCATGATCGCCCCACGTGTGTGCATCGCCAAGGCGGTCATCGCCGGTTAAAGGTGACCCCATCCAGAGTAGTTGAGATGTTGGAGAATGGAGCTTGTCGGCTGGTGACTCTGGACGGAACGACTATTCCCAGAATCCAGAACGCTACACGCTTCTTTCCTACTTTGGTTAAGTTGTAAAGTAGATGCGCTATCGCGCTGTACACACACTTAGTGTATTAAACAGTTGAGCAGATCAGGGGGTGTAACATCCCTCCAAAACCTTTTCCTATTTATATAATAGAATAAAGCGTAGATATTAAATTTATAAAATCAACATATGTATTAGATATTGAAAATACATCATCCCGTACATTGTATTCAAAAAGATACGTCCCTCTTATAGGGTTTTAATACATTCCATCAATTGTTTCGAAATAAAAACCAAATACAGCATGAAAAGGACAAAACAGGCGATCTCCTATCAGAAGACCCAAAACAGCCGATCTGCTATCAGAACAGAAAACAGGTGATCACCACGTAGAGACAGAAACAGGCGATCACCACGTAGAGACAGAAACAGGCGATCTCCTCCCGGCGACCACTCACTGAGGAGATCTACTCCCTGGAAGATACATCTACTCCCGTGTAAAATACACGATCATCACAGTTTTAAGAGAAAACAGCCACATAACAATACAAAGGGTAAGCTAGATATTTTTAAACTTTAAATTATGAACTGGACAACCAACATAGATCAGCCTTTTTAAACATTCACAAAAGTTCATCACTTCCTCATTCATATCACACAGCCATCAAGAAATCACATATTTCACAATTCCTCAAAAGTCTTTCAATTCACATAATGCATCAAGTGTCTATCAATTTCAATGTTCCTCATTTCTCACGTCAGACTTCCACTGACTCATCACACAAGAAACTTGACACTACTTCCGGAAGACTCGTGCATTGACTAGACTCAGAGATCTGCACCTGTCATACTAAACTGCTGTAATGTTTCCACAGCTATGCGCATCAACACAATCTCGATCTCAATTTCATCACTCTCATAGTATGACTGGGTTAATCCATATAACAGGCCGAGCTCGTTCTTTTTCACACGACTCACCCATTCATATGAACCTCCTTCGACTCTCACCAACTGAATAACTTCCTCTATGTGATTCCATTATCTCAGCAGAGTCAGGATATCTCATTATAGAAATCACCGATCAATGCACATCCTACACGATCTTACACGGTATTTTCTTTCCTGAAAATACTATGCCTTGATCCCACATTCACAACATTCAACACGTCATACAACACTTAATGAACGATTCCAGTCACAGAAAAACTCATGCCAAGGTTCAGATTTTCGAATATCACATTTAAATCTCAAACAGTTTCAAAAACAACACAAAAAACAGGGGAGTTCGAAAAACAACGCCAAAACCGGCGATCACGTCCAAAACAGAGGATTTCGAAATCTGTATTTAAAACCGGCGACCACGTCGCCCAAACACATAGAACAGAGCATCACGAAAAAGAATATGAAACTGGCGACCACGTCGCCCTCACTTCAGAAACAGCAAATCTACGGCTTTTATTGAAAATAAAGCTAGCTTCCCTTACCTGGACTTGCGCAAAACTCCAAGAACTCTGAAACCCAACGAAGCTTAAAGATGCTTTCACTCTGTTTTAGTGTCCTGGTCTGGAGAACTTGCAGAGAACCTCCTAGGTGCTCCAAGGGCAGTCGTCGCTCGTCGTACTGGTGCTTGAGGATGCCTGAATCGCAGCGTGAAGGAGAGAAAAGAGAAGGATGAAGGTAACTCACTCACTCACTCTGTCACTCTTGCACCACAGCACCTTCTTTGCCTCTCAGAAGTGAGTTTTTAAATCTTAAACCAACTTGTCCACAAAAGCCGCTTCCACCACCCACTCTGCAGGGAAGTTTGCGTGTACGCTTCCCTGAACAGTACGACCACGCGTGACTTTGCGCAGGCCAACATTCTGAGGTCACTATTCTGAACCACCCTTTTTGTCTACGTGTCGCGCGTGCAGTACGTCTGATGCTGCGAGCCTGGGTCCCACCTTATCTGCGTGAAACTCGACATCGCGCGATAACCTTCCACCGATGACCGCTCGCGCGATGACTATCCACCGAGGCCTCATCCTGGAGGACGACCGATGTCTCTCCCTGGGAGACGACCGATGTGTCTCTCATACCAGCGATGACTGATGTGCCTCATCCCGGTGATGACTGATTCCTCACACTGGCAGACAATCGATGTCTCACCCTGGCAGACCATCGATGTCTCTCCCTGGCAGACCACCGATGTCTCACCCTGGAAGACAACCGATGTCTCAACCTGGCAGACCACCGATGTCTCACCCTGGCAGACCACCGATGTGTCTCCCATCCTGGTTGATGACCGATGTTCCTCTCATCCTGTTGGCGATCTCTTATCGCCCTTGTGTGTGACGAGAACACATCGCCTTACTCTGCTCACCGATGTCATATCGTCACACCTTGCTGAAGGTTCTCCATCCCACTATGTTACGTCCAAGGTATTACCTCCACATGGCTTGGTGACATCGGTAGTTTCACATTTCCAAGAGTAGATCAGCACTACTCCTCGTGCTCCCATGCATGCAACACTAAGGATGACTTCTTATGCTCAAGCATAGAGCTTTGCATGCACAACGTATCTAAGGCTTAACCCACACCTTGATACGTGTGGTTTTGTGGAACCCACTCTGGTTGATCCGGTATCTAGACCACATACTACGTGTACTCCCGTCGATCACGTAAGCCATAGGCGATTGGCGGTCATGTCTCCTCTAGGCGACAGGCGATTATGTCCCAGAGAAGTCGGAGATCGCCTCCGTCTTCAACAACGGTGATCTCGTAGACTTCTAAGCTACACTTTTCTTCCTTTACTCTTCTTGATTCACATGTCAACCGACTGACCTCTACCAGCTGACCCAAGACCTTGGGCAACGTCCGAGGTCTGACTACTACGAAACTTCAATTACCAACTCTTTGTATTTTAAATAATAACATCTTCTGAAATTATTTAAGTCTAACACTTTTATTCCAATTAAAGTTTCTAGGTCCTTACAGGGGGCACTCTTTTTAACGATGCCACCCAATAAAAGATTTTCAGTACATAAAGTGTGCGAGTGTTCCCAGTTTAAAGTTCTCCTTACCCCAGGTGCAAGTACAGGTGATCGGTGGTCAATTACCGAGTGGCCACCACCCACAGATCAGCCCCTAGATAAGCGCTTGGATGT
Organism: Phaseolus lunatus; assembly: GCA_013389735.1. Classification (NCBI taxonomy): domain Eukaryota; kingdom Viridiplantae; phylum Streptophyta; class Magnoliopsida; order Fabales; family Fabaceae; genus Phaseolus; species Phaseolus lunatus. The sequence continues at coordinate 30,479,350 of CM023867.1, read as the reverse complement.
AGAGCGCGATCAGCTATCAGTGCATGCAGACTATGAGCAGCCGTCGATGCATGTAGAGAGTGAGCGCTCGGTCGGTTCATGGTCATCGGGGTCTTGCTAAGACGTGTTAAGCTGGGACCCAAGTTCCCAGCGAGATCGTTAAGCATGCACCTCGCATGATTCCAGAGAAGAGCTCCTCGCCGGTCGGGACGTGCAAAGAACGCGCGATGAGGCAATGCAGGCAGGGCGCGCCTGGTGTGTGCGCTTAGACAGCCACGCCTGGCGCCCCCCTGGGAGCGTGCACCCACGAGGAAGTCCTCCTTGCCTTTGAGCAAGTGCAGGCAAGAACAGAGGAAGACCTCCTTGCCTTTGAGCAAGTGGAGGCAGCAGAGGAAGTCCTCCTTGCCTTTGAGCAAGTGCAGGCAACAGAGGAAGTCCTCCTTGCCTTTGAGCAAGTGCAGGCGAGAAAGAGGAAGTCCTCCTTGCCTTTGAGCAAATGTAGGCAACAGAGGAAGTCCTCCTTGCCTTTGAGCAAGTGCAGGCAACAGAGGAAGTCCTCCTTGCCTTTGAGCAAGTGCAGGCAACAAAGGAAGTCCTCCTTGCCTTTGAGCAAGTGCAGGCAACAGAAGAAGTCCTCCTTGCCTTTGAGCAAGTGCAGGCGAGAAAGAGGAAGTCGTCCTTGCCTTTAAGCAAGTGTAGGCAACAGAGGAAGTCCTCCTTGCCTTTGAGCAAGTGTAGGCAGCAGAGGAAGTCCTCCTTGCCTTTGAGCAAGTGCAGGCAACAGAGGAAGTCCTCCTTGCCTTTGAGAAAGTGCAGGCGAGAAAGAGGAAGTCCTCCTTGCCTTTGAGCAAGTGTAGGCAACAGAGGAAGACCTCCTTGCCTTTGAGCGAGTGCAGGCGAGAAAGAAGAAAAGTCCTCCCTCGACTTTGTACAGCGAGGTGCAGGCGAGTGAAAGTCCTCACCTCAACTTTGTACAGCGAGGCTGAGGCAAGAGAGAAAGTCCTCTTCCTCTACTTTTTACAGCAAGGTTGAGGCAAGAAGAAAAGTCCTTCTCCTCTGCTTTTCACAGCAAGGTTAAGGCGAGAGAAAAGTCCTTTTCCTCTGCTCCTTACAGCAAGGTTGAGGCAAGAGAACCAAGTCCTCTTCCTCTGCTTTTCACAGCAAGGTTGAGGCGAGAGAAAAAGTCCTCTTCCTCTGCTCCTTACAGTAAGGTTGAGGCAAGAGAACCAAGTCCACTTCCTCTGCTTTTCACAGCAAGGTTGAGGCGAGAGAAAAGTCCTCTTCCTCTGCTTCTTACAGCAAGGTTGAGGCAAGAGAACCAAGTCCTCTTCCTCTGCTCCTTACAGCAAGGTTGAGGCAAGAGAACCTAGTCCTTTCTCTTTGCTTTTTATAGCGAGGCCGAGGCGAGAGAACGAAGTCCTCAGCTCGACTTTGTAGTGTGAGGCTGAGGTGAGAGAAGCAAGCCTCACCCACGACTTCTTACAGCAAGGTTGAGGCAAGAGGGGTCACCGAGAGGCACTTCTCTTCCCCAAAACACAGGCGTCATAGTTGGTGTTCAGGCCCTCTATGCACTCAACGCTGGTGTGGCAGAGAAGTGTAGCGAAGCCAGAAGCGCAATGACTGATCGGTGGTGCACTAACATGCTAGTCGGTGGTCGGTGGTAAAAGCAAGTTCTGCTGCATGAAGCCGAAGCGTTTAGGCCTGTTAAGTCAGTCATCCAGCACGAAGTTATGTTGAAGGCAATGCTAAGGTAACAGTTAGCCGCGATCAAGTCAGAAGCCAAGTTTGAGGGGTTGCAGTGAGATCGCGCTAAAGCCTAAGCTAGTTAACAGTTAGTCACATGCGGAAAGTTAAAGAGGAGAAACGCAGCGAACCCTAGCGCGTTTGAGAAGAAGAAAACAGAGAAGGTGAATCTCTAGATGATCCAGAGGGATGCGCACGCTTTTGTTGAATGAAGGAAACGGTAGCGACACTCAGTGGGGGCCATTAATGCGTCCATGTGTCGAGAGATAAAGTATGGAAGCCGTGACGCTGAGGAGTAGATACGTGAGCAGCGCATGGCGTGGCCCCACTTGCCACGTGGACCGAGGGCGCGACCACTTAGTCTCTTCGCTGAGAACAAGTTCACAACTCGAGACTGGGGGGCTTGTGATCCGGTCAGTCATCAGTAGTCGATGACATCAGCAGCAGTTGACCACGTGGACCATTCACAGGGTAACACGTGGTAGAGGATAGCAGGTGAATCAGGAAGGCGATCACTCAGAATGGTAATCGCCTATCGCCTTGAGGATGAGTAATCGCCTATCGCCGGTATGGATCAGTACTCGCCTAGATTACACATGATCGCCGTGTGTGAAGGTTAGGAGATCAGATGGTCAGCAAGTCGCTGAAAGAGCACATCACCGGGTGTTTGAGAAGACTTGGTTGCGCCCAGAGTAGCCTGTGTACTAAGCTACTCCCTGTGTGGATAACTTAGTCGCAGGAGCACAATGGAAGTAACGTTTCAGCTGCAGGTACTCCAGATGGTGACACGTGTATGACCAGATGTTATCCACGTGTCAAGAGGAATAACCGTTAGGAGAGAGAAAGACTCAGGTATATATACGAAACTCTTAACGAAATTAAGGGGTTTTTTGACAGATTCTTTCCAGATTACAAGTTTACACACGCTCACTACACTGAGTTTCTGAGTTACTGTGAGAGCGTTCCTACACATTGCACAGTGATAACAGAAAACGGTTATAGAGAGAGAAAGTGGATCTGAGAGATTCAGATATAGTTTTGGTGTTCCTGTTGCCTGACTTGAGCGTCGGAGCTACAACGGCCGCCAGAGGCGCCGTCTGTGTGTTTTGCAGGCAGCGTTTGGAGTTCCGGTGAAGTTTCTTGGAGCATTTCTGCAGAACAGAAGGCTAGACGAAGGAGTGACGAGGCAATCCTCCACGTTCGAGTCAAGCGGCAGGATCAGTGGAGAAGGCAAAGGTGGTGGAGACCTTGGAGAGGAGTGATTCCAGGGTAATCAGATCACACCCAGGGGGTTCCTCCAGTGGGAAGGCCAAGGCGCAGCACCCACAAAGCAAGCCTTATGCGAGACCTCATGATGTGAGTTGATTTTAGGTTCATTATGTTTGTGACACTTTCTTAGAATTAGGATCAAGATTCTTAACAATTTAGAGTGAGTCACCTAAGGAAAATCCCCACTGGACATTAACTTAACAAGTGTTAAGTAGATGTGAAGGTTCATTTCCAAAGGTCCAAGGTTAAAACACAATTAATGGTGATGAATGAATGAAGAACAAGGTGCTGAACTCAAAAAAAGAATAGGTGCAGAATTTAAACACAAAAAAAAACAGAATGGAAACACAAATTGAAACAAAAGAATCGATTGAAATTCAAGAACAAGACATAGAATCAAAACTACCGATTGAAATGACAATGGAAGATGAAAGAAGATGAAACTTATGTGGTTGTAGCCATGGATTGGGAATGGACACGCCACTTGGAGGTGATGATCCAAGATAAGTGCAGATTTGCCGCCACTTGAGTGCTCCCAAAGCTTCACAAGATGAGACAAGGAAGAGGAGAACAAGTCTCACAAAATTCACTCACAATTTGAGTATAGTAACTTTTCTTCTAATTTCAATCTTATTTTACATGAGCATAGCACCTCTATTTATAGTGTGAGAGGGCTGAAATTAAAGTGGGAAAATTCAAATGAGAAGCATTTGAATTTGGAGCCAAAACACATGTCACAAGGGAGGTGTGACTTGATTTCTACTTTGGCACCTCCTAAAACTACACCTACACCTACTTTTTATGTCACATGGAAGGTGTGACTTGTTTTTGTACATTAGCACCCCTTATTTAAATATCTACACCTTCCTTTAATGTTCTACTAAAAACTACACAAAAGAAATTACAAAAGAGATACATCCATTCATGCTTATTTCCCAAAGCTTTAGCCTTGCTCCTATTGATGCTCATGGATTGGGCTTGGGCCCCACTTGACTTGGGCTTCTTGGCTTGGGCTTCTTGGGCTTGGGCTTCTTGGGCTTGCGCCCTCTTTATTTATACTACTACTTGGATTCTTCAAGAGAACCCAATTATTTACAAAAATGTTCTACTCTTTAAGAAGACTAGTAAGAAGAACTTCAAGTGCTTTGGAATATGGCCCTTTCTTATTTTTGTGAAGTCTTCTTTTGATTGTTGAGATGACCCTTTATATATAGCATCTTTGGTCATCCTTAAGTGGTCTTGACTTGCATCATACCCCCCAAGTTGGAGAGAATTCGACCACGAATGAATTCCTGCATATAACAAAGTCAACTTGCTCATAGATAAAAGAGGATAAGAAGTGATATTAGAAGTTGACTTATAATCTTGAAGCGCGGGAAGTTCATAGGAAGGTTTATTATCTGTATACCAACTTTGGAAAGAATGTTTAGGAATGATAAAACTTTGTGAAGAAAAGCCTCTTAGAAGGGGTAAACCTTTAGGAGGAATTGGAAAATCATTCCTAATATTCTTTAACAAAGAAAGCAAATAGGTAGAAACCTTAGGTAATGAAAAAGATAAGGAAGAATAACACCTTGGAGGTGCAAATTGTAGCATAGCCCGAGTCAACATGATTGATTTAGTTGCATATGATGAGACTTGGAGACTCGGTTTCTCTTTTCTTTTATTCTCTTTTCCATTTTCTCTTTTGGTTTTCATTTTTAATTGGTCTTTATGGACCTCACTTGGAGAAAGAGATTTTAAAGTGATCCGATGCCCATGGAAGGTAAAAGAAATGTTGTTGGTAAGGCCATCATGTAAAGTTTTCCTATCAAATTGCCATGGCCTACCTAAAAGAATATGAGTTGCTTCCATAGGGACAACATCACATAAGACCGCATCTTTATATTTGCCAATTGAAAAAGCAATCAGGACTTGTTTATTTACAATAATTTCCTCTTTGTTACTTAACCATTGGAGTTTATAGGGTTTAGCATGAAAGATAGTAGATAATCCAAGCCTATCTACTACTCTTGTGCTTACCACATTTGTACAACTTCCTCCATCAATAATTAAGGAACACAAAGTGTTATTGATAAGGCACCTTGTGTGAAAGATATTTTCTCTTTGAGTTTCATCAAAAGGTTTTTGAATTTGACCAAGGAATGTCCTTATCACTAACAAGTCACCTTCACATGGAATCTCACATTCATGGTCACTAGGGAAAGGGGAAGGGGAATTAGACTTTGAAGAATTATCACTATGTTCGCTTACAATTTCCCCATTATCAAGCATCATCATATTTCTCTTTGAAGGACAATTAGCCGCTATATGACCATAGCCTAAACATTTAAAGCACTTTTTACTTGAAGATTTAGTGGGTGATTTAGGAGTAGAAGATGAGGCTTGAGAATCTCTAGATTTGGAAGTAGATTCTTTAGAAGGAGATTTTGAAAAGGATTTGTTTTTGTTTTTCCAAGAAGAGTGGTAATAGCCATCATTATGAGTATTTTTAAAAGAATTTTTCCTTGCAAGTTGAGATTCTACCTTGATGGCAAGGTGAACCAAATTTTCTAAAGAAGAATACTCATTAAGTTCCACAACATCTTGGATATCCCTTCTAAGACCACTAACAAATCTAGCCATTTTAGCTTCATCATTCTCATGCATATTGGCTTTAATTAAAAGCGTTTCAAGTTCTTTATAATAAGCATCCACACTTAGCGTGCCTTGGTGAAGCCTTTGGAGCTTCAACAATAGGTCTTTCCTAAAGTGTGGAGGCACAAATCTAGCACGCATGCAAGCTTTTAAATCATCCCAAGAGACCACGGGCGGTCTCTTGTTTAGCCCAATGTCCATGAGAGTTTTGTGCCACCATTGCATGGCATAGTCCGTAAATTCTAGGGAGGCTAGCTTAATCTTTTGGTCTTCTTGGACCTCATGTACAAAAAATATTTGCTCTACCTTAGCCTCCCATCCTAAATACACATTAGGATCTCCTTCACCACTAAAACTAGGTAATTTTACATAAGGCATAAAAGGCTTAGCCACATTTTGGCGCCTATCTTCATGATGGTGATGCATCCTCCAAGCATTTTCTTCATGATATCCATAAGAATTTTGTGAAGACCTTGAAGTGTGCCTATGATGATGGTGTTGTCTTCTCTCACGGTGGTGATGCATCTCTTCACGGTCCAACTCCAATCTTTGGAGCCTTGCCTCCATTTGTCTTAATGCCTCATCTTTTTGTGCAATTGTTAGTTTAGCATCCTTTAATTCACCAATTAGGTATGCTTTTTGAGGTGAGTGAGGCTTAGATGATTCTCCACTAGAAAGATTAGCCATGATAAAATGAAACACAAAAACACAAAGAAGAAACTATTATAGAAAACAAAGTTAGAAAAACAAGGTGAAAAACAAATATAGCTTGTGGCAATGATGTAAAATCTCTCAAACCACTCCAAGAAAATATATCCTTCCTTTACCAAGCCTCTCTTGTGGATTGGATGAGCCTCAAGTGAAAGATGCCAAAGCAAACCACACTTAGTCAAAGAACAATTCACCACAAAACTAGAGGAAACAAGAAAGACAAGCAAGAAAAGGTATAAGCAAGAAAAGTTAAACCAAAGTGGAAGTAAAGATATGACAAAACTTTGGAAAAGAATATTGAATAAAAATGACAAGCAAAGAAAATAAGGCACTCAATAAAAGGTAGTACACAAATAGAACCTAGAGAATGGTACTAGAATTGGATTAACAAAACCAAAACAGTATTACAGAATATTAAGGTGTCAAAATGCGTGACTTAAAAAAATTATGCTGAGCTGGATAATTCAAATTTGAATTTGAAATTTAAACCACAGAAATTTCAAGATCTTAGCTCAAATTTGGCGCTGGAATCACACCAAAATGATGCACCAATAAATTGTGATAATTTTTTCAAATCTGATGCCACTTCACCATTTTTTTCGCGCCAGAATTGCACACTGATTGTATTTGATTTATCATTTTTTTTCTATTTTGAATTTTTCCTCACTTTTTTTTTTCACTTTTTTCTAACACATCAATCTGTTCAGATCCATAATTTTAGAATTTTTCATAAATGGAATTAAATTCTGTAAACAAAAACAGCCAGCACAGTTTCAACAAAAACAGAGGAAGCCTAATTTGGAATTAAAACAATATTAAGAAACTTCAAAGACACAATAGAATTGATGTATGTGAACTTGTATGGATCTATCACACAAGCATGAACTCAAATCTAAAATTAAAAATGCACCAAAGGCTCAACAAAACAGATTAGAAACTGCACTCAAAATTAAAAGCAATCAACCAAAAATTATCAAGAAAAGTACTACATAGAAGTGATGACAATTTAGGAGAAACATGACTTGACAAAACTTGTATGGATTCAAAAAGCAAAAATGACTCAAACACAATTAATTTTGCACCAATTAAAACATCAAGGAAAGACTCAAATTAAAGCAAAAACAGAATAACTAACTCAACAAGGAACCTAAAAAAAAATTCTGCACAAAAATAAAGTGCTGGAAAATGGAAATTGCTTGAATAGAAAGTGTCAATTCAACTCACCAAGAACAAAACATCACCATAGCTCATGATACCACATGATGTGAGTTGATTTTAGGTTCATTATGTTTGTGACACTTTCTTAGAATTAGGATCAAGATTCTTAACAATTTAGAGTGAGTCACCTAAGGAAAATCCCCACTGGACATTAACTTAACAAGTGTTAAGTAGATGTGAAGGTTCATTTCCAAAGGTCCAAGGTTAAAACACAATTAATGGTGATGAATGAATGAAGAACAAGGTGCTGAACTCAAAAAAAGAATAGGTGCAGAATTTAAACACAAAAAAAAACAGAATGGAAACACAAATTGAAACAAAAGAATCGATTGAAATTCAAGAACAAGACATAGAATCAAAACTACCGATTGAAATGACAATGGAAGATGAAAGAGATGAAACTTATGTGGTTGTAGCCATGGATTGGGAATGGACACGCCACTTGGAGGTGATGATCCAAGATAAGTGCAGATTTGCCGCCACTTGAGTGCTCCCAAAGCTTCACAAGATGAGACAAGGAAGAGGAGAACAAGTCTCACAAAATTCACTCACAATTTGAGTATAGTAACTTTTCTTCTAATTTCAATCTTATTTTACATGAGCATAGCACCTCTATTTATAGTGTGAGAGGGCTGAAATTAAAGTGGGAAAATTCAAATGAGAAGCATTTGAATTTGGAGCCAAAACACATGTCACAAGGGAGGTGTGACTTGATTTCTACTTTGGCACCTCCTAAAACTACACCTACACCTACTTTTTATGTCACATGGAAGGTGTGACTTGTTTTTGTACATTAGCACCCCTTATTTAAATATCTACACCTTCCTTTAATGTTCTACTAAAAACTACACAAAAGAAATTACAAAAGAGATACATCCATTCATGCTTATTTCCCAAAGCTTTAGCCTTGCTCCTATTGATGCTCATGGATTGGGCTTGGGCCCCACTTGACTTGGGCTTCTTGGCTTGGGCTTCTTGGGCTTGGGCTTCTTGGGCTTGCGCCCTCTTTATTTATACTACTACTTGGATTCTTCAAGAGAACCCAATTATTTACAAAAATGTTCTACTCTTTAAGAAGACTAGTAAGAAGAACTTCAAGTGCTTTGGAATATGGCCCTTTCTTATTTTTGTGAAGTCTTCTTTTGATTGTTGAGATGACCCTTTATATATAGCATCTTTGGTCATCCTTAAGTGGTCTTGACTTGCATCACCTCCACAGCATAGGGCAGAAGCAGCACCGCCCCAGTTTCAGCAGCAACAGCCCTGGAAACTCGGATGTTTCCATTGTGGTGGACCACACACATCCAATGTGTGCCCCAAGAGAAATTCAGGGAGAAGATGCTACATCTGCCGAAAGACGGGACACCTTGCTAGAGAGTGTCCTAACGGGTATAGGGCGACTCAACCCAGTGGTTCCCAGCAGTTGAGGAATGAAGGTAGCAGACCTCAGGCAGCAGGGAGAGTGTTTGCCATGTCTGGAGCGGAGGCATCTCAGTCAGGTAACCTAGTACAAGGTGCTTGTTTATAGCTGGTAGATACGTTAGAGTTTTGTTTGATTCTGGAGCGACACACTCTTTTGTGTCAAATCGGTGTGCAACCGAACTGGGCTTTCTAGTGAAGGAGCTGCCGTTTGAACGATTGGTCTCTACACCTGCATCAGGACAGGTTGCGACCTCCACAGTTTGCTCTGAATGTCCAGTGATGGTAGAGGGACGCAGGTTCAAAGTAAATTTGATCTGCCTACCTCTTCAGGATCTGGATGTTATCCTAGGAATGGATTGGCTATCTGCCAATCACATTCTCATAGATTGCGGTAGGCAGAAAATAGCGTTTCCAGACCTCCAAGAGTAAGATGTGATATCTGCTCAGCATGGGTGGTCGGAGTTGGAAAAAGGGGCGAGGTGCTTTGTGATCATAGCTCGGTTGGAAGTGAAGAATGAAGAGGACGTAAGCAGGATACATGTGGTGAAAGATTTCATGGATGTATTTCCAGAAGAAATACCTGGACTACCTCCTAAGAGGGAAGGTTTCACGCAGAATGGGGGTTGTTTTGTTGATCGGGATTTGAAAGATGAATGTGGGAATGGTGGGTTGAAGTTAAAGGCTCCTGAACTTGGCAAATGAGGATGCAGCTATGTCTGTGAATGTAGAAGGGAAGGAGGTAATGGCTACGGATAAGAATAAGGATAAGCCATGTTATGATGGTGTTGATTCACTTCCGTTGAGTTCTTCTGGTGATGTTAGTGAATTGCAAAAAGTTGGATGTGGAAGCAAAACTTTCTGTGCCTTGTGTTTCTGATGGGATGGGATTTGCAGCCAATCCATTAGGTGGCAGTTGTGGTGATCAGCATCTCGTTTCTGATCCTAGAAACAATGCTGCATCGTCAGCCGTAGCAACAAGTCCTCACCCTGAACACAGTGAGGGATTTATGATCTGTGTGTTGAATACTGAGCACCCTGAGATCCCATGCAATGCTAATATGGATGTATCCATTGGAATTCCTGAGTGAGCAGCTCTGAAATCCCAACCAGTTGCTAAAGAGGTGGGTTTTTCATAATCTGCTATTAGTAATCAAAGAAAAGATGAACCAGAGGGGCGCCTGAAGGAAAGAAGCCGTTCTCTTTCAGTCTTTTGCTGCTTCAAGATCGATTCGACAAGAAACGGTGCCTAATGTGAATTCGAGCTACAAACCTGTCGTTTTTGAACTGAAAAGTAAAAATCCTGGAAGGAACTCTATCTCTGCAGTTTCTGGACAGAATAACAATGTGGATGCCAACCCAAGTCATGGCAAATCAGTTCGTGCCAATGATGGACATCTGAAACAAGAGGAATTAGAAGTTTAAGGATCAAATTTTGAGAGGGGTTTTCTGGTCTGCAAGTCTCTACTCCTACCAATGAAATGACAAAATGTGGACCAAACCTAATCTGTTCTTCCAGGTCGGTGCTAGAATAGAGGTACTTTGGCAAGATAGTGGCGTTAGAGAATGCTGGTTTAGATGAAAAATCTGGAGTGTGTCTCCAAGGCTGTTGAAGGTCCAGTACGATGATTTGCTTGATAAAGAGGGACCACAGAAACTAGAGGAATGGGTCCCTTCATCTAGAGGGGCAGCTACTGATTAATTGGGTATGCGATGTTCAGGCCGCTTAACAGTCAAGCCATGCTCTCCTGAACGCCATTCAGGTCGCCCACTTGAGTTTGAATCAGCAGTGGATGCCTAGTGGTATGATGGGTGGTGGGAAGGTGTTGTAACTGCAGCTAATGTCAGTGGTAGATGGATCTTCGTCAGATTGCTCTGCCTTACAAAGTGAATCATCATCCATCCCCAAAGTTGAAGTTACTAAGAAGGTGAGCAAGAATCGTTTGGTTGGGAAACCCCTGTGGATCTGGAAAATATGAAGGGAATAACTTTGAGGGAGCCACTCTATGTCGCTCTTGAGGACAAGGGTAACAACTCTGGTGGTGGCTGTGATGATGAAGCTGACAAGGCTGTGAAGACACTTCTGGCCTTAAATGAACACAAGGATAATAACTCTTGTAGAGGCAGTGATGATGTTGACAATGAGGAGAAGACCTTTGGAGTTTGTAGTTGGAGATCATGTATTTATGAAAGTGACACCGACCAAGGGTGTAGGACGAGTTATCAGATCAAAGGAGCTGTCTCCTAAGTTCGTCAGGCCATATCAGATCTTAAGGAGGATCGGTCTTGTGGCTTATGAAATCGCCCTACCTCCCCAATTAGCAAATCTGCATAATGTCTTTCACGTGTCACAGCTAAGGAAGTATCTTGCAGACCCTAGTCACGTGTTGGAAGTGGACGATGTGCAGATCAGGGATGACATGTTGTTTGAAGCGAAACCAGTCAGGATTGACGATCAACAGAGTAAGCAGCTCAGAGGCAAGACCATCAACATGGTGAAGGTGGTGTGGGATGATAGATCGGGTGATTCAACTTGGGAATTAGAAGAAACCATGAGAGAAGCCTATCCCTACCTCTTTTCCTTGTAATTCAATTTTCGAGGACGAAAATTTTTCTTGTTGGGGAGAATGTAAGGACCTAGAAACTTTAATTGGAATGAAAGTGTTATATTTAAATAATTTCAGAAGATGTTATTATTTAAAATACAAAGAGCTGGTAATAGAAGTTTCGTAGTAGTCGGACCTCGGACGTCGCCCAAGGTCTGGGGTCAGCTGGTAAAGGTCGGTCGGCTGACCATTGTTTTAAGCAAGTAGTCAGGTGCGATGACTTTATCGTGAGGTAATCACGTGGGTGTGCTCGAGGAAGACATGTGGATCAAGAAGATTAAAGGAAGAAAAGTGTATCTTAGAAGTCTACGAGATCGCCGTTGTTGAAGACGGAGGCGATCTTCGACTTCTCTGGCACATAATCGCCTGTCGCCTAGAGGACACATGATCGCCAATCGCCTATGGTGTACGTGATCGACGGGAGTGCACTTAGTATGTGGTCAAGATGCTGGATTAACCATAGTGGGTTCCAAAAACCACGCGTATCAAGGTGTGGGTTAAGCCTTAGATACGCTGGGCATGCGAAGCTCTATGCTTGAGCATAAGAAATCGTCCTTACTGTTGCATGCATGGGCGCACGAGGAGTAGTGCTGATCTATTCTTGGAAATGTGAAGCTACCGACGTCACCAAGCCATCTGGAGGTGATACCTTGGACGTAACATAATGGGAGGATGAACCTTCAGCAAGGTGTGACGATGTGACATCGGTGACCAGAGTAAGGCGATGTGTTCTCGTCACACACAAGGGCGATAAGAGATCACCATCAGGATGAGAGGAACATCGGTCATCAACCAGGATGGGAGAGACATCGGTGGTCTGCCAGGGTGAGACATCGATTGTCTGCCAGGGTGGCACATCGGTGGTCTGCCAGGGTGAGACATCGGTGGTCTGCCAGGGTGAGACATCGGTGGTCTGCCAGGGTGGAACATCGGTGGTCTGCTAGGGTGAGACATCGGTGGTCTGCCAGGGTGAGACATCGGTGGTCTACCAGGGTGAGACATCAGTTGTCTGCCAGGGGTGAGACATCGGTTGTCTGCCAGAGTGAGGAATCAGTCATCGCCAGTATGAGAGGCATCGGTCATCGCCGGTATGAGAGGCATGGTCATCGCGCGAGCAGTCATCGGTGGATGGTTATCGTGCGATGTCGTATTTCACATAGATAAGGTGGGACCCAGGCTCCCAGCATGAACGTTCTGCATGCGCGACACGTAGACATTAGGAGTGTTTCATAATAGTAGCATCAGAGAGTTGGTATGCGCAGAGACCCACGTGGTCATACTGTTCAAGGAAGTGTGCACGCAAGCTTTCCTGCAGAGTGGGTGGTGGCAGCGGCATTTCTGGGCAAGTTGGCTTAGATTCAAAACTCACTCCTGAGAGGCAGTAAACATTGTTGTGGTTCGAGAGTGATTGAGTGAGTTAACTTTGGTTCCCTGTTTCTTCCCTCTCCTTCTCCATACGTTCAGACGTCCTAGCGCACCAGTTGGCTATCGGCGACTACCATAGAGCACCTGGGAGGTTCTCTGCAAGTTCTCCAAACCGGACGCTAAAACAGAGTTAAGGCATCCTTGAATCTCGTTGGGTTGGAGCTCTTAGAGAAGTTTACGCTAGTCCAGGTAAGGGAAGCTAGCATTTTCGTTTATAAAAATGTTAGGCGAGTAGGTTCTGAAGTGAGGGCGACGTGGTCGCCGGTTTTCATATTTCTTTTCAGGATGCTCTGTTTTTATGTGTGGGGCGACGTGATCGCCGGTTTTAATGTTGATTTTGAACTCCCCTGTTTTAGTGTCGTTTGAAACTGTTTGAGATTGAAATGTGAAATGCATGGGATATTCGAAAATCTGAACCTTGGAATGATTGTTGCTGTGATTGGAATCGTTCATTTAAGTGTTATATGATGTGTTGAATGTTGTGAATGTGGGATCAGGGCATAGTATTTTCAGGAAAGAAAATACCATGTAAGATCGTGTAGGATGTGCATTGATCGGTGATTTCTATAATGAGATATCCTGACTCTCCTGATATAATGGAATCATATAGATGAAGTTATTCAGGCGTTGAGAGTCGATGGAGGTTCATACGTATGGGTAAGTTGTTTGAAAGATAACTACTTGACCTGTTGTATGGATTAACCCTGTCATACTAAGAGAGTGATGAGATTGAGATTGAGATTATGTTCATGCGCATAGCTGTGGGAACTTTACAGCAATGTAGTATGACAGGTGCAGATCTCTGAGTCTAGTCAATGCACGAGTCTTCCGGAAGTAGTGTCAAGTGTCTATGTGTGATGAGTCAGTGGAAGTCTGACGTGAGAAAGATGAATATTGAAAATGTGATAGACACTTGATGGTTGTGTGATATGAATGAGAAAGTGGTGGATTTATGTGGGTGTTTAAAAGCTTATTATGTTGATTTTAAAGTTTCATATTTAACGTTTTAAAAATATCTAGCTTACCCTTTTGTTTTGTATCGTGGTTGTTTTTCTTAAACCTGTGATGATCGTGTATATTTGCACGGGAGCAGATGAGGTTGCAGGTAGTAGAGCTCCTCAGTGAGCATTTCTGGAGGAGGAGATCGCCGGTTTTTGAATGCTGTTGTTTTGTCTTAGTTTGAAAACTCCTGTATGGAGATGTATTAAAACTTCCTCGAGAAGGGATATTATTTTGAGGCACATTTGTATTAATGGATGAATTATATTACATATATATATCTTTGTTAAATTTTGATATTATTGTTTCACCTTTATTTTATCATATAAAAATGACCAATATTTTGAGGGGCGTTACACCAAGTGTCCAAGAAGCCTCACCTAGGGCCGTCTAGCTTAATTTTGTTTTTATTAATTGCTTTAATTGAACCAACTTGCTTTAATCACTTTGTTAATTTCTTGTTTAATCTTGTTTAAGGCTTTCATAGCTTGCATTGTTTTCTTGCATTAAAAATTTGATTTCTTCATCCTCATTGTGTTCTAAGTGTTTTACCTATAGAAGGACTTGTGTAAAGGTTTTAGAGGGATAGTTTTTGGCTAAGGCAAGACTTGGTATTTAAGTAGTCTATTGTGACTCACCTCTCTTACCTGGAAAGCTACCTTCATTAACTTTCCTCTTCTTTCTTAAAAGTAAAACATTTCTATACACAAAGTTCTAGTCATGTCTACTCACTCTTCCAAGTCCATTGAAAGTGATGTAAGGTCCATAAAATCTCTTTTGAAACAACTCTCCAAGGACGTACAACACATTTCATATAGACAATTGGAAAATGAGTCTAAAATCAATGAATTAACTAGAGCAAAGGAAGAAAAATCTCAAAATTCAAAAAAAACACATACCCATGCATCTCAATCACAAATCCAAGAGTCTCTAGGGGAGGGAAGCCTTAGAATCAATGATTACTAGCAACCACCCCCTAGGAGAAATAGGAGAAGAGAGGAAGAAGCCCCAAGGGAGGTTAGAGTAGACCTACCTCATTTCCATGGTAAGGACAATGTAGAAGTTTACCTAGATTGGGAAATGAAAGTGGAACAACTCTTTGCTTGTCATAGGGTGAGTGAAGAGAGAAAGGTACCCTTAGCCACCCTTAGTTTTCAAGGAAATGCCATGTATTGGTGGACCTCTCTAGAGAGAGATAGACGTCTTCATAGGGACCCTCCCATAGAGTATTGGAATGACCTTAGGGGAGCCCTAAGACGTCGCCACATACCTTCCTACTACCATAGGGAGCTAATGGACAAGCTCCAAAGGCTCCAACAAAAGAATATGAGTGTGGAAGAGTATAGGCAAAAGATGGAGCTATACATGATGAGAGCCTCTATTAGAGAGGAAGAGGTCACCACCATATCTCGGTTTTTAAGTGGACTCAACCTTGAGATAAGAGATAAAGTAGAGCTTCTTCCCTACCAAGACTTGAATGATTTGGTTCAACTTTGCATTAAAGTTGAACAACAAAATTTGCACAAAACTTCAAGTCAAAGGGTGGGAATCTACTCTAACTCTTATCCCAAGAGAGAGTATAGAAGAGAAAGGGAGGATAGTTTTTCAAAGGATAAATCCAAAGAAACTCCCAAGAGTGTAGGAAAAGATGTGTCTACCTCACAACCCCGCAGTAGAGACACCCAGTGCTTCAAGTGTCTTGGTAGAGGCCATATAGCATCCCAGTGCCCAAATAGGAGAACCATGATCTTAAGAGGGAGGGATGAGTATAGCAGCCAAGATGAAGAGTCTAGTGGGGAAGAAGAGAAGGAAAGTAGTGAGGGGGCATATTCTTGTGAGGGAGAATTAATGATGATCAGAAGAACCCTCAACAATCAACCTAGTGTGAACCATGAAACACAGAGAGAGAACATCTTTCATACAAGATGTAAAGTTTCAGAAAACATTTGTTCTCTCATTGTGGATAGTGGCTCTTGCTGCAATTGTTGTAGCACTAGGATGGTTGAAAACCTTAATCTACAATTAATACCTCATCCAAAACCTTACAAACTTCAGTGGATAAATGAAGATGGGGAATTAACTGTAGATAAGCGGGTAAAAATCAGTCTTTCTGTAGGGAACTATAAAGATGAGATTTTATGTGATGTAGTACCCATGGAAGCCTGCCACATCTTATTGGAAGACCATGGCAATTTGACAAGAAAACTATGCATAATGGTCTTACCAACGAGATAACTTTTAGCCATAGGGAGAAAAAGTTTGTACTCTATCCTTTAACACCTTCAAAAGTGGTAAAAGACCAAGTACAAATGAAAATAAAAAGAGAAAATGAGAAACAGAAAAAAGAATTAAAGGAAAATCCTTTGTTTGGAGTTGAACCAGGCATTGACTTAAATTCTTCTTCCACAGAAAACTCTTGTGAGAATATGCTTGAAGATAAATCTGTGTCTGGAGCTGAACCAGATATAGATATAAACCTTTCCTCCACAGAAAAGCCAAGTGAGGGGTTGTTTGAAAAAGAAGAAGAGGAATCTAGAAAGAATGAAGAGTATCTTACAACACCTCCTACAAGCATAGTGGGAAAAGAATCCTTAAAGGGGGATTGCAATAATTTTAACTCTCCTTTTCCTTTGAATCATGATGCTTACTCTTATTTTCAAAAATCACAAAAACAACACTTTGTGATGTTGTTGCTTATCTTGGGCAATGAACAACACAAAGGAAGCAAAAATATTTTTGTAAAGGGCCCTATTTCTTTCCAACAAAACTTTTATAAAAATAGCTAAGGGGCTTATTTCCTTACTATTTTATTTGAATACACTAGTCTTAATTTTCTTATCTCACTTTTCTTTGATGTTTATTGTAGGTTAATATTTGATCCTGGAGGACAAGCATAGTTTTCAAAGCAAGAATAAGGCTGTTGTTTGAGATCAACCCTGTAGATCTGAGGACAGATCCTCTCAAGAAGGACGGGATGATGGAAGAGGCCCAAGCTCCAACCCAAGTTCAGGCCCAACACAAGGTCCATGGCCAAGCACATTCACGCCCAAATGATTCAAGCCACGGATGGGAGGGAGAAGACCTTGTACATGCTACTTGGAGGCCCATTAGGGGTAGCTTAGTAGATTAGTGTAGTGTAGAAAGCAAAACTTGCTCACTTAGGGGTGTACTATCAAAAAGGTGCCCTTAGCAATAGAAGGAGGGGTGTGCTAGCAAATAGGTGCCTTTAGCAAAAGAAGGAGGGGTGTACTATCAAATGTTGCATTTTTGACCTATCTTCTAGAATATTAGGATGATGGTGTGGTTTAACTAAAGTCAATACCCTAGGCAGCCCCCACTTTTTGTATTTCCATCCCTACACTTTAAGCTTGCTCACCAAGGCTCCTAAATCTATAAATAAGGAGGCCTACCTCATGTATTTTCAAGATTAAATAGAGTATTGTTATGCTGCCAAAATTGTGCCATACACCACTCTTTGCCTAACACTTAGGTTTTAGTCTTCAATTCATCACTACCAAGGGGGCTGGCCAAACCTCCCCATTTCCTCACTCTTCATGCACCTTCAAGATCACCATCACTCCTAGGAGGGTCTTGCTCACCTCCTCCATAAGCTTCCGCATCCATCATCACCAAGGAACTCCAAAATCCAAAGAATAGCTCATAGGAATGCTATCACTTAAGGTCCTAGGTGAAGGTATGCAATTCTGAATACACTTTTTGGATACTGAAGCTATTTGTTTCTTATTCTTTCATAAAGCCCTTACTGACTTGATCATCAGAGTGTGACCGGCCGTAAGGACGCCCTCTGTCTCAACAGGTGAAGCACCAAACAACCAAGAGAAGTGCAGATTTCAGAAAAGACAGACGGAGCCTGAACCAGTCATCGGAGTCAACTGGCAACCAAGTCAACCGGCAAGAACAGAGAACAATAAAAAATCTATGAGATTAAGTGATTATCATTTTCCTTATGTTATACTTGTCTCTAAATTCCTTTTAATACTTTAAAGTTAATCTTAATGAAGAATTGTCAGAGGTGGTAAAACCATCTCATGAAATTAACAATGAATCACTTTGTAACATCCCGCCAAATCTTTTCGTAATTATAAAATGAAATAAAGGTAAAACAATAATATTGAAGTGAACATATGTATATATATATATAATGAAATTCCTCCTCACAGGGAGTTTAATACATATCCGGTCAGTTTTCCAAAACTTAAACAAAATACAGTAAAATAGAAAGACAGGCGATCTCCTAACAGCAAAAGGCGATCTCCTATCAGAAAAAGGCGATCTCCTATCAGAAAACAGAAAAAGGGTGATCGCCTAACAGAAATAGAAACAGGCGATCTCCTTCCGGCGACCACTCACTGAGGAGCTCTACTTCCTGCAACATCATCTGCTCCCGTGTAAATTATACACGATCATCACAGGTTTAAGAAAAATCCAAACACAACACCAAAAACACAGGGTAAGCTAGATATTTGAAAGAGAGTTTAGATATGAAACTTTAAAATCAAGATAAAACAAATTTAAGACACCCACGTAAAAACTATCAATTTTCTCATTCCCTTCACATGACCATCAAGTAATCACACATTTCACAATTTCCTCAAGAGTCGTTCTATTCACATAATTCATCAAGTGTCTATCAATTTCAATGTTTCTCATTTCTCACGTCAGACTTCCACTGACTCATCACACAAGACACTTGACACTACTTCCGGAAGACTCGTGCATTGACTAGACTCAGAGATCTGCACCTGTCATACTACACTGCTGTAAAGTTTCCACAGCTATGCGCATCAACATAATCTCGATCTCAATTTCATCACTCTCACAGTATGACAGGGTGAATCCACACAACAGGTCAAGTAGTTATCTTTCAAACACTTACCCATACGTATGAACCTCCATCGGCTCTCAACGCCTGAATAACTTCATCTATATGAATTCATTATCTCAGGAGAGTCAGGATATCTCATTATAGAAATCACCGATCAATGCACATCCTACACGATCTTACACAGTATTTTCTTTCCTGAAAATACTATGCCTTGATCCCACATTCACAACATTCAACACATCATATAACATTTAAATGAATGATTCCAATCACAACAACAATCATTCCCTGGTTCAGATTTTCGAATATCACATTTAAATCTCAAACAGTTTCAAACAACACAAAAACAGGAGAGTTCGAAAAACAACGCCAAAACCGGCGATCTCGTCCAAAAACAGGGGATTATGCAATAACAGTTGAAAACCGGCGACCACGTCCCCCCATCATCTCAATCATCTAATATAAGGTTTTCTTGGAAATAAGGCTAGCTTCCCTTACCTGGACTTGCACAAAACACCAAGAGCTCCAAAACCCACCGAAGCTTAAAGATGCCTTAGCTCTGTTTTAGCGTCTAGTTTGTAGAACTTGCAGAGAACCTCCCAGGTGCTCTAAGGGCAGTCGTCACTCTTCGTATTGGTGCTTGAGGATGCCTGAATCGCAGCGTGAAGGAGAGAAAAGAGAAGGATGAAGGTAAACTCACTCACTCTTGAACCACTGCAATGCTCTCTGCCTCTCAGAAGTGGGTTTTTGAATCTAAACCAACTTGTCCACGAAAGCCGCTGCCACCACCCACTCTGCAGGGAAGTTTGCGTGTACGCTTTCCTGAACAGTACGACTACGCGTGCCTCTGCGCAGGCCAACACTCTGATGTCACTATTCTGAACCACCCTTTTTGTCTACGTGTCGCGCGTGCAGTACGTCTCATGCTGAGAGCCTGGGTCCCACCTTATCTGTGTGAAACTCGACATCGCGCGATAACCTTCCACCGATGACCGCTCGCGCGATGACTATCCACCGATGCCTCATCCTGGCGGACGACCGATGTCTCTCCTTGGGAGACGACCGATGTCTCGCCCTGGCGATGACCGCATGCCTCGCGCCCTGGCGATGCCCGCAAGCCTCGCGCCCTGGCGATGCCCGCATGCCTCGCGCCCTGGCGATGCCCGACGACACATCGCCACGCCTTGCTGAAGGTTCTTCATCCCTCTATGTTACGTCCAAGGTATCATCTCCACATGACTTGGTGACGTCGGTAGCTTCACATTTCCAAGAGTAGATCAGCACTACTCCTCGTGCGCCCATGCATGCAATACTAAGGACGATTTCTTATGCTCAAGCATAGAGCTTCGCATGCACAGCGTATCTAAGGCTTAACCCACACCTTGATACGCGTGGTTTTTGGAACCCACTATGGTTGATCCAGTATCCAGACCACATACTGAGTGCACTTTCGGCGATCATGTGCACCATAGGCGATTGGCGATCATGTACACTACAGGCGATTGGCGTTCATGTGTAATCTAGGCGACAGGCGATTATGTACTAACCAGGCGATCTCATAGTCTTCTAAACTACACTTTCCTTCCTTTTTATTTTAAATAAAAACATACTTAGAATTCATTTAAAATATATTCCTTTTATTCCAATTTAATTTTATAGGTCCTTACACACTTAACAAGACGGGGTTCATTAAAGTTGAAAACAAATGGGTTAGCAAAGAGGAAGAACAAGCTAGGCCTTATTCTGGATCAAATAGGAACATTGTGCTAGTGATCAAACTGAACAAGGTGCTGGCGATCAAACTGAACAAGATGCTGGTGCAAATGATGAAGTTGATGCAAATGATAAAGTTGGTTCAAGTGTTGGAGTTGTAGAAGATTATGCTATGAGCCACCTATAGATCATGGGATTCCAATGTCCAAGTTTGAAAGGTTGATGATCAACCACATGGACACCATGGCAAGTGATCAGAGGGACAACTATAAGTTCTGTGCAGCCAGGTTCCAGCATCTAGATGAGCAAATTGATGTTATTTAGACCCAACTCTTTGAATTCCAATAAGGCAAGGATCCTAGAAAGTTCAAAATCATTTTCTATTTTTGAAATGCTTTATGTTATTTATACTGTTGGACTATTTCATTATCATTCTGTTTCTGTTATTTAAATCCCTTCTCTTTGTCTATTTGTGAAGACAAAAGGGGGAGAAGTTATTTGTTTGCTTTTGGTTGTAAAGTTTTTTTCTATTACTGCCCTGCTCCTTGAACACTTTGAACATGTTTTAATTTTTCTGGTTTTTTCTACTACATTTTGGTTATGCAGAAACTAGTTCCTTAAGTGTTCTTTATAATCTGTATGAGCTATCCTGCTATACTTGCATTGTGCAGTATATCTTGCTGTTTTGCATAAACTCTTAAATTTAAAATCTACAACACAAATAACCAGGGATTTGTCTTCATCAAATAGGGGGAGATTGTTGAACAAGGTGCTTTGATGTTTCCAAATTTGCTTTGAAGACTTGAAGAATCTGCTGTTGTGTGTGTTTAGTAGATTTTGAGTTGTTAATTTACACCTAATACTGATCCAAGTTCATTTGATTTTAAATCTTTTTTGAAAGATTTGTTTTCTAAAATCTGTGTTAATTTTAGTTAGTTGTTTCATGCTTTCAATAAGTTGAAATAGCTTCTGTTCAAAATCTGGTGACTACAATAAGTTTTTCAACCAATTGATTTATTGTGACAACTGATTGAATTGCACTTAGTGTTTTTCAAAGGATTTGAAAACACTTTGTTTTATTTTGTAAAAAATGAGAGTTTTATCAAAAAAGGAGAAGAGAGTTTTATCAAAAACATTTTGAAGAGAAGATCAAAGAGCTTTCACTCGTTTTTGGAGTCTTGGATCATTGCTTATGTGTGAAGTAGGAATTTGGATTTTCTATTCAATTGTTCTATTGCTTTGTAAAGCCAGGTGTTTTATGTTTCTTTCTTTTTAATTTGTAATTGTGTGTAAAACAATTTCTGAAAGTAGTTCTGGAAAATGTAGTGTGGTTCAAGAGTATTGTGTGTTATTGAGGGGTTCAAGATCAACATTCTTGGTGTGGTTTGTAATTAAGTTTTGGGCTTGATTGAAATGATGAGTAGATCACTTGTCATTAGTCGAATGCTTAGGAACGAGCTCGAGAGGATCTCAGCCATGGTGGTGGAAATATTGAAAGCTAGTTGAACGAGTTCTCCAGCTCTATGAAGGCGACCCTTGAAGCCATGAGGTCGTTGGAGGAAGAAATGCACCAAGTAAGGGCTGAATTTGATGGCGCAAAGGGTAGAATTTCTTCCCTAGAGGCCGAGCTGCAAGCCAAGGAGGTTTAACAAGTGAAGGCCGAGGAGGAGGCGGCAACTAACCACAGAGTTGTAGCAAAGGAATTGGCTTAGTACCAGTTGTTCCTCCTCCATACTAGTAAGGAGGGATTCAATCAAGGAAATCGCCAGGAGGCCTTCTACCATGGGATTCCCATTGATCATGAGTGCTATGATGAGACTAAAGATGTTAATGGCGAGTTATTCTCGGTTGCTAGTGAGGAGGAAGAAGAAGAAGGCCAAAATGAAAAGGGTGGAGCCAAGGAAGCTAATGAGGGTGAACACTCTTTGGAAAAGTTGTTCGACCCTTTGTAAAATATTTTATTTAGGGTTTAGGGTTTAGGATGGAAGTTTTTTAATGTTGTTTAGGCTTTTGGGCTAGCACTTTGTTGTTGTGCGTCCACTTTGAAAATTGACTTGTCTTTTGAAATAGACTGATAATATTTTTCAAGATTGCTCGTTTTATTAATCTCATTACACAATCGGTTGGTAAGGGTTGTTAATTTTTAAGTGAACTTCCTTAACCAATATTTAGAAGTATGGTGGGATAGCCATTTTTAAGGCAGTTTCCCTGACCTTGTTGACACATCTACTCGTTCAGTCGATAAGGGCTGCTAATTGCTAAGTGAACTGCCTTAACCAATAAGGTATACATGTCTTCAATTTATTTCATTTGCTTCAAAAGGTAAGTCTGAAGTGGGTTACTTGGAAAAAGGAGTAGTGTAGTGTGTTTGCCATAACTAAAATAACAATAGGTGTAATTTTAAAGTGCCTCGTTAAAACCTTCTTGGTCGAAAACCCACTTGTACCATCTGAACACTTCGGTCAACTTGGTCAAACTCATGACCTTGAAAATCAGAATCTGGTTGTAAACCTGGCAAGCCACGTCAGTACTACCAGTCAAGGCTAAAATCATGAACTGCACCATGGGGAATGAGGATGTATTGAGGAGAAATGGAGAGCGTAGTGGGGGTGGGGGAACGAGATTGAAGTGCAAAACGTGGATGCACTAGGAAAGGAAGGATAAAAGCAGGGAGGAGGAGCCGAAAAAGGGAGGTCGACATGAGAAGAGAGAGAGAGAGAGATAACACAGAGATCAAGAGTGAACTCGATGAGAACACTTGGCACCCACTGTGGGGGCCGATAAAACCAATCCCACCAGTTACAAGGTACCCACTTAGAGGCGATAGGCTGACAAGGATGGAAAACATTGACCAACATGCTCAGGGTAGAAATGAAACACCAACTCTCCAACAGATCATGGAGACAATGCTAGCCTTACAGCACGACAATGAAGAAGTCAAAGCGACAAGCATAAGAATTCCGAGAAGAACGAGACTGGTTGCAAGAAGAAGCTCGGGTTGCCAGAGAAGCATCCTTGGCCAGTGAGGACAAGTGGTGAGAAGACATGAATCGATCTAGGAGAGCTATGGAGGACACCGTTCAAGCAAATGAGGAGTTAAAAAGGGTGAAGGAAGAGTTACAAAGAACGACTCACCAACAAGCACGATGAGGTGTTCGAGCTCATTCCCCTGACGAATTAGCCCGTGATAACCCCAGACCATTCTCACAAGCCATCATGGAGGAACCAATGTCGCATCACTTCATTAGGCCCAGAGTAATGCCATTTTCAGGAGTAGAAGACCTTGAGGGGCATCTAAAAGCTTTCCGAGCCCAAATGATAATTTCAGGAGGGTCTGATACAATTCAATGTAAAATGTTTGTAAGAACATTGAGAGGGACAACACTGCAATGGTTCAGTGGAGTGCCCGATGGAAGCATCACGTCGTTTCTAGAATTCTCCAGCATGTTCAAGGAGCAATTCTAGGCAAACAAAATTGAACCCCCTCGCCTTACTGATTTATTTGATGTACAGAAAAAAGGAAGAGAAGTCTTGTAAAGACTATTTGAACCGTTTTTATGCGGTTTCGATATGTTTAAGGACCCTGAATGAAGAAATGGTGGTGGATGCGTTCATCAAAGGTCTTCGAGTCGACATCTTTAGTGATTCACTGATCCGTAACCAAGTGGAATCCTTAGCCTAAGTACAGGAAAGAGTCGTAGTCCATGTTAGGGCAGATGAAGCGATAAGGAAGAAGAGGGTGAACAAGCTTCAGAAGCAAGCAAAGTACAAAGATAACTTAAACACCCACAGCTCGAAGGGTGTTACAGCATCATCAGGCAGGAGACCCGAGCGAAAATACATCTCATTCATGGCCAAATACACCCCTCTAAAGGAACACTCAGTCAAGAAGACTGAGCTGGAAGAACTAAAATTTGACATCTCGTTGAAATCGCTATTAAATAAAGATTTCGTGGCAAGGAGACTACAGTTCTTGCAAAGGACCAGTCGCACGTTAGGTACAAAATGGGAGGCTTGGTGCGAGTTTCACCAAGCTTGCGGCCACGACACCAAAAGGTGCCTGACCCTGAAATACTAGCTCACTAGGCTAGTGAAGGAGGGTTTCCTAGGTCGGTATCTAAGGAAATCAGACTCAGACTAGGAAAGGGGAAGCCAGCGACGGAGACACGATCATGAGACTCTGGTACTGGTGGACCTCAATACCATTGCAGGTGGATTTGCAGGCGCAGGCACGACCTCCTCAGCTTGGAAACGATATTCCAGGTCAGTATTGTCTTTACAGGCTCAAAAGCCTCCTGTTGTGCCTTCCCTCTATTTTACCCTTTTAGATATGGATGACGTATACCCCCATGAAGATGACCTGGTGGTGCTATCTGATGGAGAGAGGCCAAGCTCACCCTACCATGAAAGCCAAGGGCCAAGACTAGACCGTTTAGAACCACATGGAGAGCGTCTAGCACAAGACAAGGGGGAGCTACATGAGGAGCGTCTAGGAGGCAGCCTAAACCGTCTAGGACCTCTCACAAGGTCCATGGCCAAGCACATTCACGCCCAAATAAGTCAAGCCACGGATGGGAGGGAGAAGACCTTGTACATGCTACTTGGAGGCCCATTAGGGGTAGCTTAGTAGATTAGTGTAGTGTAGAAAGCAAAACTTGCTCACTTAGGGGTGTGCTATCAAAAAGGTGCCCTTAGCAATAGAAGGAGGGGTGTGCTAGCAAATAGGTGCCTTTAGCAAAAGAAGGAGGGGTGTACTATCAAATGTTGCATTTTTTACCTATCTTCTAGAATATTAGGATGATGGTGTGGTTTGACTAAAGTCAATACCCTAGGCAGCCCCACTTTTTGTATTTCCATCCCTACCCTTTAAGCTTGCTCACCAAGGATCCTAAATCTATAAATAAGGAGGCCTACCTCATGTATTTTCAAGATTAATATGAGTAAAGTTATGCTGCCAAATTTGTGCCAAGCTTTGCTCTCTCCTAGTTTCTAGGAATTGATCTTCATCTCCTTCACCTCACCAAGGGTTGGCCGAACCTCCCTACTCCCATACACATCATGCACCTTCAAGATCACCATCACTCCTAGGAGGGTCTTGCTCATTTCAACCATTGCTTCCGCACCATCTTCAACATCCAAGGAGAGCTCAACATGTGAAGGCCATCATTTGGTATCATGAGCATGGGGTTCTTCAAAGATGAGTAGTTCTTGGTCCTTTTTAATTTTGAGTTCTTCTTTAATTCTTGTTGTTCATCTTTGTTTTCCATAATTGTCTTGCTGTTTTTTAATTTTTAATTTGAATTGGTGTGCTGTTTGGAAATTCCAATTGGTGCATCTTGTTCAATTGTTCTTGAGCAATCTTTGTGCAATTTTTGGTAGGATTCCATACACCTTTGTGTTGCTGTTTTTCTTTTAGGTTTTGAGTCTTTATTGCAATTTTATTTTGGTTCATTTTATGCTCTTTGAGTCTTTAATTTTTGAATATATATGTTGTCTAAGTCATGTTTCTCCAAAATGTCATAAAATCATAAGTAGTACTTTGTTTGACTTATTTGTTTCTTGATTTTGGGTCTAAAAGTTTGATTTGAATCTGCTGGGTTTTTGAGCTTTTGGTGCCTTTTTATTTTTAGGTTGAGTTCATATTTTTGTTTTAGTTCTACACAAATTCATTCACATCTTTTCCTTTGTGTCTTTTGGTATATCTTGCTGTTTTTTCCATTTTACCCAGAATCCCTTGTTTTGCATCAATCTGTGCTGGCTGTTTTTGCTTAGAAAAATTATTTTGCCACATAGAAAAATTTTGATTCTCTGGAATATGCAAAATTGAGGTGTTATTGAAAAGACAAAAAAAGAATCAGGTCAAAAACAGAAATATAAAAAAAATGAAAAATATTTTAAAAACAGTGTGCAAATCTGGGCGCTCCAGCTGGCATAACTGAACACTGATTTTGCAAAATTCATTAAAAAAAAATGGCTCTTGCGTTTTGGGTGAAATCTGTACCAGAATTTTTTTGAGATCTTGAAATATTTGCATATCAATTTTCAGAGGCAAATATTTAAAGGACAGCTCAGTATAAAGTGGGGAAAGTCACGTTTTCTTGCCACTACAGATTTTCAGTGGTGCTGTTTTTGTTTTTTTTAAATCTATTCTAGTGCTATTCTTAGGATTCACTTTGTGTGCCTACCTTTCTTTGAGTACCTTTATTTGCTTGTTTTATATTTCTTTGGAACTCTTTCTAGTTGTCACAAATTTTAACTCCATTTGGTGGTACTGTTTTTCTAATTAATTTGTTTCTTGCTTTAATCCTTTGGCCTCTAAATTTGGTGCTGGAATTGTTTCTCAATTGGTGCCTATTTGAGTAGAAATTTAACTTGAGTGAGGTCTAGCTTGTGTGATAGGTGCTGGATTGGAGAATTAATTTCCTAATTCTAAGAGGAGCCAAAGCTAGGGCAGCAAACAAATATTACCCAAAAACACCACAAACACTTGGAGGGCCCAACAAAGAAAAGACAACCAAGGGAGTGCCAATAGCAAAACAAGGATCAACAAAGGGGGTTTTCTTAATCTTCTTTGCAACTTAAACTTGTTAATTACTTCTTTAATTACGTGATTAGACGGTGAGTGTGTCTTGTAGTGGCCAGACCTCGGTCGTCGAGAATAGATAGTAAAGGGTGAACCACGTCAGTTGGGTCCCACAGCATGGGCCAAAGCCACGTGGAGTGGACCTCGCAGGCAGCTTGGATTAGCGGGTGATTGGTCATCAGTGTGTCCCCTCAGAGAGAGGTGATCAGTCATCGGTGTGTTCCCTTGGAGATGGATGATCGGTGTGCCTCCTCAGAGAGGGGTGATCAGTCATCGGTGTGTTCCCTCAGAGAAGGGTGATCAGTCATCGGTGTGTTCCCTCAGTGAAGGGTGATCAGTCATCGGTGTGTTCCCTCGGAGAAGGGTGATCGGTGTGCCTCCTCAGAGAGGGGTGATCAGTCATCGGTGTGTTGCCTCAAAGAAGGGTGATCAGTCATCGGTGTGTTCCCTCGGAGAAGGGTGATCGGTGTGTACAGACCAAGTAGTCAGGTGTGATGACGTAATTGTGAGGTAATCCTGTGGGCATGCTTGAGGAGGACATGTGGATCAAGAAGAGTAAGAGAAAGGAAAGTGTAGCTTAGAAGTCGATGAGATTGTCGTTTGTTGAAGAAGGCGGCGGTCTCCGATTTCTCTCGCATGTAATCAGTAATCGCCTAGATTGCACATGATTTCCGCGTGTGAAGATTAGGAGATCAGGTGGTCAACAAGTCGCCGAAAGGAGCACATCGACGAGTATTTGAGAAGACTTGGTAAGCGCTTATTATATGGTCTAAATACAGAAGGTAAGTGGCATGTCTGCTGTAAAATGTAGAGAAGATAAGTGGCATATCTGCCACCATATGTAGTGTGAGCCGTGATACCCAGTGTTAACCAGCTCACCATGTTAAGGTTGTGCCCAGAGTAGCCTGTGCACTAAGCTACTCCCTGTGTGGATAACTTAGTCGCAGGAGCAAAGTGAAAGTAACGTTTTAGCTGCAGGTACTCCAGATGATGACACGTGTATGACCAGATGTTATCCACGTGTTAAGAGGAATAACCGTCAGGAGAGAGAAAGACTCAGGTATATATATAAAATTCTTAACCGAATTCAGGAGAGGTCTTTTTTGATTTGGGGAATTAACTTGCACACGGTTCTGAGTTTTCTCTGAAATTCTTTGTTGATTCGATCACTGACTTGAGCGTCGGAGCGCAACCAGCCGCAGAGGCGCCATACTGTTTTTTCAGGTCTTTTTGAGGATTATCAGGTGGAGGTCATCGGTGTACTTGGCGTGAAGCTGGAGAGGATGAGGTTTTAAAAGGAGAAGTTCTAACACTTTGGTCAAGAGGCTGGATCATCAGGCGCCCACCGTGGAGCCGTGTAAACTGTGATTCCCATCCACAGTTGAGTTTGTGAGGTTTTCGGTAGTTTCTGTTCGACTGCTTGCTGCCGCAATCGTTTTTCGGAAGTTTTGACCGTTTGAATTGGAGTTCAATCGGTGAGGAGTGGTTTTCTGGAGGTTTTGACCATTTGAATTGAAGTTCAATCGGTGAAGAGTGGTTTTTTGGAAGTTTTGACAGTTTGAATCGAAGTTCAATCGGTGAAGAGTGGTTTTCTGGAGGTTTCTACCGATTGATTCCTGGATCAATCGTTGTGCGAAGGAAGTTGAAACGTTTCTTGAGCGTTGTGGCGAGATAACTTTTGCATGTTGAAAGGTATCTGTGTGAAATTAATAGAAGTTTCATGAGAAAAATGAGGACAACCAGATCTAGTTCAGTTGCGCCACAATCCGGAGAGAATAACGTGACGATGTCGCAACTGCTGGAGATGATGCGTGCTTTGCAAGAAAATGTGGCAGCATCGCACGTCGAGCAGACGAAGATGCACGACGACCTGGTCGCTTCTCAGGCCAGGAACGAAGACCTGAGTAAGGTTAATGAAGAGTTACGTCAGGCTCTTCACGAGCAGAGGGAGAGTGCTGCGACCAGTGGAGGTGCGTCACTGTCTTTGCCACGAGTTTTTCCAATGCCATTTTCGCAGGCGATCATGGACGATGCGATTCCTACAAACATCACGGCGGTGAAGGCCTCCTTCACTGGAGTGGAAGATCCAAAGGCTCACCTTACCGCGTTCCATACGCAAATGATGCTGTCCGGAGGATCGGATGCGATCTGTTGCAAGATGTTCATGAGCACTCTCCACAGCACAGCGTTGGATTGGTTTGTAAGCCTACCTACTAGACACATTTCCAGTTTCCAGCAATTCTCCAAGCTTTTCGTCGATCAGTACATTGTGAATAAGGCGCCGCCTATGGTGTCGTACGACCTGTTCGACGTAAGGCAATTCTAGGGGGAATCTTTGAAGGACTATCTGAATAGGTTTGGAGCTCAGATAGTCCGATTACCAGGTAAAGATGAGGAGATGTTCGTGCACGCCTTTAAGAAGGGCGTGCTACTTGGAACCTTCAGCGAATCGTTAATCAGGAGCCACCCTGCAACGTTTGCAGAGATTCGGCGACGTGCTGTGGCTCACATCGCCGCTGAGAATGAAGTGATAGAGAAGAGAGGGAATATGGCTCCTGCGAAACCACGCACCCAAGCCAAGACTCAGCCTCAGAGGGTGTGGGAGACGGCGACGGTGAAGAAGGATCAAAGGACATACCATCCTTATGATCCGAAGAAAAACAAAGGTGATGACAGTAGTAGAGGAAGAGGGCCAGGTCGCCTGAGGGAATTCAAGCGCCCTCCGAGGCATGAGTTCGTGATGGCATTGGTGGTGATAGCATTCCTATGAGCTCTTCTTTGGATTTTGGAGTTCCTTGGTGATGATGGATGCGGAAACTTATGGAAGAGGTGAGCAAGGCCTTCCTAGGAAGCATGGGTGCCTTGAAGGTGCATGAAGAGTGAGGAAATGGGGAGGTTTGGCCAGCCCCTTTGGTAGTGATGAATTGAAGACTAAAACCTAAGTGTTAGGCAAAGAGTGGTGTATGGCACAATTTTGGCAGCATAACAATACTCTATTTAATCTTGAAAATACAAGGTGTAGGCTCCTCCTTTTATAGGCTAAGGAGGACCATAATGCAACCCTAATGCTAGCCAAATGAAATGTAAATGTGAAGCACATGGGCCACATGGAAAGTGTGAGCACATGGGGAGGGGTGTGTCTAGTTTGTAAGTTCACCCCCTCCATGGGCTTTCTAGAATAGTGGGAAGGTTAACTTCTCCTTAATTCTAATGTGCAGAAAAATAAACATTTGTCCACATGGCTATGCTATTTACACCCCAATTAAAGCTAAACTACATTTGATGGGCCTTCACGGAATATGTGCTAGTATGCCACTCTCCCATTCATAGCTTTGATCCAAGTCTTCTTGTCCTAGACGCTTCTAGCTTGGCCTTCTCGTCCTAGACGCTCCTAGCTTGTCTTAGACGCTCCTAGCTTGGTCTTAGACGCTCTTGACTTGGCTCTTGCCTTTCATGGAAGGTTGTGCTTGGCCCTCTTCCATCATCCCCTCCCTCTTGAAAAAGGATTTGTCTTCAACTAGGGGGATGGATGGGGCTGGATGGTGTCCATCATCTCCTCCTCCTTTGAGAAGATCTATCCTCAGATCTACAGATTTGATCTCGGATAGCAGCCTATTGTTTCGGCAAGGCTTGTCCTCCCGGATCAAACGTCCACCTATGGAAATCATCAAACAAAGTAAAGGTGTTAGTGTGAGCAATTGGAGAGAACTTAATTGTATGAAGTTGCCATTTTTGTTTTTCTTTTGTTTTTGGCAACTTTGTACAATATTTCTCTTTTGATGGTTGTATGTGTTCTCTAATCCTCTTATGTATTTGAAAATTTTCAATATTGGTTACCTTTTCCTTAGGCACAATACCTTTAGGAAAGGGTAACAACTTAAAAAGCGAAAGAGGATTAAGTCCACATGCAATTTCAAATGTAGAAATATTAGTAGTCTTGTGGACTACTCCATTGTATGCATGCTCAAAAGGATACTCATCCCAAGAATTGTGATTGTCTTTCATGATTTCTCTAGGCATAGTAAAAAGAGCTATGTTTTCAATTTTATTTTGACCATTCTTTTGAGGATAAAAATTTGAAGAGTACAACTTAATTTCAAGTTTTTCTAAAAGATTCCTCAAATGATGGTTTTCAAATTTTGGAGCTCTATCCAATACTATGCTTGAAGATAAACCATGAAGACTTGTCACTTCTATATAGAAGAGATTATCCATATCCATAAAAATGGAATCAAAACCTTTTGTTGTCCTAGGAAGCTCTAAGATAAAATTGAGGTTTATGTCTTCCCAAGGATCATTTGCAAAAGGTAAAGGAGTATAGAGTTCATGAGACATCACCTTAGGTGTATTTTTAAAACAAGAAATGTATCTAGGGTAATGTCTTTGAACATCTTTTCTCATGGGTGACAAAAGTTTTCCTTTTAAAAGCTCTAGAGTTTTATCAACTCTAATTTGGTCCATGAGTTCTCCTTCATGAAGAATTTTTCTCTTATGTGTAAAGATAGTCTCGTTGTTACAACCATTGTTTATGAGAAGTTGCACACTTGGCAATGGTTGTCTCAATAGGACATGACAAGTTTCTTTAGGCACTACTTCACATAAAAATTTGTTTTTGTAGATGCTTGTAAATAACTTGACATTCACTTGGTGATATCCTAGCACATATGAGAAATAATCCACTTTATCTTTATCTATGCAAGCTTCTTTTAAAGACTCTTTTTTTGTTACTATGCTTGCAAGTGTTCCTTTACAAAAGGAAAGGCTAGGTTGTTCAACAAGACGCATATTTTCAAAGGTATTTTTAAATCTTTTGTCTTGTTGAATGACCTTGTGAGAAGGAACACTATTCTCCCACGCCTTTTGTTTCTCAAAGGTCTTCTCATGCTTTTCTTTTTCTTTTTCTTTAGCTTCCCTTTCGGCTTCCTCTCTTTTCTTTTGTATCTTTCTTTCCTTTCTTTCTTTATGGGAAGCAAACAATTTTTCTACCCTCATTTCCCAATCTAGGCAAGTTTCTATATTTTCTTTTCCATGGGAATGGGGTAGGTCTACCCTAACCTCTCTTGGGCTTTCTTGTTCTTTTCTATCTCTTCTATGTCTTCCCTCCCCAAAAGAATCATGCTTTTTAGAGATAGATGCATGAGAAGGTAATTTTTTTGAAATGTGAGACTTCTCATCCTTTGATTTACTCAATTTATTAGTTTTGGCCTCATTCTCCAATTGTTTAGATGAAATTGATTGAATATTCTTGGAAAGTTGTTCCAAAAGAGATTTCAAGGAATTCACCTCACTTTTAAGAGATTTAAAGGAATGAGAAGACATGACTAGACCTTTGTGTATAGAAATATTTTACCTTGAGAAAATTTAGGGAAGTCAAAGAAGGTAGTCTTCCAGGTAAGGGAGGTGAGTCACAATGGACTACTTAAATACCAAGCCTTGCCTTAGCCAAAGACTTTCCCTCAATGTCTTCACACAAAGCTTTCTCTTAGTAAACCACTTAAAACACAATTAGGTTGAAGAAATCAAATTTTTAATGCAAGAAAACAATGCAAGCTATCAAAGCCTTAAACAAGATTAAACAAGAAATTAACGAAGTGATTAAAGCAAGTTGGTTCAATTAAAGCAATTAATAAAAACAAAATTAAGCTAGACGGCCCTAGGTGAGGCTTCTTGGACACTTGGAGCCCTTGAAGACACACTCACCGACTAATTGCGTGATTAACAAGTAATTAACACAAGCAAGATTGCAAAGAAATTAAATGACACTCCCTTTGTTGCTTTTACTATTTGCACCCCTTTTGTTGTTCTTCTAGTTGCACCCCTTTTGTTGCTTTTCTACTTGTTGGGCCTTCCAAAGTGTGTGGTGTATTTGTAGTATGGTGTTTGTTGCTGCCCTTTGCCTTTGTTCCTCTTGGAATTAGGTCAATAAAATCTTCAATCCAGCACCTATTAAGCAAGCTAGACTCCCCTCAAGTCAAATTCTCACTCAACAAGTACCAATTGATATTTAATCCACCAACAAGCTTAGAGGCCAAAGAAAGAAAGCAAGAAACAAATTAATTTGAAAAACAGTACCACACAAATGGAATTTAAATGTGACACAACTAGAAAGAGTTCAAATGAAATTAGACAAGCAAATAAAAGGTACTCAAATAATGGATGGCACACAAAAAGGAACCTAGGAATAGCACTAGATTTGATTTAAAAACCAAAAAAACAGCACCACAGAAAAGCACAAATTGTTGTGGTCCAGAAAGCGTATCTTTAAAAGATTTATGCTGAGCTGACCCTTTTGTATTTGCTTCTGAAAATTGAGACACAATCAGAACAAGATCTTAACAAACTTTTGGCGTTGGTTTCACTTCAAACGCATGTACCAATTAATTTTGGTAAATTTTATAAAATCAGTGCTCAGAGCTGCCAACTGGAACGTCAGGATTGCACACTTTTTTTGTAATATTTATCTTTTTTTTCTATTTCTTCTTTTCAGATGGTTCTTTTTTTGTTATTTTGATAACACCTCAAATATGTGAAATCCAGAGGCTCAGAAATTTTTGATGATGTATGTGATTTTCATAAATCAAAACAGTCAGCACAGAAAAGTGAAAACAGGGGTTCTGAAAACTAGAATCAAAAACAGAATGATATACCTCAAAAACACAATGGAGTTAATATGATGGAATTTGTGTGGATCTAACACACAAATAAGAACTCAAACTAAAATTAAAAATGCACCAAAGGATCAACATAAAACAAATTTCAGATCAAACATTCAGACCAAAAACAAGAAACAAATAAAACAAAAAGAGTACTACTAGGATTTGATGACAAATATGGAAACACATGACTTAGACAAAACTTATGGATTCATAAAATGAAAAGACTCAAGAACATCATATGACCCAAATGAAATTTCAAGCAAGACTCAAATACCTAAAAATAAAAACAGCAACACCAATATATCAAGAATCCTACACAAAATTGAAAATAGATGTTCAAGCACAAGTTTGAACAAACCCACCAAATGAAATGAATAAACAAGCATTCAAATCATATTAAAACACAAAAAACAGCAAGACAACTTGGAATAAAGATAAACAACTTGGAGAAAGAAGAACTCAAAAAAAATAAAATGAAGAGACACTCATCTTTGAAGAACCATAGCTCATGATACCAAATGATAGCATTCCTATGAGCTCTTCTTTGGATTTTGGAGTTCCTTGGTGATGATGGATGCGGAAACTTATGGAAGAGGTGAGCAAGGCCTTCCTAGGAAGCATGGGTGCCTTGAAGGTGCATGAAGAGTGAGGAAATGGGGAGGTTTGGCCAGCCCCTTTGGTAGTGATGAATTGAAGACTAAAACCTAAGTGTTAGGCAAAGAGTGGTGTATGGCACAATTTTGGCAGCATAACAATACTCTATTTAATCTTGAAAATACAAGGTGTAGGCTCCTCCTTTTATAGGCTAAGGAGGACCATAATGCAACCCTAATGCTAGCCAAATGAAATGTAAATGTGAAGCACATGGGCCACATGGAAAGTGTGAGCACATGGGGAGGGGTGTGTCTAGTTTGTAAGTTCACCCCCTCCATGGGCTTTCTAGAATAGTGGGAAGGTTAACTTCTCCTTAATTCTAATGTGCAGAAAAATAAACATTTGTCCACATGGCTATGCTATTTACACCCCAATTAAAGCTAAACTACATTTGATGGGCCTTCACGGAATATGTGCTAGTATGCCACTCTCCCATTCATAGCTTTGATCCAAGTCTTCTTGTCCTAGACGCTTCTAGCTTGGCCTTCTCGTCCTAGACGCTCCTAGCTTGTCTTAGACGCTCCTAGCTTGGTCTTAGACGCTCTTGACTTGGCTCTTGCCTTTCATGGAAGGTTGTGCTTGGCCCTCTTCCATCATCCCCTCCCTCTTGAAAAAGGATTTGTCTTCAACTAGGGGGATGGATGGGGCTGGATGGTGTCCATCATCTCCTCCTCCTTTGAGAAGATCTATCCTCAGATCTACAGATTTGATCTCGGATAGCAGCCTATTGTTTCGGCAAGGCTTGTCCTCCCGGATCAAACGTCCACCTATGGAAATCATCAAACAAAGTAAAGGTGTTAGTGTGAGCAATTGGAGAGAACTTAATTGTATGAAGTTGCCATTTTTGTTTTTCTTTTGTTTTTGGCAACTTTGTACAATATTTCTCTTTTGATGGTTGTATGTGTTCTCTAATCCTCTTATGTATTTGAAAATTTTCAATATTGGTTACCTTTTCCTTAGGCACAATACCTTTAGGAAAGGGTAACAACTTAAAAAGCGAAAGAGGATTAAGTCCACATGCAATTTCAAATGTAGAAATATTAGTAGTCTTGTGGACTACTCCATTGTATGCATGCTCAAAAGGATACTCATCCCAAGAATTGTGATTGTCTTTCATGATTTCTCTAGGCATAGTAAAAAGAGCTATGTTTTCAATTTTATTTTGACCATTCTTTTGAGGATAAAAATTTGAAGAGTACAACTTAATTTCAAGTTTTTCTAAAAGATTCCTCAAATGATGGTTTTCAAATTTTGGAGCTCTATCCAATACTATGCTTGAAGATAAACCATGAAGACTTGTCACTTCTATATAGAAGAGATTATCCATATCCATAAAAATGGAATCAAAACCTTTTGTTGTCCTAGGAAGCTCTAAGATAAAATTGAGGTTTATGTCTTCCCAAGGATCATTTGCAAAAGGTAAAGGAGTATAGAGTTCATGAGACATCACCTTAGGTGTATTTTTAAAACAAGAAATGTATCTAGGGTAATGTCTTTGAACATCTTTTCTCATGGGTGACAAAAGTTTTCCTTTTAAAAGCTCTAGAGTTTTATCAACTCTAATTTGGTCCATGAGTTCTCCTTCATGAAGAATTTTTCTCTTATGTGTAAAGATAGTCTCGTTGTTACAACCATTGTTTATGAGAAGTTGCACACTTGGCAATGGTTGTCTCAATAGGACATGACAAGTTTCTTTAGGCACTACTTCACATAAAAATTTTTTTTTGTAGATGCTTGTAAATAACTTGACATTCACTTGGTGATATCCTAGCACATATGAGAAATAATCCACTTTATCTTTATCTATGCAAGCTTCTTTTAAAGACTCTTTTTTTGTTACTATGCTTGCAAGTGTTCCTTTACAAAAGGAAAGGCTAGGTTGTTCAACAAGACGCATATTTTCAAAGGTATTTTTAAATCTTTTGTCTTGTTGAATGACCTTGTGAGAAGGAACACTATTCTCCCACGCCTTTTGTTTCTCAAAGGTCTTCTCATGCTTTTCTTTTTCTTTTTCTTTAGCTTCCCTTTCGGCTTCCTCTCTTTTCTTTTGTATCTTTCTTTCCTTTCTTTCTTTATGGGAAGCAAACAATTTTTCTACCCTCATTTCCCAATCTAGGCAAGTTTCTATATTTTCTTTTCCATGGGAATGGGGTAGGTCTACCCTAACCTCTCTTGGGCTTTCTTGTTCTTTTCTATCTCTTCTATGTCTTCCCTCCCCAAAAGAATCATGCTTTTTAGAGATAGATGCATGAGAAGGTAATTTTTTTGAAATGTGAGACTTCTCATCCTTTGATTTACTCAATTTATTAGTTTTGGCCTCATTCTCCAATTGTTTAGATGAAATTGATTGAATATTCTTGGAAAGTTGTTCCAAAAGAGATTTCAAGGAATTCACCTCACTTTTAAGAGATTTAAAGGAATGAGAAGACATGACTAGACCTTTGTGTATAGAAATATTTTACCTTGAGAAAATTTAGGGAAGTCAAAGAAGGTAGTCTTCCAGGTAAGGGAGGTGAGTCACAATGGACTACTTAAATACCAAGCCTTGCCTTAGCCAAAGACTTTCCCTCAATGTCTTCACACAAAGCTTTCTCTTAGTAAACCACTTAAAACACAATTAGGTTGAAGAAATCAAATTTTTAATGCAAGAAAACAATGCAAGCTATCAAAGCCTTAAACAAGATTAAACAAGAAATTAACGAAGTGATTAAAGCAAGTTGGTTCAATTAAAGCAATTAATAAAAACAAAATTAAGCTAGACGGCCCTAGGTGAGGCTTCTTGGACACTTGGAGCCCTTGAAGACACACTCACCGACTAATTGCGTGATTAACAAGTAATTAACACAAGCAAGATTGCAAAGAAATTAAATGACACTCCCTTTGTTGCTTTTACTATTTGCACCCCTTTTGTTGTTCTTCTAGTTGCACCCCTTTTGTTGCTTTTCTACTTGTTGGGCCTTCCAAAGTGTGTGGTGTATTTGTAGTATGGTGTTTGTTGCTGCCCTTTGCCTTTGTTCCTCTTGGAATTAGGTCAATAAAATCTTCAATCCAGCACCTATTAAGCAAGCTAGACTCCCCTCAAGTCAAATTCTCACTCAACAAGTACCAATTGATATTTAATCCACCAACAAGCTTAGAGGCCAAAGAAAGAAAGCAAGAAACAAATTAATTTGAAAAACAGTACCACACAAATGGAATTTAAATGTGACACAACTAGAAAGAGTTCAAATGAAATTAGACAAGCAAATAAAAGGTACTCAAATAATGGATGGCACACAAAAAGGAACCTAGGAATAGCACTAGATTTGATTTAAAAACCAAAAAACAGCACCACAGAAAAGCACAAATTGTTGTGGTCCAGAAAGCGTATCTTTAAAAGATTTATGCTGAGCTGACCCTTTTGTATTTGCTTCTGAAAATTGAGACACAATCAGAACAAGATCTTAACAAACTTTTGGCGTTGGTTTCACTTCAAACGCATGTACCAATTAATTTTGGTAAATTTTATAAAATCAGTGCTCAGAGCTGCCAACTGGAACGTCAGGATTGCACACTTTTTTTGTAATATTTATCTTTTTTTTTCTATTTCTTCTTTTCAGATGGTTCTTTTTTTGTTATTTTGATAACACCTCAAATATGTGAAATCCAGAGGCTCAGAAATTTTTGATGATGTATGTGATTTTCATAAATCAAAACAGTCAGCACAGAAAAGTGAAAACAGGGGTTCTGAAAACTAGAATCAAAAACAGAATGATATACCTCAAAAACACAATGGAGTTAATATGATGGAATTTGTGTGGATCTAACACACAAATAAGAACTCAAACTAAAATTAAAAATGCACCAAAGGATCAACATAAAACAAATTTCAGATCAAACATTCAGACCAAAAACAAGAAACAAATAAAACAAAAAGAGTACTACTAGGATTTGATGACAAATATGGAAACACATGACTTAGACAAAACTTATGGATTCATAAAATGAAAAGACTCAAGAACATCATATGACCCAAATGAAATTTCAAGCAAGACTCAAATACCTAAAAATAAAAACAGCAACACCAATATATCAAGAATCCTACACAAAATTGAAAATAGATGTTCAAGCACAAGTTTGAACAAACCCACCAAATGAAATGAATAAACAAGCATTCAAATCATATTAAAACACAAAAAACAGCAAGACAACTTGGAATAAAGATAAACAACTTGGAGAAAGAAGAACTCAAAAAAATAAAATGAAGAGACACTCATCTTTGAAGAACCATAGCTCATGATACCAAATGATAGCATTCCTATGAGCTCTTCTTTGGATTTTGGAGTTCCTTGGTGATGATGGATGCGGAAACTTATGGAAGAGGTGAGCAAGGCCTTCCTAGGAAGCATGGGTGCCTTGAAGGTGCATGAAGAGTGAGGAAATGGGGAGGTTTGGCCAGCCCCTTTGGTAGTGATGAATTGAAGACTAAAACCTAAGTGTTAGGCAAAGAGTGGTGTATGGCACAATTTTGGCAGCATAACAATACTCTATTTAATCTTGAAAATACAAGGTGTAGGCTCCTCCTTTTATAGGCTAAGGAGGACCATAATGCAACCCTAATGCTAGCCAAATGAAATGTAAATGTGAAGCACATGGGCCACATGGAAAGTGTGAGCACATGGGGAGGGGTGTGTCTAGTTTGTAAGTTCACCCCCTCCATGGGCTTTCTAGAATAGTGGGAAGGTTAACTTCTCCTTAATTCTAATGTGCAGAAAAATAAACATTTGTCCACATGGCTATGCTATTTACACCCCAATTAAAGCTAAACTACATTTGATGGGCCTTCACGGAATATGTGCTAGTATGCCA
Source organism: Phaseolus lunatus (assembly GCA_013389735.1). Taxonomy (NCBI): domain Eukaryota; kingdom Viridiplantae; phylum Streptophyta; class Magnoliopsida; order Fabales; family Fabaceae; genus Phaseolus; species Phaseolus lunatus. Next base: position 30,440,044 of record CM023867.1, on the reverse strand, counting down.
CTCTCCCATTCATAGCTTTGATCCAAGTCTTCTTGTCCTAGACGCTTCTAGCTTGGCCTTCTCGTCCTAGACGCTCCTAGCTTGTCTTAGACGCTCCTAGCTTGGTCTTAGACGCTCTTGACTTGGCTCTTGCCTTTCATGGAAGGTTGTGCTTGGCCCTCTTCCATCAGGTGGACCTGATCGCCATTCCCAATATAGCTGCCAAGCTGAAGGTGCCTGAAAAGATGTCGGATAAGGTGTTGGGGACAAATCCAGACGCGTGGTGTGAATTCCACAAAAGTTTTGGCCACACCCTTGACTCCTGCCTGTCGCTGGGATACCAACTCGACGAGTTGGTAAAGTGGATTTCTGAAGGACTATTTGCTGGAGAAGAAGGCAGCAAATGCGTCGAGCTCCCAGCCGGGCGAGTAGCGAGGGCCAACAACATGAAGTGCCCATCCATGGGGAAATCCACACTATAGCTGGGGGTTTCTCAGGAGGTGGGTGCACCGCGTCACAACGCAAGAAATATGCTCGATCTGTGATGGCAGTGGAAGCATTCGAGGACCACTCGCCCGATGTAGACATCACGAAACCCCTTTTAATTTAGTGTATGGCTGTGATGCGATGATTCCAGTTGAAATCCAGGAGAGCTCGCTGAGATTTCAACACTTTGTAGCAGAAGAATCAAATGAAGAGAGAAGAATGAACCTGGATTTACTGGATGAGGTCAGAGAGGAAGCAAGAGTGAAAGCTGAAGCGGTGAAAAGAAGAATAGAACGGAGATACAATTCTAGAGTAATACCGAGGCAGTTTAGAAGCGGCGATCTGGTGATGAGGAAGGCCCACCGGTACGAGATGGAGAATAAGTTGTCACCCAAGTGGACAGGACCGTTTAGAATAACCGAAGCACTCGGGAATGGCGCCTACCGCTTGGAGACACTAGAAGGAGGGGCGATTCCTCGTACTTGGAACGCCACACACCTCATATTTTATTTCAGTTAAAGCTTCGTAAGTAGTACAAACTTAGGGGAATCATAAATAGTTTTGTAAAAACAGTTACAAGGGGGCACTCTTTTTTCCCTAAGGAAGGTTTTTAACGAGGCCACCCACGAAATAAGATATTCAAAATTGAAATTTTGAAGTATACTAAAGTTTGTGTGCATATCGTTTTAAAGAAGTTTTTGGAAAAACCTTATCACCTAAAGTGATTCGAGGTAGAAGTAAAATGATTGCGCACGTTTTAAGTAAAAGTTTTTAAGACCTCATCGCCCTTAGGCGATTAGAGGCACAAGTGAAAAGTTTTTAAAGTCCTCATCGTCATTTGGCGATCGATGTAAGGACCTGTAAAATTGAATTGGAATAAAAAGGGATATATTTTAAATGAATTCTAAGTATGCTTTATTTAAAATAAAAAGGAAGGAAAGTGTAGTTTAGAAGACTATGAGATCGCCAGTCGTCTACTACACATGATCGCCAGGGCGCGAGGCATGTGGACGTCGCCAGGGCGCGAGAGGCATGCGGGCATCGCCAGGGCGCGAGGCATGTGGACATCGCCAGGGCGCGAGGCATGTGGACATCGCCAGGGCGCGAGAGACATGCGGGCATCGCCAGGGCGCGAAGCATGTGGACGTCGCCAGGGCGCGAGAGGCATGCGGGCATCGCCAGGGCGCGAGGCATGTGGACGTCACCAGGGCGCGCGAGGCATGCGGGCAATGCCGGGGCGCGAGGCATGCGGGCAACGCTGGGGCGCGAGGGGCATGCGGGCGTCGTCGGGGCGCGAGGCATGCACGCATCGCCGGGTCGCGAGAGGCATCGGTCGTCTCCCAGGGAGAGACATCGGTCGTCTCCCAGGGAGAGACATCGGTCGTCTTCCAGGGAGGGACATCGGTCGTTTGCCAGTATGAGACCTCAGTGGATAGTCATCGCGCGAGCGGTCATCGGTGGAAGGTTATCGCGCGATGTCGAGCTTCACACAGATAAAGTGGGACCCAGACTCCCAGCATGAAACGTCCTGCACGCGCGCCACGTAGACAAAAAGGGTGGTTCAGAATAGTGACATCAGAATGTTGGCATGCGCAAGAGACACTCGCGGTCGTACTGTTCAGGGCAGTGGTTGGCATGCACAAGAGACAACAGTAGTCGTACTGTTCAGGGCAGTGGTTGGCAGGCGCAAGAGACAACCATGGTCGTACTGTTCAGTGAAACGTACACTCTGGCTTTCTTGCAGAGGGGGTGGTGGCAGCAGCATGCGTGGACTAGTAGGCTTGGATTCAAAAACCCACTGCGAGGAGGCAAAGAACGTTACAGAGACTCGAGAGTGAAAGAGTGAGTGCATCTTCATCCCTCTCTTTTCTCTTCTTCGCGCTGCGATTTAGGCAACCTCAAGCACTAGTGCGACCAGCGACGACTGCCCTTAGAGCACCTGGGAGGTTCTCTGCAAGTTCTACAAACCAGACGCTAAAACAGAGCCAAGGCATCCTTTAAGTTCGGTGGGTTAGAGCTCGAAGTGAGGTTTTACGCAAGTCCAGGTAAGGGAAGGTAGCTTTATTTTCAATAAAAGCCGTAGATTAGCTGTTTCTGAAATGAGGGCGACGTGGTCGCCGGTTTCATATTCTTTTTCGTGATTCTCTGTTCTATGTGTTTGGGCGACGTGGTCGCCGGTTTTAAACCCCTTTTTCATGATGTTCTGTTCTTATGTGTTTGGGCGACGTGATCGCCGGATTTAAATACAGATTTTGAAATCCCCTGTTTTTGGACGAGATCGCCGGTTTTGGCGTTGTTTTTCGAACTCCCCTATTTTTGGTGTTGTTTGAAACTGTTTGAGATTTAAATGTGATATTCAAAAATCTGAACCTTGGCATGAGTTTTTCTGTGACTGAAATCGTTCATTAAGTGTTGTATGACATGTTGAATGTTGTGAATGTGGGATCAAGGCATAGTATTTTCAGGAAAGAAAATACCGTGTAAGATCGTGTAGGATGTGCATTGATCGGTGATTTCTATAATGAGATATCCTGACTCTCCTGAGATAATGAATTCATATAGATGAAGTTATTCAGGCGTTGAGAGTCGATGGAGGTTCATACGTATGGGTAAGTGTTTGAAAGATAACTACTTGACCTGTTGTGTGGATTCACCCTGTCATACTGTGAGAGTGATGAAATTGAGATCGAGATTTGTGTGGATGCGCATAGCTGTGGAAACATTACAGCAGTTTAGTATGACAGGTGCAGATCTCTGAGTCTAGTCAATGCACGAGTCTTCCGGAAGTAGTGTCAAGTGTCTATGTGTGATTAGTCAGTGGAAGTCCGACGTGAGTAATGTTGAGAAATTGTTGATAGGCACTTGATGGTTGTGTGATATGAATGAGAAAGTGATGGACTCTTGTGAATGTTTAAAAAGGCTGATCTACGCTGGTTGTCCAGTTTATAATTTAAAGTTAAAAAATATCTAGCTTACCCTTTGTATTGTTCTCTGGCTGTTTTCTCTTAAAACTGTGATGATCGTGTATTTTACACGGGAGCAGATGATTTTCCAGGAAGTAGAGCTCCTTAGTGAGTGGTCGCCGGAAGGAGATCGCCTGTTTCTGTCTCTATGTGGTGATCGCCTGATTTCTGTTCTGATAGCAGATCGGCTGTTTTGGGTCTTCTGTTAGGAGATCGCCGGTTTATGTAGGGAGACCGCCGGTTGCATTTATTTGGCTGTATTTTGTTTAAGTTATGGAAAAATATACCGGTTATGTATTAAACTCCCTGTGAGGAGCAACTTCATTTTATATAAATACGTATGTTCATTTAAATATTTTTGTTTTACCTTTATTTCATTTTATATTTATGAAAAGTAATTTGGCGGGATGTTACAATCGGAGGCATCCAGCGAAGTTCAAAGTCCTCGATGTTCTCGCGCATCTTGAGGCAACAGAGGAAGACCTCCTTGCCTTTGAGCAAGTGCAGGCGAGAAAGAGGAAGACCTCCTTGCCTTTGAGCAAGTGCAGGCGAGAAAGAAGAAGACCTCCTTGCCTTTGAGCAAGTGCAGGCGAGAAAGAAGAAGTCCTCCTTGCCTTTGAGCAAGTGTAGGCAACAGAGGAAGACCTCCTTGCCTATGAGCAAGTGTAGGCAACAGAGGAAGTCCTCCTTCCCTTTGAGCAAGTGCAGGCAAGAAAGAAGAAGTCCTCCTTGCCTTTGAGCAAGTGTAGGCAACAAAGGAAGTCCTCCTTGCCTTTGAGCAAGTGTAGGCAACAGAGGAAGACCTCCTTGCCTTTGAGCAAGTGTAGGCAACAGAGGAAGTCCTCCTTGCCTTTGAGCAAGTGCAGGCGAGAAAGAAGAAGTCCTCCTTGCCTTTGAGCAAGTGTAGGCAGCAGAGGAAGTCCTCCTTGCCTTTGAGCATGTGTAGGAAACAGAGAAAGACCTCCTTGCCTTTTAGCAAGTGCAGGCGAGAACAGAGGAAGACCTCCTTGCCTTTGAGCAAGTGCAGGCGAGAAAGGAGAAGACCTCCTTGCCTTTGAGCAAGTGCAGGCGAGAAAGAAGAAGTCCTCCTTGCCTTTGAGCAAGTGTAGGCAATAGAGGAAGACCTCCTTGCCTTTGAGCAAGTGCAGGCGAGAACAGAGGAAGACCTCCTTCCCTTTGAGCAAGTGCAGGCGAGAAAGAAGAAGACCTCCTTGCCTTTGAGCAAGTGCAGGCGAGAAAGAAGAAGTCCTCCTTGCCTTTGAGCAAGTGCAAGCGAGAAAGAAGAAGTCCTCCTTGCCTTTGAGCAAGTGTAGGCAACAGAGGAAGACCTCCTTGCCTTTGAGCAAGTGCAGGCGAGAAAGGAGAAGTCCTCCTTGCCTTTGAGCAAGTGCAGGCGAGAAAGAAGAAGTCCTCCTTGCCTTTGAGCAAGTGTAGGCAACAGAGGAAGACCTCCTTGCCTTTGAGCAAGTGCAGGCGAGAACAGAGGAAGACCTCCTTCCCTTTGAGCAAGTGCAGGCAAGAAAGGAGAAGACCTCCTTGCCTTTGAGCAAGTGCAGGCGAGAAAGAAGAAGTCCTCCTTGCCTTTGAGCAAGTGCAGGCGAGAAAGAAGAAGTCCTCCTTGCCTTTGAGCAAGTGTAGGCAATAGAGGAAGACCTCCTTGCCTTTGAGCAAGTGTAGGCGAGAAAGTAGAAGTCCTCCTTGCCTTTAAGCAAGTGCAGGCAAGAAAGAAGAAGTCCTCCTTGCCTTTGAGCAAGTGTAGGCAACAGAGGAAGACCTCCTTGCCTTTGAGCCAGTGTAGGCAACAGAGGAAGACCTCCTTGCCTTTGAGCAAGTGCAAGCAAGAAAGGAGAAGTCCTCCTTGCCTGTGAGCAAGTGTAGGCGACAGAGGAAGTCCTCCTTGCCTTCGAGCAGGTGCAGGCAAGAAGGGTTCATATAAAGGAACGACAGGTGAAAAAGCGAATAAAAGGTTGCAAAAGGTGATCTCACAAAGAACGCCTTATTTGGATAAAGAAGGCAACATCGCCCAAAATTAGTTCGGCGAGTACCAGATCAGAGGAATTTCTGGTGATGATGCAAAACACTTGGCATGTCAGGTAAGTTGTATTTTTAATACCAGATAAGGTTAAAGCTTATTGCCTAGTGTGAAGTTGGTTTGTGTGTTGAGGTTTTTCACCTTAAGTTCACGAGTTCTATTGGATGTCATCACCCAGAATTAATATCTGAACAAATTGATAATTTTAAATTAGTAGTTTGTTTAGTTTCAAGCAGGGTATGAAAGGTCAAAGTTTCAGTTACATTGAGTTACATTCGGTTAAGTGTGTTTCACCTGTTACATTAGTTAAACGCACAAAGAAACAAGGCTAAGTGAAGAGAACGAAAGATAACCTATATGCTTGTCTAGCTGGTCTTCGAGAAACTCAAAGCTAATGATAGACGCTGTGGGAAGGGTGATGTTGGAGGCGGCTACGCTTTTCCAGAAAAGGCAGAGGTCTCTGTCCAGTGCTCCCATGTTGTCAGGGCTCCTTGCCCTCCTGAAGCTATCCTTGGAGCCTTTATTTCCCTTGTCCACCCAGTACAAGGGAAAGCCATCGAGCAAAGAAGGGTCCTCATCGTTTTTACAAACCTTTACAAACTTTCCCTTCCAATCCTTATAAGATTGCTGGAATATCGAGAAGAAGGACCTTCCAGCAATCCCGTTCAGGCTTACCCAGAGGCGATCTCCAGGATTTTTGGCTTCGAACAAGAATAAGAAGACATCCACTAAAGAGGTCCTCCTCAGCTTATCAGCCAAGGTCGACTCAGGAGGAATCTCCCATCACCAGAGTATAAACAAGAGGTATTCTGGAGCTTATCAGTCGAGAAGGGGGACTTTAAAGATTAATCAGTCAAGGAAACCAGCATGAGTCAAGAAGTAAAGTTAGCACCACATCAAGTTAGCTCAGGAAAGGTTTCTGTTGTGGATTGAAAGGTGAGATGCACACATCAGTTAGCACGGTCACCAAGCACAACCCACACAAGCTGAAAGTTGAGCTGTGAAGGAGAAAAAGTGATTCGAGTTGTAAAGACAAGATTTATAATTCATTCATTACAAGCAGATAATGGTCGTCGAAGGAAAGGGGCAGAAGTAAGAACATTTATGTAGTGGCAAGACCTCGGTCGTCAGCCAAGAGGTGAGAGCCCGTCAGCCCGGTAGGGCCAATAGCTATCAGGCGAGTTGTAAGGCTCTTCGTTGAGACAAGTCACAACTCGAGCCTGGGGGGCTTGTGTAGTGGCCAGATCTCGGCCGTCGAGAACAGATAGTAAAGGGTGAACCACGTCAGCTGGGTCCCACAGCATGGGCCAAAGCCACGTGGAGTGGACCTCGCAGGCAGCTTGGATTAGCGGGTGATCGGTCATCAGTGTGTCCCCTCAGAGAGAGGTGATCAGTCATCGGTGTGTTCCCTCGGAGATGGATGATCGGTGTGCCTCCTCAGAGAGGGGTGATCAGTCATCGGTGTGTTCCCTCAGAGAAGGGTGATCAGTCATCGGTGTGTTCCCTCAGAGAAGGGTGATCAGTCATCGGTGTGTTCCCTCGGAGAAGGGTGATCGGTGTGCCTCCTCAGAGAGGGGTGATCAGTCATCGGTGTGTTGCCTCAGAGAAGGGTGATTAGTCATCGGTGTGTTCCCTCGGAGAAGGGTGATCGGTGTGTACAGACCAAGTAGTCAGGTGTGATGACGTAATTGTGAGGTAATCCTGTGGGCATGCTTGAGGAGGACACATGGATCAAAAAGAGTAAGAGAAAGGAAAGTGTAGCTTAGAAGTCGATGAGATTGTCGTTTGTTGAAGAAGGCGGCGGTCTCCGATTTCTCTCGCATGTAATCAGTAATCGCCTAGATTGCACATGATTGCCGCGTGTGAAGATTAGGAGATCAGGTGGTCAACAAGTCGCCGAAAGGAGCACATCGACAAGTATTTGAGAAGACTTGGTAAGCGCTTATTATATGGTCTAAATACAGAGGGTAAGTGCCATGTCTGCCGTAAAAAGTAGAGAAGATAAGTGGCATATCTGCCACCATGTGTAGTGTGAGCCGTGATACCCAGTGTTAACCAGCTCACCATGTTAAGGTTGTGCCTAGAGTAGCCTGTGCACTAAGCTACTCCCTGTGTGGATAACTTAGTCGCAGAAGCAAAGTGAAAGTAACGTTTCAGCTGCAGGTACTCCAGATGATGACACGTGTATGACCAGATGTTATCCACGTGTTAAGAGGAATAACCGTCACGAGAGAAAAAGACTTAGGTATATATATAAAATTCTTAACGGAATTCAGGAGAGGTCTTTTTTGATTTGGGGAATTAACTTGCACACGGTTATGAGTTTTCTCTAAAATTCTTTGTTGATTCGATCACTGACTTGAGCGTCGGAGCGCAACCGGCCGCAGAGGTGCCATACTGTTTTTTCAGGTCTCTTTGAGGATTATCAGGTGGAGGTCATCGGTGTACTTGGCGTGAAGCTGGAGAGGATGGGTTTGAAAAGGAGAAGTTCTAACGCTTTGGTCAAGAGGCTGGATCATGTCTTTAAGGGCTCCAAGTGTCCAAGAAGCCTCGCCTAGGACCGACTAGTGTAGACTTTAATTGGTTTAACATGTGTTAATTGTTTTTAATTGTTTTCCTTGCTTAATTAATTTTGTTTGCTAATTGTCTTGCCTTGTTTAAGTTTGTTAATTTTTTTTTGCTTGGTTATTTAGCTAGTTTGCATTGTTTTCTTGCATAAAAAAAAAAGGACTTCTTCAACTTAATTGTGTTTTAAGTGGTTTACTAAGTAAGAGAAAGCTTTGTGTGAAGACATTGAGGGATAGTCTTTGGCTAAGGCAAGGCTTGGTATTTAAGTAGTCCATTGAGACTCACCTCCCTTACCTGGAAGACTACCTTCTTTAACTTCCCTAAATTTTCTCAAGGTAAGATACTTCTACACACAAAGCTTTAGTCATGTCTTCTTCTTCTCATTCTCCAAAGCCTATTGGAAATGAATTAAAATCTATGAAAACTCTTTTGGAAGAAGTTTCACAAGCCGTGCAAATGATTTCTTTTAGACAATTGGAGAATGAGTCTAAAATTAATGAGTTGACTAAAGCCCAAGAAGAGAAGTCACAAAAATCAATAAAATATCAAACTTATGCATCTCATTCGCAAGTCCAAGAGTCTCTAGGGGAGGGAAGCCTTAGAATGTATGACTACTACCAACCACCCCCTAGAAGAAATAGGCAAAGGGAGCAAGAGGGCCCAAGGGAGGTTAGAGTAGACCTACCTCATTTCCATGTTAAGGAGAGTGTAGAAACCTACCTAGATTAGGAGATGAAAGTAGAGAAACTCTTTGCTTGCCATAGGGTGAGTGAAGAACGCAAGGTACCTCTAGCCACCCTTAGCTTCCAAGGGAACGCCATGTATTGGTGGACCTCTCTCGAAAGAGAAAGACGTCTTCATAGGGAACCTCCAATTGAATATTGGAATGACCTTAGGGGAGCCCTAAGACGTCGCCACATACCCTCATACTACCATAGGGAGTTGATGGACAAGCACCAAAGACTCCGACAAAACAATATGAGTATTGAGGAGTATAGACAAAAAATAGAGCTCTACATGATGAGAGCCTCCATTAGAGAAAAGGAGCATATCACCATAGCTAGGTTCCTTAGTGGCCTCTCACTTGAGATAAGGGATAGAGTAGAACTCCTTCCATACCAAGACTTGAATGACTTGGTCCAACTTTGCATTAAAGTTGAGCAACAAAATTTACGCAAAACTTCAAGTCTAAAGGTTGGATCCTACTCTAACTCCTATCCCAAGAGAGAATATAGAAGGGAGGGTAGTACATCAAAAGAAAAACCTAGGGAAACTACCAAACCCTTAGCCAAAGATGCCTCCACCCCACCCATCCGAGCTAGGGACTTTAAATGCTTTAAGTGCTATGGAAGAGGGCATGTGCAAGCACAATGCCCAAACCAAAGGACTTTGTTTTTGAAAGGTGTAGATGAGTACACTAGTGGCGAGGATGAGCCAAGTGAAAGAGAGGAAAGGGGAGAGGATGAGAGGGTAGATCCATTAGAGGGAGAATTGCTAATGATTAGGAGAACCCTCAACAATCATCCTAGTGCATCTATGGAGACACAAAGAGAGAAAATCTTTCACACAAGATGTAAAGTTTTAGAAAATATATGTTCTCTCATTGTGGATAGTGGACCAAGCTGCAATTGTTGTAGCTCTAGAATGGTTGAAAAACTCAATCTACAAGTAGTTCCTCATCCTAAGCCATACAAGTTGCAATGGATAAATGAGAATGGGGAACTAAGTGTAGATAAGCAAGTGGAAATCAAGTTTTCCATAGGGAACTATAAAGACAAGGTTTTATGTGATATAGTGCCTATGGAAGCTTGCCATATACTCTTAGGAAGACCATCGCAATTTGATAAAAAAACCTTGCATGATGGTCTTACTAATGAGATTTCCTTCACCTATAAGCATAAAAAGTTTGTACTTAGTGATGGAAGAGGCCCAAGCTCCAACCCAAGTTCAGGCCCAACACAAGGTCCATGGCCAAGCACATTCACGCCCAAATGAGTCAAGCCACGGATGGGAGGGAGAAGACCTTGTACATGCTACTTGGATGCCCATTACGGGTAGCTTAGTAGATTAGTGTAGTGTAGAAAGCAAAACTTGCTCACTTAGGGGTGTGCTATCAAAAAGGTGCCTTTAGCAAAAGAAGGAGGGGTGTACTATCAAATGTTGCATTTTTGACCTATCTTCTAGAATATTAGGGTGATGGTGTGGTTTGACTAAAGTCAATACCCTAGGAAGCCCCCACTTTTTGTATTTCCATCCCTACCCTTTAAGCTTGCTCACCAAGGCTCCTAAATCTATAAATAAGGAGGCCTACCTCATGTATTTTAAAGATTAAATAGAGTATTGTTATGCTGCCCAAATTGTGCCATACACTACTCCTTGCCTAACACTTAGGTTTTAGTCTTCAATTCATCACTACCAAAGGGGCTGGCCAAACCTCCCCATTTCCTCACTCTTCATGCACCTTCAAGGAACCCATGCTTCCTAGGAAGGCCTTGCTCACCTCCTCCATAAGCTTCCGCATCCATCATCACCAAGGAACTCCAAAATCCAAAGAAGAGCTCATAGGAATGCTATCACTTAGTCCTTTACCACATTCCCAAGTGGTGAAAGACCAAATACAAATGAAAGAAAAGAGGGATGAGGAAAAGAAAAAGAAAAGAGAGCTTGAAAAGGAAAAAGTCCTTAGGGATAGGAAGGAGTGGGAGAAGAGTGTTCCTTCCCCCAAGGTTGCTCAACAAGAGAAGCCTTTTGAAAACATCTTGGAAAATTTGCTTCTTGTTGAACAACCAAGCCTTGTTTTTTGTAAAGGAACACTTGCATGCACTGCCACAAGTAGTGAACTTATGAGTCTACCTCCTAAAGTAGAAAAACTTTTAAGTGAATTTGATGATGTATTCTCTAATGAGGGACCCAATGGACTCCCTCCCATTAGAGGTATAGAACACCAAATTGACTTGATTCCGGGGGCAAGCCTACCAAATAGGCCCACCTATAGAACTAACCCTGAGGAGACCAAGGAGATAGAGTCACAAGTTCAAGACTTGTTGGAGAAGGGTTGGGTTCAAAAGAGCCTAAGCCCTTGTGCTGTACCTGTCTTATTGGTGCCCAAAAAAGATGGAAAATGGCGCATGTGTTGTGATTGTAGAGCAATCAACAACATCACCATCAAGTATAGGCATCCAGTCCCAAGGCTTGATGACATGCTTGATGAATTGCATGGGTCCACCATGTTTTCCAAAATTGACCTTAAAAGTGGTTATCACCAAATAAGAATCAAAGAGGGAGATGAGTGGAAAACCGCTTTTAAGACCAAATTTGGACTATATGAGTGGTTAGTGATGCCCTTTGGGCTCACTAATGCCCCTAGCACATTTATGAGGCTCATGAATCACACCTTAAGGGATTGTATAGGTAAATATGTAGTAGTGTATTTTGATGATATATTAGTATATAGTAAAACCCTAGAAGACCATCTAAGTCACCTTAGGGAGGTCCTTTTAGTGCTTAGGAAAAATAGTTTGTTTGCCAATATAGATAAATGCACTTTTTGTGTAGATAGTGTAGTTTTCTTAGGTTTCATAGTCAACCAAAAGGGGGTGCATGTTGACCCCTAGAAAATCAAAGCCATCCAAGAGTGGCCCACTCCACAAAATGTAAGTGATGTAAGAAGTTTCCATGGGTTAGCTAGCTTTTATAGAAGGTTTGTGCCTAATTTTTCAAGTCTAGCTTCTCCTTTGAATGAACTTGTGAAAAAGAATGTTGCATTTTGTTGGAATGATAAGCATGAGCAAGCCTTCCAAAGGCTAAAAGCTCAACTCACCAATGCACCAATTCTAGCTCTCCCAAATTTTTCCAAAACTTTTGAGATAGAATGTGATGCATCGGGAGTAGGCATAGGTGCTGTATTATTACAAGGTGGTCACCCCATTGCATATTTTAGTGAAAAACTCCATGGTGCCACCCTCAATTACCCCACCTATGACAAAGAGCTTTATGCTCTTGTGAGAGCCCTAAAGACTTGGGAACACTACCTTGTGACCAAAGAATTTGTAATCCATAGTGATCACAAGTCTTTAAAATATCTAAAGGGCCAACACAAGCTCAACAAGAGACATGCTAAATGGATGGAATTTCTTGAACAATTTCCTTATGTAATCAAGTACAAGAAAGGAAGCACCAATATAGTGGCTGATGCTCTTTCAAGACGGCACACACTCTTTTCAAAATTGGGTGCTCAAATTCTTGGATTTGATCACATAAGAGAGCTTTATCAAGATGATCAAGAATTTTCATCCATCTATGCCCAATGTCAACATAGAGCGCAAGGAGGTTACTATGTGTCCAAGGGATATCTTTTTAAAGAAGGAAAACTTTGCATTCCTCAAGGCACACATAGGAAACTCCTTGTCAAAGAATCACATGAGGGGGGACTCATAGGCCATTTTGGAGTTGATAAGACTCTAGACATTTTGAAAGTAAAATTTTGTTGGCCACACATGAGGAAAGATGTCCAAAGACATTGTTCTAGATGCATAGCATGTTTGAAAGCAAAATCTAGAGCAATGCCTCATGGACTCTACACTCCCTTGCCGATTGCAAATGCTCCTTGGGAAGACATTAGCATGGATTTCATTTTAGGACTCCCTAGGACTGCAAGAGGCCATGACTCTATCTTTGTGGTAGTGGACCGTTTTAGCAAAATGTCCCATTTTATTCCATGCCACAAGGTAGATGATGCTCAAAATATTTCTAGGCTCTTCTTTAGAAAAGTGGTGAGACTCCATGGTATACCTAGAAGTATAGTGTCCGATAGAGATCCCAAGTTTATAAGCCACTTTTGGAAAACTCTTTGGAGTAAACTTGGAACAAGACTACAATTTTCCACTTCTTGTCATCCTCAAATGGATGGTCAAACCGAAGTAGTCAATAGATCTCTAGGAACTATGCTTAGGGCTATCATGAAGGGAAACCACAAGTCTTGGGATGAGCACCTTCCCCACATTGAGTTTGCTTATAATAGAGTAGTCCACAAGACTACTAATGCTTCTCCTTTTGAAGTAGTATATGGATTTAATCCTCTCACACCTATGGAATTGTTATCCCTTCCTAATCCACAAGATTTTGTGCATAAGGAAGGAGCAATCAAGGCCGATTTTGTTAAGAAAATTCATGAGAAGGTTAAACTTCAAATACAACAACAAAATGACAAGTATGCAAAATACCACAATAAGGGGAAGAGGGAAATGATTTTTAAGAAAGAAGACTTAGTTTGGCTTCATCTTCAAAAAGATAGATTTCCCACTCAAAGGAAGTCCAAACTAAGTCCCCGAGGAGATGGACCCTTTCAAGTCCTCAAGAGAGTCAACAACAATGCATACAAGTTGGACCTACCTCTTGAATATGGAGTGCCATCTCTCTTCGTTTTCAGATTTTGAAACTATAATATTCCTATATTCCCTACAACTACAAGAATGAGATCGATAAGAAATCAATTCATTCAAGGGGGGTAACAGCTAGACCTTACAAAGGTTAGCATCTCAAAATCATTAAGAATTTGAGCTCAACAACAGAGTCATAATGCTTATAACATCAAGCATAACACCAGCACAACTACTGGTATGCAGTCACCAGTCCAATCAGCCATTTCCAATCAATTACAAAGACACTCAAGAGAATGAGATAGCTCATACCAGAATTCAATATATGCTAAACATCAAACCTTTGGAATTAAGATTGAGACTCATCTCGATCCAGTTATGAGTGTGCACCCTCACTACTTTATCAAGACCTTCTCATTCTTAATACTAAGATTTTCAATTAGAACATATATTCACCCAAGCACACACAAAATTTCAATACAAAACGTTTGAAAACCTTTCACTATAGTTATTATTTTAAACTCAAATAACTTTCATGAGCAGAAGAAACACAATGGATCCACAGCCCTCAGGTCATCCTAAGGACGAACTGCTCTGATACCATTAATGTAACATCCCGCCAAAGTAATACATACATACAGGTATAATGAAATTAAATGTAACCAAATAATATTGAAGAGAATAACATGATAATATATATATTTGAAATGAAGTTGCTCCTCTTAGGGAGTTTAATACATAAACGAAATCAAATGTTTTTCGAAATTTAAAGAAAACAATCAAATACAGCAAGACCGGCGGTCTCCATACATAAAACCAGCGATCACCAGAAGTCCCCAAAAATAGGCGACTTGCTAGCCAGACATAAAATCGGCGATCTCATAACAGACGACCTCAAAACAGGCGATCTGATAGTAGGGCGAAATCCGGCGATCACCACCGAGAGGTGGAAATGGGCGATCTCAGCCCTCGGCGACCACCCATTAGGGAGCTCTTCTTCCTGGAAGATCATCTGCTCCCGCGTAACAATTACACGATCATCACAGTTTTGAGAAAACAACCACAATAACAGATAAAAGGGTAAGCTAGCCATTTTAAAGATAGTTTAGAATAAGGCATTAAAATCATGAACATAATAGAGCAAGGTAAAACATTTTTCAAATATCTATGCAAAACGTAGAGCTACTCATCTCATTCACCTGATCGCCCAAAATCACACTTCACAACATTCACCCATAGTCATTCCATTTCACAATACAGCATCAAGTGTCTATCAATATTCAAGTTTCTCATTTCACCATTTCACATGTCAGACTTTCCACTGGCTCACAAAGCATAGACACATGACACTACTTCCGGATTGACTCATGCATTGATTAGACTCGGAGATTTGCACCTGTCACACTGCCCACTGTGGAATCACACACATCCACAGGGTCGCCGTGAAATCTTACACATTCACCAGCGTACGATGAATCTCAACACATCACCATACAGCATGACAAGGTTAATCCACAAGACAGGTGGAGCTCGTTCTGTTTCACACGAGGCGCCCATCATGGACAGGTGGAGCTCGTTCTGTTTCACACGAGGCGCCCATCCTGGATAGGTGGAGCTCGTTCTGTTTCACACGAGGCGCCCATCACATGGACCTCCTTCGACTCTCACCAACTGAGTAACTTCCTCTATGTGATTCCATTATCAGCAGAGTCAGGATATCTCGTTAGGAATCACCGATCAATGCACATCTAACATGGTCTTACACGGTATTTCCTTTCCTGAAAATACTATGCCTCGACCCCACATTCACAACATTCAACATATCATGCCACACTTAAAGGAATGATTTCAATCACAGCAAAACTCAATCCAAGGTTCTTATTTTCGAATATCCCATTTAAATCTCAAGCAGTTCTCAAAACAACATCAAACACAAGGAGTTCGCAAAACAGTGCCAAAACCGGCGATCTGGTTCAAAAACAGGGTATTTCGAAGTCTGTATTCAAAACCGGCGACCACGTCGCCCAAACACATAGAACAGAGCATTCACGAAGATGAAAACGAAACCGGCGACCACGTCGCCCTCACTTCAGAAACAGCTAATCTATGGCTTGTATTGAAAATGAAGTCTAGCTTCCCTTACCTGGACTTGCGCAAACACTTAGAGTTCCGAAACCCAACAAAGCTTGAAGAACGCCTTGGCTCTGTTTTTGCGTCTGGTTGAAGGACTTGCAGAGGACTGCCCAGGTGCTCTAATGGTGGCTGTCGCTCGTCGTACTCTCGTGTGAAGGTGTTAGAACCGCAGCGCGAAGGATATATCTGGAGGAGAAGGGAGGTAACTCACTCTTTCTCTCTTCGAAGGCTGCAACGGTTCTTCCTCTTCAGTAGTGGATTTCAGTGACTTAAACCAACTTATCCCTCCAAAAGCAGCTGCCACCACCTACTCTGCAGGGAAGTTTGCGTGCACGCTTCCCTGAACAGCACGACCACTGTTGCCTCTGGTGCATGCCAACCACTGCTCTGAACAGTACTGCCACTGCTGTCGCTTGTGCATGCCAGCCACTGCTCTGAACAGTACGACCGCGAGTGTCTCCCGCGCATGCCAACATTC
Organism: Phaseolus lunatus; assembly: GCA_013389735.1. Taxonomy (NCBI): domain Eukaryota; kingdom Viridiplantae; phylum Streptophyta; class Magnoliopsida; order Fabales; family Fabaceae; genus Phaseolus; species Phaseolus lunatus. The sequence continues at coordinate 30,424,027 of CM023867.1, read as the reverse complement.
TGATGTCACTATTCTGAACCACCCTTTTCGTCTACGTGGCGCGCGTGCAGAACGTCTCATGCTGGATGTCTGGGTCCCACGTTCTCTGTGTATAACTTAACGTAGCGCGATGACCTTTTCACCGATGACCACAGGCGCGAAGACTATCCACCGATGACCTCTCGCGCGAAGGCTAACAACCGATGACCTCTCGCGCGAAGGCTAACAACCGATGACCTCTCGCGCGAAGGCTAACAACCGATGACCTCTCGCGCGAAGGTTAACAACCGATGACCTCTCGCGCGAAGGTTAACAACCGATGACCTCTCGCGCGAAGGTTAACAACCGATGACCTCTCGCGCGAAGGTTAACAACCGATGACCTCTCGCGCGAAGGTTAACAACTGATGACCTCTCGCGCGAGGGCTAACAACCGATGACCTCTCCCCCTGATGATGCCCGCATGCCCCTCGCGCCCAGGCGATCCTGCATGCCTTGCGCCCTGGCGATGCTCGATGACACATCGCCACGCCTTCCTGGAGGTTCTTCATTCCACTATGTTACATCCAAGGTATTCTCTCCACAAGGCTTGGTGACGTCGGTAGCTTCACACTTCCAAGAGTTGATTAGCACAAGTCCTCGTGCGCCCAAGCGTGTAACGTTAAGGATGATTCTCTTATGCTCAAGTATAGAGCTTCGCCTGCCCAGCGTATCCAAGGTTTAACCCACACCTTGATACGCGTGGCTTTTGGGACGTACCAGGGTTGATCCAACATTTTGGCTACACACTAAGTGTAGTTTCGGCGATTAGGTGTACTCTAGGCGACAGGCTACTAGGTACACACAGGCGATAGGCGTTCAAGCATAAGCTAGGCGATAGGCGTTCAAGTGCCAGAGAAGTTGGAGATCGCCTACCCGCTTAATAACGGCGATCTCGTAGTTTTCTCAGCTATACATTCCTTCCTTTATATTTAAATAAACACGTGCTTCGAATTTATTTATAATATAACACTTTTATTCCAATATAAACTTCTAGGTTCTTACAATCTCCCCAACAAGAAAAATTTTCGTCCCCGAAAATGAATTACAAGGAAAAGAGGTATGGATAGGCTTCTCTCATGGGTTCTTCTAATTCCCAAGTTGAATCACCCGATCGCTCATCCCACACCACTTTCACCATGTTGATGGTCTTGCCTCTGAGCTGCTCACTTTGCCTATCGTCAATCCTGACTGGTTTTGCTTCAAAGGACAAGTCATCTCTGATCTGCACCTTCTCGGTCGTCTGCTGAATCAACTCTGGTTCAACCAATACTGCTTCCTGGTACCAGTACAAAGGAGTTCTGCATTTCCTTCCATACAAAGCTTCATACGTTGCCATCCCAATGCCAGCATGATCGCCGTTATTATAGGTAAACTCTTCTAACTCGGCTGGAGCCCTCCTGTAAGGTGCCATTGACACTGGTCCAGCCCCAGGTACCAAAATCAATAGAGAACTCCACTTCTCTCTTAGGAGGTAATCCGGATATTTCTTCTGAAATTACATCCATGAAATCTTTCACCACAGGTCTCCAACTTACGTCCTCTTCATTCTTCACTCCTAACTGAGCTAGGATTCACGAAGCACCTCGCTTCTTTCTCCCAACACCGACCACCCTCGCTGAGCTGATAACACGTCTGCCTCTTGGAGGTCTGGAAACGCTATCTTCTGACTACCACAGACTACGAGAACGTGATTGGCAGCTAGCCAATCCATTCCCAGGATAACATCCAGATCCTGAAGAGGTAGGCAGATCAAGTTCACCTTGAATCTGCGTCCCTCTACTATCACTGGACATTCGGGGCAACTGTAGAGGTCAACACCTGTCCTGATGCAGGTGTATAGACCAACAGTTTCAAAACGGAAACTCCTTCACTAGAAGGCCCAACTCGGCTACACACAGGCTTGACACAAAGGAGTGTGTCGCTCCAAAATCAAACAAAAATTCTAACGCATCTACCAGCTATAGAACAACACTCTGCACTAAGTTACCTGACTGAGATGCCTCCGCTCCAGCCATGGCAAACACTCTCCCTGCTGCCTGAGGTCGACTGCCTCCATTCCTCAACTGTTGGGATCCACTGGGTTGAGTCATCCTATTCTGGGTAGGACAATCTCTAGCAACGTGTCCCGTCCTTTGACAGGCAAAACATCTTCTCTCTGAATCTCTTTTGGGGCACACATTGGCTGTGTGTGGTCCACCACAGTGGAAACATTTAAGTTTCCAGGGTTGTTGCTGCTGAAGCTGGGGCGGGGCTGCTTCTGCCCTATGCTGAGAGGGTCTCGAATAAGGCTTGCTTTGTGGGTGCTGCACCTTGGCCTTCCCACTGGAGGGACCCCCTGGTTGTGATCTGATTACTCTGGAACCACTCCTCTCCAGGGTCTCCACTACCCTTGCCTTCCTTACTAGGGCATGTAACTCCCTGGTCCACGGATCTGCTTGATCAGGGGTAGCACTCCCACTGAGCTTGGGTGGGTTGTGCCTCATGAACTCGGTCATCCCTACCTGCTCCCGAGGCTGATTGACCTGGGAAGCTGTTGCAGCCGATCCAGCAGTTTCCAAATGATTCATTACAGCCTGATGAATCTGGGCCATTACCGTATTCTGCTGTTGGATGGCAGTTGCCATCATCTCGATAGCCTTAGCGATCTGGCTCATCTCCGAAGAAGATTGGGGAGGAGTAGAAGGTCTACGTGCCATCTCTCTTCGTTTTCAGATTTTGAAACTATAATATTCCTATATTCCCTACAACTACAAGAATGAGATCGATAAGAAATCAATTCATTCAAGGGGGGTAACAGCTAGACCTTACAAAGGTTAGCATCTCAAAATCATTAAGAATTTGAGCTCAACAACAGAGTCATAATGCTTATAACATCAAGCATAACACCAGCACAACTACTGGTATGCAGTCACCAGTCCAATCAGCCATTTCCAATCAATTACAAAGACACTCAAGAGAATGAGATAGCTCATACCAGAATTCAATATATGCTAAACATCAAACCTTTGGAATTAAGATTGAGACTCATCTCGATCCAGTTATGAGTGTGCACCCTCACTACTTTATCAAGACCTTCTCATTCTTAATACTAAGATTTTCAATTAGAACATATATTCACCCAAGCACACACAAAATTTCAATACAAAACGTTTGAAAACCTTTCACTATAGTTATTATTTTAAACTCAAATAACTTTCATGAGCAGAAGAAACACAATGGATCCACAGCCCTCAGGTCATCCTAAGGACGAACTGCTCTGATACCATTAATGTAACATCCCGCCAAAGTAATACATACATACAGGTATAATGAAATTAAATGTAACCAAATAATATTGAAGAGAATAACATGATAATATATATATTTGAAATGAAGTTGCTCCTCTTAGGGAGTTTAATACATAAACGAAATCAAATGTTTTTCGAAATTTAAAGAAAACAATCAAATACAGCAAGACCGGCGGTCTCCATACATAAAACCAGCGATCACCAGAAGTCCCCAAAAATAGGCGACTTGCTAGCCAGACATAAAATCGGCGATCTCATAACAGACGACCTCAAAACAGGCGATCTGATAGTAGGGCGAAATCCGGCGATCACCACCGAGAGGTGGAAATGGGCGATCTCAGCCCTCGGCGACCACCCATTAGGGAGCTCTTCTTCCTGGAAGATCATCTGCTCCCGCGTAACAATTACACGATCATCACAGTTTTGAGAAAACAACCACAATAACAGATAAAAGGGTAAGCTAGCCATTTTAAAGATAGTTTAGAATAAGGCATTAAAATCATGAACATAATAGAGCAAGGTAAAACATTTTTCAAATATCTATGCAAAACGTAGAGCTACTCATCTCATTCACCTGATCGCCCAAAATCACACTTCACAACATTCACCCATAGTCATTCCATTTCACAATACAGCATCAAGTGTCTATCAATATTCAAGTTTCTCATTTCACCATTTCACATGTCAGACTTTCCACTGGCTCACAAAGCATAGACACATGACACTACTTCCGGATTGACTCATGCATTGATTAGACTCGGAGATTTGCACCTGTCACACTGCCCACTGTGGAATCACACACATCCACAGGGTCGCCGTGAAATCTTACACATTCACCAGCGTACGATGAATCTCAACACATCACCATACAGCATGACAAGGTTAATCCACAAGACAGGTGGAGCTCGTTCTGTTTCACACGAGGCGCCCATCATGGACAGGTGGAGCTCGTTCTGTTTCACACGAGGCGCCCATCCTGGATAGGTGGAGCTCGTTCTGTTTCACACGAGGCGCCCATCACATGGACCTCCTTCGACTCTCACCAACTGAGTAACTTCCTCTATGTGATTCCATTATCAGCAGAGTCAGGATATCTCGTTAGGAATCACCGATCAATGCACATCTAACATGGTCTTACACGGTATTTCCTTTCCTGAAAATACTATGCCTCGACCCCACATTCACAACATTCAACATATCATGCCACACTTAAAGGAATGATTTCAATCACAGCAAAACTCAATCCAAGGTTCTTATTTTCGAATATCCCATTTAAATCTCAAGCAGTTCTCAAAACAACATCAAACACAAGGAGTTCGCAAAACAGTGCCAAAACCGGCGATCTGGTTCAAAAACAGGGTATTTCGAAGTCTGTATTCAAAACCGGCGACCACGTCGCCCAAACACATAGAACAGAGCATTCACGAAGATGAAAACGAAACCGGCGACCACGTCGCCCTCACTTCAGAAACAGCTAATCTATGGCTTGTATTGAAAATGAAGTCTAGCTTCCCTTACCTGGACTTGCGCAAACACTTAGAGTTCCGAAACCCAACAAAGCTTGAAGAACGCCTTGGCTCTGTTTTTGCGTCTGGTTGAAGGACTTGCAGAGGACTGCCCAGGTGCTCTAATGGTGGCTGTCGCTCGTCGTACTCTCGTGTGAAGGTGTTAGAACCGCAGCGCGAAGGATATATCTGGAGGAGAAGGGAGGTAACTCACTCTTTCTCTCTTCGAAGGCTGCAACGGTTCTTCCTCTTCAGTAGTGGATTTCAGTGACTTAAACCAACTTATCCCTCCAAAAGCAGCTGCCACCACCTACTCTGCAGGGAAGTTTGCGTGCACGCTTCCCTGAACAGCACGACCACTGTTGCCTCTGGTGCATGCCAACCACTGCTCTGAACAGTACTGCCACTGCTGTCGCTTGTGCATGCCAGCCACTGCTCTGAACAGTACGACCGCGAGTGTCTCCCGCGCATGCCAACATTCTGATGTCACTATTCTGAACCACCCTTTTCGTCTACGTGGCGCGCGTGCAGAACGTCTCATGCTGGATGTCTGGGTCCCACGTTCTCTGTGTATAACTTAACGTAGCGCGATGACCTTTTCACCGATGACCACAGGCGCGAAGACTATCCACCGATGACCTCTCGCGCGAAGGCTAACAACCGATGACCTCTCGCGCGAAGGCTAACAACCGATGACCTCTCGCGCGAAGGCTAACAACCGATGACCTCTCGCGCGAAGGTTAACAACCGATGACCTCTCGCGCGAAGGTTAACAACCGATGACCTCTCGCGCGAAGGTTAACAACCGATGACCTCTCGCGCGAAGGTTAACAACCGATGACCTCTCGCGCGAAGGTTAACAACCGATGACCTCTCGCGCGAGGGCTAACAACCGATGACCTCTCCCCCTGATGATGCCCGCATGCCCCTCGCGCCCAGGCGATCCTGCATGCCTTGCGCCCTGGCGATGCTCGATGACACATCGCCACGCCTTCCTGGAGGTTCTTCATTCCACTATGTTACATCCAAGGTATTCTCTCCACAAGGCTTGGTGACGTCGGTAGCTTCACACTTCCAAGAGTTGATTAGCACAAGTCCTCGTGCGCCCAAGCGTGTAACGTTAAGGATGATTCTCTTATGCTCAAGTATAGAGCTTCGCCTGCCCAGCGTATCCAAGGTTTAACCCACACCTTGATACGCGTGGCTTTTGGGACGTACCAGGGTTGATCCAACATTTTGGCTACACACTAAGTGTAGTTTCGGCGATTAGGTGTACTCTAGGCGACAGGCTACTAGGTACACACAGGCGATAGGCGTTCAAGCATAAGCTAGGCGATAGGCGTTCAAGTGCCAGAGAAGTTGGAGATCGCCTACCCGCTTAATAACGGCGATCTCGTAGTTTTCTCAGCTATACATTCCTTCCTTTATATTTAAATAAACACGTGCTTCGAATTTATTTATAATATAACACTTTTATTCCAATATAAACTTCTAGGTTCTTACAGAGAAGACCTTGTACATGCTACTTGGAGGCCCATTAGGGGTAGCTTAGTAGATTAGTGTAGTGTAGAAAGCAAAACTTGCTCACTTAGGGGTGTGCTATCAAAAAGGTGCCCTTAGCAATAGAAGGAGGGGTGTGCTAGCAAATAGGTGCCTTTAGCAAAAGAAGGGCGGTGTACTATCAAATGTTGCATTTTTGACCTATCTTCTAGAATATTAGGATGTTGGTGTGATTTGACTAAAGTCAATACCCTAGGCAGCCCCACTTTTTGTATTTCCATCCCTACCCTTTAAGCTTGCTCACCAAGGATCCTAAATCTATAAATAAGGAGGCCTACCTCATGTATTTTCAAGATTAATATGAGTAAAGTTATGCTGCCAAATTTGTGCCAAGCTTTGCTCTCTCCTAGTTTCTAGGAATTGATCTTCATCTCCTTCACCTCACCAAGGGTTGGCCGAACCTCCCTACTCCCATACACATCATGCACCTTCAAGATCACCATCACTCCTAGGAGGGTCTTGCTCATTTCAACCATTGCTTCCGCACCATCTTCAACATCCAAGGAGAGCTCAACATGTGAAGGCCATCACTATCGGTGGTCACCATGGGAGCAATGTACACCGGATGTTGATCGACTAGGGAAGTTCCGCTGATGTGAGGTTTTGGACCACATATCTCAACCTCATCATTTCCCTCGAAAAGCTCTGACCTTTTGATGGATGTCTAGTCAGCTTTAACGGCGACTAGGTAGAGGTACGAGGATATGTGGAACTCAGCACAACCGTTTTAGATAATGAGTCGGCAAGCACCATTGTGGTCAAATATATAGTGGTTAACACCCCTTCATCATACAATCTGATCATAGGACAACCATCGTTGAATAAATTAGGGGTAATAGTCTCTACATCGCACCTCAAGCTAAAACTCCCTTCACCGAAGGGAAAGTGATGGAAACCATCCAGCCACACACAACCACATAATAAGGAGGATAAAGACCTAGAGGTTGTTTAGGGATTTATTTGAAAATATGGGTCTAATTGGGCTTTTGTTTCTTTATGTAGGCCCAATCAAGAGGACAACTCTAGGGTGAAGGAATGTACAAACATATCCAAGAAGACCTCCAAGTCATCAAAAAATAAACTAAAGCTTTGGTCAGAAGAACACAAGAATGAGTTCCTGTTGACTAGTCAACATTATTTTTGGGCCAAGCTTTAGCTTAAATAAATTGTATAAAGTTGTTTAGGATTTCATGGGCCATGTATTGGGCCTAGTAGCATAAAATAATTGGACCAAATATTTGGGCGAAGTAGCATAGGTTTTTGGGTTGTATTTGTACCAATAGTAAAATATGACTAGTTAGGGTTAAAAGTGACTAGTTAGGGTAACAATTGGGCTTCTTTGAGTCCAATGTAACCCTAAAACGTCTAGGGTATATTGGAGGACGAAAATCACCTTGGCATGGAGCACATGGACGTCCACATGGCAGCCTAGGAGTGGAGAGGATTTAGCATGGAAGGTGTGAGCTAAACATGGAAAGCATGACTCCACGTGGCACCTTCTCATTGGAAAGTTGTATTTTGAATTTTCAAATTTTGGCTCCAAAATGTCCAGCCCTTTCTCCTATATAAAGAGGTGCTTGGCTCATGTAAATGGAAGATTAATTTGAGTGAAATTGTTGCCAACTTTGTGCCAATTATCACTCTTGTCTCCTACCTCTAGGATAGACACCTTTAGTCTTCATTCTTCATTCTTCTTCGCTTACACAAAGGTATGATTTTTATTCTCCCTTTCTCTCTTCGCCTTATGATTCTGCTTCTCTTCACATACCATAACTGTTCCTGCCGGTTGACCCGCCTGTCGGTTGACTCACGACACTCACACGCCTCCTTCCTCACGTTGATACGTGCTTGTTCTTTCGAAGCAATCTGCACCTGCAAAAGAGAAAGGGGGCGCCCTAGAGGCCGTTTGCACTCCGACGCTCAAGTCAGTGTAGGGCAAGCACACCAAGTGTATAAGTTTCTCACTGTGTTTAGGTCTAGAAACTGCGTACCTTTGTGAAGTATCTTACTGTCCCTTATATAGTCTAGGGTTTACTGCGCCGCTAGCCCTAATTAGGGTTCGCTGCGCTACTAGCCATATTTAGGGTTTACTGGAATACCCTTGTGCCGCTATCACCCAATCTTAGGGTAATCTAGCACATAAGGTTTCCTTCTCTGGAGTGCAAACTTTAACAGGGTGACCACCTGGATGCCTCCTTGTGCATCTAGTCTCTGGGGCCACCTGTTCTGGGAGTGCCTTCACTGTTCACGTGCCATGCATGTAGCTTTACTGGGAAAACCCTAGCTCTGGTGAGCACTCGTCCCCTCAGGACTCTACACCCAACTGTGCTCTCCCTGCTACCCGCATAGGCACTTCGTGATTCAGGCCTCTCCCTACCTCTGGGTATTTAACTGGTCATTGGCCCCCTCTGGGAACCAATCTTAACTGTTCCGTTTATGCTGTTCAAATCACCCAAGGCCGATGTCACCTCGCCATACTCTGTTGCCGAGGACTCCTCGACCTGCCGAGTGACGATGACACCTCCGCCCATCCTGGTGTTGACAACTACTCACCCGTCTCTATGGGCTGACGACTCGTCACCCTTCTCTGTAGGCTGATGACTCGTCACCCCTCTCTGTAGGCTGATGACTCGTCACCCCTCTCTGTAGGCTGATGACTCGTCACCCCTCTCTGCAGGCTGATGACTCGTCACCCCTCTCTGTAGGCTGATGACTCGTCACCCCTCTCTGTAGGCTGATGACTCGTCACCCCTCTCTGTAGGCTGATGACTCGTACTGTGGGACCCAGCTAATGTCCGAGGACTGGTCAGTACACAAGCCCCCCAGTCTCGAGCTGTTAACTTGTTTCAGCGAAGAGACTAAGCGATAGGCGAGGACTGATCGGTACACAAGCCCCCCAGTCTCAAGCTGTTAACTTTTTCCAGCGTAGGGACTAAGTCATTGTCTTGGGCGGCCTACGTGGCTCTGCGCGTAAGTACATGAATAGTACGCTGAGAAGACACTTCACCAACCCCCTCCCATCTGCTAACACGTGGCCGTATCAACGGTTTGAGATTCATAACGTTTACGCTCCCTAGGGCTACGTTAAACCTCTTCAAAACCTCGCGCCACTTCACTGTTTCATCACTTTGCATTCTTACCTTTGCATATTCTAACTTCCAGCGCACGCTCTCTTCTTCCCAACAGATCCTTCGCACTTCTCCATTCTTCATCAACCAAAGGTATGATTTTTATGACTTCTCCTTCTTTATAATGTGAACTTGATCATCCATACGGTATGCTGTAACTGTTTACGGGCCTGCGTGCGGATTATGCATTCTAGGGTTTTGTTCTTCTTTCCTGGGTTCATTCCACCTTTGAGTCTTCGTCTGCCATTGCTTTCTTCTGAGTCTTTCTTCTTTTCCTGCCTCTCATTTGTTTAGATTCGAGATGGCCAGAACCAAAACCACTTCCAACCCTCCTCCAACGGTAGCGGTCGATTACAAAGCCCTCTACCCCTGGGCTTCTGAGGATCTTCTCGCAGAGACCTCCAAACTCACATCCCTCGACGATCTCCGCAAGCACCGGGATGATGAGAACGAGATTAAAGGACGCGTCTTCGGCAGGGAAACGGACGCGTACGTCTCTGTGCGCCCCTGCACAGTAAATGAGCCCGTATGTGCCGATGGTCGTTGCAACGATGGGGAACCCTTCTTCTTCTTCTACGCCACCATTTTCAAAAGAGTCAAAGTCCGTCTCCCCTTCACAGGATTTGAAAGGGCTTTGCTCACAGAGTTAAACGTGGCGCCCGCTCAACTGCACCCCAACAGTTGGGCCTTTATCAGGGCGTTCTCCATTCTATGCAATAATCTAGGGTTCACCCCCTCCGTCGACGTCTTCCTTTACTTTTTCGAGGCGAAGAGCCCCGGTAAGAGGCTTTGGGTGAGCCTGAATGGGGTGGCAGGGAGAGTCCTGCTAACGCTCTTCTCACAATCATACAAGAACTTCAAGGGAAAGTTCTTCAGAGTCTGCTGCAGCTCCTACGACCCCACCACGAACTCATGCCTAGGGGGCATGTCATCTTTGTTTCGCCCCCTAGGCTGCGGTTTTCGGGGCTCATAGGGCTTCTGTTTCCCTTGAGCCTTTTTCTTCGTGGTCGCCTCATGTACCCTCAGCGGTTGAGGCCGGCTAGGCACTCGGGGCCTTAACGAAACCGCACTTTCTCTCTTCTCGCTGAGCTCCCCCTCAGCGACAATGTGGGCCACAGCACGCCGTTTTATGTCACTGAAGGTTTTGGGGCGGCTGCGTATTAGGGACTCGCTGAAAGGCCCTGGCAATACGCCCTTCCTGTAGGCGTGCACCACCATGTCTTCATCCTTGGTGTGCAGCCTCACCACCATCGCCCCAAACCTATTAAGGTAATCTTTGAGGGACTCTCTCTGATGCTGTCTCACATCAAAAAGATCGTAAGACACTGATGGGGGGGCCCTGTTGACAAGATATTGTTCCCTGAACAGCGCGGAGAACTGAGCGAAAGACGTGATATGTCCTTCTGGCAAACTCACGAACCATTCAAGCGTAGTCCCTGTCAGTGTAGCCATAAAGAGTTTACAGTGCACTGCGTCGGATCCCCCTGACAACATCATCTGCGTGTGAAAGGCAGTGAGGTGCGTTTCAGGATCTTCCTTCCCGGTGAACACGGTTTTGGGTCCTACAAAGGTAGCTGGAACCACCGTGTTCATGATTGCTTGGGAGAAAGGCATGGGAAAGGCCCTTGGAGGCACTGGTGGGGCTCGATCATCTTCCCCACGATTTCCAGCTTGTTGTATGTGCTGCAAATTCAAGCGCAGCTCCTCATTGGCTCGGTGTAACTCTTCGTTCCTGGCCTGTGAGGCAGCCAGGTCTTCCTGCATACGCGCTTGACGCGCTTGGGACTCCGTCACCGTTTCTTGGAGGGTGCGCATCGTTTCCATCAGCTGTTGCATGGTAACGCTGTCGCCTCCATTCGGTGGAACAGATCCGTGTCTTGTATTCCTCATCTTCTGTGGTTTTCTCTTTCACTCTCGTGTATGGGACCTTGTTTTACTCCGGGCCCCACGGTGGGCGCCAAATGTTCCTGCCGGTTGACCCGCCTGTCGGTTGACTCACGACACTCACATGCCTCCTTCCTCACGTTGATACGTGCTTGTTCTTTCGAAGCAATCTGCACCTGCAAAAGAGAAAGGGGGCGCCCTAGAGGCCGTTTGCACTCCGACGCTCAAGTCAGTGTAGGGCAAGCACACCAAGTGTATAAGTTTCTCACTGTGTTTAGGTCTAGAAACTGCGTACCTTTGTGAAGTATCTTACTGTCCCTTATATAGTCTAGGGTTTACTGCGCCGCTAGCCCTAATTAGGGTTCGCTGCGCTACTAGCCATATTTAGGGTTTACTGGAATACCCTTGTGCCGCTATCACCCAATCTTAGGGTAATCTAGCACATAAGGTTTCCTTCTCTGGAGTGCAAACTTTAACAGGGTGACCACCTGGATGCCTCCTTGTGCATCTAGTCTCTGGGGCCACCTGTTCTGGGAGTGCCTTCACTGTTCACGTGCCATGCATGTAGCTTTACTGGGAAAACCCTAGCTCTGGTGAGCACTCGTCCCCTCAGGACTCTACACCCAACTGTGCTCTCCCTGCTACCCGCATAGGCACTTCATGATTCAGGCCTCTCCCTACCTCTGGGTATTTAACTGGTCATTGGCCCCCTCTGGGAACCAATCTTAACTGTTCCGTTTATGCTGTTCAAATCACCCAAGGCCGATGTCACCTCGCCATACTCTGTTGCCGAGGACTCCTCGACCTGCCGAGTGACGATGACACCTCCGCCCATCCTGGTGTTGACAACTACTCACCCGTCTCTATGGGCTGACGACTCGTCACCCTTCTCTGTAGGCTGATGACTCGTCACCCCTCTCTGTAGGCTGATGACTCGTCACCCCTCTCTGCAGGCTGATGACTCGTCACCCCTCTCTGTAGGCTGATGACTCGTCACCCCTCTCTGTAGGCTGATGACTCGTCACCCCTCTCTGTAGGCTGATGACTCGTACTGTGGGACCCAGCTAATGTCCGAGGACTGGTCAGTACAATAACTGTTTTGAGTCTGTTCATGCATTTAGGGTTTCTGTTCTTCTTTCTCGCTTTCGCTCTTCTTCTGTGAGTCTTTGTTCACCATTGTTTTCGTCATTACTTTCTTCTAAACCCATTTTCCCTTCTTCCTGCCTCTCATTTGTTTTAGATTCGAGATGGCCAGAACTAAAACCACCTCCAACCCTCCTCCAGCCGTTGACTACAGGGCCCTCTACTCTTGGGCCTCAGAGGATCTCCATGCTGAAACCTCTAAGCTCACAACCTGTGAGGACCTAAGAAAACACAGGGACGACGAGCATGAGATCAAGGGGCGCGTCTTTGGCAGGGAGAGTGACGCGTACATATCGGTTCGACCCTGCACTAAGGGCGAACCCGTCTGCTCTGATGATCGCTGCAACGATGGGGAGCCCTTCATTTTCTTCTACACCACCGTCTTTAAATGAGTCAAAGTCCGTCTTCCCTTAACCGGGTTCGAGAGGGCTTTGATTACTGAACTGAATGTGGCGCTTGCCCAGCTGCACCCCAACAGCTGGGCCTTTATCAGGGCGTTCTCGATTCTCTGCAACAACCTAGGGTTCACTCCCTCGGTAGACGTATTCCTATACTTCTTCGAGGCGAAGAGCCCTGGGAAGAGGCTTTGGGTAAGCCTCAATGGGGTGGCGGGGAGGGTTCTGCTAACCCTCTTCCAGTAGTCTTACAAAGGCTTCAAGGGGAAGTTCTTCCGGGTCTGCTGCAGCTCCTACGACTCCACCATGCTCGATGGGTTCCCATTATACTGGGTGGAGAAGTTGAAGTTCAAGAAGCCTCGCGGGCTCGAGGAGCTGACGCCCTTTGACCGTGACATGTGCCAAGTCCTCTCCAGCTGGGGTGTGGTGTTCGACACCACCCAGCTGATCAGGCACGAATATGATGCTGAAACCCTCAGCGTCTATATTGGTATAATTGCCTTCATCTTGCATCTGTCAACACTTGTGTTTTCTGCATGCCACTTCTCACCACTTCTCACTCTTTACTTGTTGTTCATCGCAGGTATGGTATTAGACGCTGAGAAGAAGAAGAGGCTAATCGCCTTGCTGGATCGTTGCACAGCAGGTGGTTTATGCCTTGCTGGTCCTTCTTCACCTGTCATGGCTACCCCAGGCCCCACTTTTGATAAGTTAAAGAGGGCAGCCACAGTAGTGATCTCTGAAGATGAGGACACATGCTCAGGCCCCGTCTTTAAGAGGAAAAGAGTGGAGGTTGCTGCGGTGACCTCTTCTGCAACAGAGGGGCAGCCTCCATCTTTCAGGGAGCACCCTCCTAGTTCCTCCTCTCCCCCGAGCCACTCCTGGCGCTCGAGGGTGGAGGAGAGAGTGCCCCTCCAACCAGCCAAGCACCCCCTGTCCCCGAACTCCCTCCTCTCCTCCAGCGGACCCTCACTCAGATGCCTGGCCAAGAAGCGATGGAGGCCCTGGACAGGGACTCACTAAGGGACTTCATCATTCACGGCCTTGGTGAGCTCCTTGCTGCCTTAAACGTCTTGCTGGTCAAAGGGAATGCCGAGGCAGAGCTACGAGAGAAGGTAGCCAGATTGGAGAAAGAGCTGGAGCAAAAGGAAGACTTGGAGCTCCAAGTTCAACTGGCTGCCAAGCGTGAGACTGCTCTGAACCAAGAGCTGGACAGTCTGCGTCAATCAGAGAAGGAGACCAAGAGGCTCCTCTTCTCTAAGGGGCAGGAGCCCCTCCAGCTTGAGGCCAAAATTCTTCCCCTCCGCAACAAAGTCATCGACTTGGAAGAGTAGTTGGAGGGGGCCCAAGCTAAGATGACCAAGCTGGAGGAAAGGGCTACCTGTCGAGAAGTTCAGCTGGGCAAAGTTGAGGAGGAGCTTGCTCAACAAGCCGAGCTGTTCAAGAAGACCGAGGCGGAACTAACTGAAGACATCGCCGATGCCTACAGAGAGGGGTTTGGTGATGCCCTTGCTCAGGTTGCCTGCGCGCATCCTGAGATGGACCTCTCACCGTTCTCCATGTCCATGCAGGTAGTTGACGGGTAAATAGTGCCTAGATAGGTCTCTTGGATAGCTTTATCTGTAGCTAGACTTCTTGTAACTATTTACTTGACTTACATACTTGTTTGACTTTATGCATCAATTTACTTGTATTGGTATCTCTATTGTTGTCTGGCTGCTTTGGCATACTTGGTTAAGCTCTCTCTTCAGCATAGAACCAATCCATAGGTAGCACGCTTGACTCTGCCAAGTCGTTATGAGCTTTGCTTTTCATTAGGATAGGAGATTATACCACGGACAAGACTTCATAAGAACTTCTCTACCAAAAAGTACCTCACCTATCTCATCATCGCCCATATCTCTTTACCCCTGCGAGGATTCCAGCGCCGATCTGTATGCACCTAACCCCTCCTTGCTCGAAGCAATGGAGGAAGCTAACGAGTTTCAACTGACCACTCATCGCTCTTAGGCGAGGGTGGACTTCACTGGTGAACCTTCTGTTCAAATTGGGAGTTCTCACTCGAAGACGAGGTGTTCTATATGAACCTACCTTCCAACTATCGAGACTTCTAACCCCAAACGAAAGGTTCGAGCTGACCTCTGATCGCTCGTAGGTGAAGGAGGATTTCACTGGTACGAGTCGTCCTTGGTGTTCTCACTCGGAAGGGGAGGCGTTCTCTATGAACCTTCCTTTCCCACTTCCAAGGCTTCTAACCCAATCTGATGAGTCCTTACTGACCTCACATCGCCCAAAGGCAAAGGAGGATTTAACTGGTAAACCTTTCTATTCAAGTTGGGAGTTTTCACTCGAAGAGGAGGTGTTCCTTACGAACCTACCTTCCTACTTACGAGACCTCTAACCCCAAATGACAGGTTCGAACTGACCTCACATCGCTCATAGGCGAAGGAGGGTTTCGCTGGGTGAACCTTTCTGTTCAAGTTGGGAGTTCTCACTAGAAGAGGAGGTGTTCCTTACGAACCTACCTTCCTACTTACGAGACCTCTAACCCAAAATGACAGGTTCGAACTGACCTCACATCGCTCATAGGCGAAGGAGGGTTTCGCTGGGTGAACCTTTCTGTTCAAGTTGGGAGTTCTCACTCGAAGAGGAGGTGTTCCTTATGAACCTACCTTCCTACTTACGAGACCTCTAACCCCAAATGACAGGTTCGATCTGCATTGTACAAATACATTCAAAAATATATCTTAACTGAAAATTTTATTAGGTGACCTCATTAAAACCCCTTAAAAGGGAAAAAAGAGTGTCCCCTAAACTGTGTACAATGTTACATAGTTTTAACTGAAATAAAACTTCAGGTGAGTCGCATTCCATGTACGAGGAATCGGACCACCTTCTAGAGTCTCAAGCCTATACGCTGCATTCCCAGGGCCTCTGTCACTCTAAAGGGACCAGTTCACTTAGGGGATAGCTTGTTCTCTATTTGGTAGGGAGATGCCTTCCGCATGACTAGGTCGGCGACCTGGAACTGTCGAGCTCTCAACTTGGAACTGTGCTTGAGCTCAACCCTCCTCTTCAATGCTTCGGCTTTGATTCCTGCCTCTTCCCTAACTTCATCCAAGAGATCGAAATTCACCTTCCTTTCTTCGTTGGATTCCTCAGCCACGAAGTTCTGGAAACGTGGTGAGCTCTCCTAGATATCCACAGGGATCATGTCGTCTGAACCGTACACCAAGCTGAAAGGGGTCTCCTTGGTGGTGAACTAAGGAGTGGTATGATAGGCCCATACAATTCTGGGAACCTCCTCAGCCCAAGTTCCCTTCGCCGTTTCCAGCCTTCTCTTCAGCCCTCTGAGTAGGACTCGGTTGGCTGACTCGACCTGTCCATTAGTCTGAGGATGCTCGACTGATGCGAACACTTGCTTGATTCCCAACTTTGTGCATAGCTTTCCCAACTGTTGACTTGCAAATTGGGTGCCATTATCAGACACCAAGTGCTTGGGTACACCAAAGCGGCACACTATACTCTTCCACACGAAGTGCTGGATCTTGTGGGCTGTGATCTGTGCTACGGGCTCAGCCTTGATCCACTTCGTGAAGTATTCTATGAAGACCACGAGATACTTCATCTGCCACATAGCCAAAGGAAAAGGCCCCAGGATGTCAATTCCCTAGGTGTGGAATGGCCAAGGGCTGTATATAGATCTGAGCTCCTCTGGAGGCACCTTGTGCCAATCTGCATGTAGCTGACACTGTCTGCACTGCTGCGCATACTTGGTGCAATCTTCCCTCATTGTCAGCCAGTAATACCCTGCTCGAATGGCCTTTGATGCCAAAGCATGACCTCCTATGTGACTCCCACATATTCCTTCATGGAGCTCTGCCATTATACGCATGCACTGCTCACCGTGCACACACCAGAATGGGGTGTGTGAACCCGTGCCTATACAGCTCCCCATCAATGAGTGTGTACTTGGTTGAGTTTTTCTTCACTTTCCTCGCCTCTGTCGGCTCCATGGGCGACATCCCATCAGCCAAGTAGCGCTTGTAGGGCGTCATCCACGTTTCCCCATTCTGCAACAAGCATACCTGTGGCGACGTCTCCTGCAGTGCCACATACGCGTTGACCCTTGGCTTCTTCAAAGTTTCCTGGGTCAACGACCGATGACTCCTCCTCCCACCGTTTGTCTGGCTGATTTGGTGGACTCCTACTAAATTATCAGCTGTGTAGGTGCGAGGTGCCCTCAGGGTCTCCTGGATGACCGTCCTCTGCCTACCCCCCTTGCCCGAGCTTGCAAGTTTTGCTAACAAGTCAGCTCAGGCATTCTGATCTCTGGGCACATGCACCAGTTCAAAATCCACAAAGGAAATCTTCAACACCTGGACATACTCTAGGTAGGAGGCCATTTGAGGATCTTTGGCTTGGTACTCTCCCGCCACCTGACCTGTGACCAATAGGGAGTCACTCTTCGCCAAAAGACTCTGTGCTCCCATCTCCTTAGCCAACAACATTCCAGCTATTAGAGCCTCATACTCAGCCTGGTTATTGCTGGCCTTCAAGGCAAATCATAGGGCTTGCTCGATCAACAGCCCTTTTGGTCCTTCCAAGATCACCCCAGCCCCACTACCTTGTTGATTGGAAGACCCATCTACTGAGAGCACCCACCTGAAGTCAGGTCCATCCTGCTGCTGGGTTTCCGCCGAGGACATCTCGGTTACGAAATCGGCATATACTTGGCCTTTGATTGGGCCTTTGAGCTCATACTGTATGTCAAACTCAGATAGCTCCACTGGCCATCGTACCATCCTCCCTGCTACATCTGGCTTGTGCAAGACCTTCCGGATGGGTAGGTCTGTCATCACCACCACCACAAAGCTCTGAAAGTAATGGCAAAGCCTACGTGCAGAGAACACCACGGCCAATGCCGCCTTTTCTATAGCTTGGTACCTGACCTCGGGCCCTTGTAGCACCTTGCTAACAAAGTAGATAGGCTTTTGGCTCTGGTCCTGCTCCTGCACCAAAACTGAACTCACCGCCCTTTCGGAGACTGCGAAGCACAAGCGTAATGGGGTGCCGATCTGTGGTTTGCACAGCACTGGCAGGCTGGCCAGATATTGTTTCAGCTTGAGGAATGCCTCTTCACACTCCTTGGTCCACAAGAACCTACTGTTCCTCCTCGAGCATTGAAAATAAGGGTGGCCCTTATCGCCCCCAGCTGACACAAACTTGGAAAGAGCAACCATTTGACCTGTTAGTTGTTGTACTTCTTTGACCGACGTCGGGCTCCTCATCGTTAAGATTGCCGCACACTTGTCGGGATTGACCTCGATTCCTCGCTCGGTGAGCAAGAAACCGTGGAACTTGCCTACTTCCACCCCAAAGACACACTTCTCTGGGTTCAGCTTCAACCCATACTTAGCTATTGTGGTGAATAGCTCCTCCAAATCAGCGATATGCTGATCTCTCACCTGGGACATCACCACCATATCATCCACATAGGCTTGCACGTTGTGCCCTATCATGGGTGCAAGGACTTTGTCCATCAGCCTTTGGTAGGTGGCGCCTGCATTCTTCAGCCCAAATGGCATGACTGTGTAGCAGTAGCAGGACAGCTCGGTCATAAATGTTGTCTTGCTCTCGTCCATTGGATGCATCTTGATTTGGTTCTAACCGGAAAAAGCATCCAAGAAGCTGAGCAGCTTGCACCCCGAGGCGTTATCTACCAGTGCATCAATACTCGGTAAAGGGTAAGAATCCTTTGGACATGCCTTATTGAGGTCAGTGAAGTCCACACACATCCGCCACTTCCCATTGGCCTTCTTCACCAACACCACATTCGCTAGCCACTCAGGGTATTGGATTTCTCGTATGTGACCAGCCTTGAGTAGTTTTTGCGTCTCTTCCTTGATCACCTGTCTCCTTTCTTCGTTGAATTTTCACCTCCTCTGTCGGACAGGTCTGGCTTGGGAATTCAACACAAGGTGATGACATAAAAAGTCTGGATCAATACCTGGCATATCTAAGTTAGACCAAGCAAAAACATCCATATGCCGCTCTATGACTCCTGCTACTTGGTCTTGTGCATCTTGGCGTAGGGATTTGCCAAGTTTGAACATTTCGCCTCCAATCTCCCTCTCTACTACCTCCTCCGCTGGTTCAGGTCGTCTCTCTCGGGCGACCTGTACTCGTGCAACCCCAACTTCTCCTCGAGACAGGTCAGTATCAGCGCACTCTCCACCCGGTGGTTGGGTGGTCACCGTGCATACTCCCCTTCTCGTCTTGAGGCTTTTCTCGTAGCACTTCTTAGCCTCCTTCTGATCTGACCTGATGGTGATCACCACACCTTCCATCGAGGGCAACTTCATCTTCATATGCCCCGTCGATGCTACGGCTCCCAGTCTGTTCAAAGCTGGCCTGCCCAACAACATGTTGTAAGCTGATGGGGCATTCACAACCAGATATTTGATGTTCTCGGTGCGGGAGGCCACGCCCTCAGTGAAAGTGGTCCTCAGCTTTATATAACCCTGCACCTCGACTTGGTCTCCTGCGAACCCATATAGGCAGCCCGTATAAGGCCTCAGCTGGTCTGGGGACAGTTGTAACTTGTTAAAGGTCGACCAGAACATCACATCGGCTGAACTTCCTTGATCGACGAGGACCCTATGCACCCTCCTTCCCACGGTAACCACCGATATCACCACTGGATCATTGTCATGGGGAACAACGTCCAGGCAATCTGCCTTCGTGAATGTGAGGTCGATGTCTGGGAAGTGGTCTTCCTCACATGTTGCCACTGCCATCACCGATCGCGCATACTTCTTGCGCTGTGACGAGGTGCACCCACTGATGGAAGAGGGCCAAGCACAACCTTCCATGAAAGGCAAGAGCCAAGTTAAAAGCGTCTAAGACCAAGCTAGGAGCGTCTAAGACAAGCTAGGAGCGTCTAGGACGAGAAGGCCAAGCTAGAAGCGTCTAGGACAAGAAGACTTGGATCAAAGCTATGAATGGGAGAGTGGCATACTAGCACATATTCCGTGAAGGCCCATCAAATGTAGTTTAGCTTTAATTGGGGTGTAAATAGCATATCCATGTGGACAAATGTTTATTTTTCTGCACATTAGAATTAAGGAGAAGTTAACCTTCCCACTATTCTAGAAAGCCCATGGAGGGGGTGAACTTACAAACTAGACACACCCCTCCCCATGTGCTCACACTTTCCATGTGGCCCACGTGCTTCACATTTACATTTCATTTGGCTAGCATTAGGGTTGCATTATGGTCCTCCTTAGCCTATAAAAGGAGGAGCCTACACCTTGTATTTTCAAGATTAAATAGAGTATTGTTATGCTGCCCAAATTGTACCATACACTACTCCTTGCCTAACACTTAGGTTTTAGTCTTCAATTCATCACTACCAAAGGGGCTGGCCAAACCTCCCCATTTCCTCACTCTTCATGCACCTTCAAGGCACCCATGCTTCCTAGGAAGGCCTTGCTCACCTCCTCCATAAGCTTCCGCATCCATCATCACCAAGGAACTCCAAAATCCAAAGAAGAGCTCATAGGAATGCTATCATTTGGTATCTAGAGCTATGGTTCTTCAAAGATGAGTATCTCTTTTCATTTTCTTTTTGAGTTCTTCTTTTCTCCAAGTTGTTCATCTTTATTCCAAGTTGTCTTGCTGTTTTTTGTGTTTTAATATGATTTGAATGCTTGTTTATTCATTTCATTTGGTGGGTTTGTTCAAACTTGTGCTTGAACATCTATTTTCAATTTTGTGTAGGATTCTTGATATATTTGTGTTGCTGTTTTTATTTTTAGGTATTTGAGTCTTGCTTGAAATTTCATTTGGGTCATATGATGTTCTTGTGTCTTTTCATTTTATGAATCCATAAGTTTTGTCTAAGTCATGTGTTTCCATATTTGTCATCAAATCCTAGTAGTACTCTTTTTGATTTATTTGTTTCTTGTTTTTGGTCTGAATGTTTGATCTGAAATCTGTTTTGTGTTGATCCTTTGGTGCATTTTTAATTTTAGTTTGAGTTCTTATTTGTGTGTTAGATCCACACAAATTCCATCATATTAACTCCATTGTGTTTTTGAGGTATATCATTCTGTTTTTCATTCCAGTTTTCAGAACCCCTGTTTTCACTTTTCTGTGCTGACTGTTTTGATTTATGAAAATGACATACATCATCAAAAATTTCTGAGCCTCTGGATTTCACAAATTTGAGGTGTTAGAAAAAGGACAAAATAAGAACCATCTGAAAAGAAGAAATAGAAAAAAAAAGATAAATATTACAAAAAAAGTGTGCAATCCTGACGTTCCAGCTGGCAGCTCTGAGCACTGATTTTATAAAATTTACCAAAATTAATTGGTACATGCGTTTGGAGTGAAACCAACGCCAAAAGTTTGTTAAGATCTTGTTCTGATTGTGTCTCAATTTTCAGAAGCAAATACAAAAGGGTCAGCTCAGCATAAATCTTTTAAAGATACGCTTTCTGGACCACAACAATTTGTGCTTTTCTGTGGTGCTGTTTTTTTGGTTTTTAAATCAAATCTAGTGCTATTCCTAGGTTCCTTTTTGTGTGCCATCCATTATTTGAGTACCTTTTATTTGCTTGTCTAATTTCATTTGAACTCTTTCTAGTTGTGTCACATTTAAATTCCATTTGTGTGGTACTGTTTTTCAAATTAATTTGTTTCTTGCTTTCTTTCTTTGGCCTCTAAGCTTGTTGGTGGATTAAATATCAATTGGTACTTGTTGAGTGAGAATTTGACTTGAGGGGAGTTTAGCTTGCTTAATAGGTGCTGGATTGAAGATTTTATTGACCTAATTCCAAGAGGAACAAAGGCAAAGGGCAGCAACAAACACCATACTACAAATACACCACACACTTTGGAAGGCCCAACAAGTAGAAAAGCAACAAAAGGGGTGCAACTAGAAGAACAACAAAAGGGGTGCAAATAGTAAAAGCAACAAAGGGAGTGTCATTTAATTTCTTTGCAATCTTGCTTGTGTTAATTACTTGTTAATCACGCAATTAGTCGGTGAGTGTGTCTTCAAGGGCTCCAAGTGTCCAAGAAGCCTCACCTAGGGCCGTCTAGCTTAATTTTGTTTTTATTAATTGCTTTAATTGAACCAACTTGCTTTTAATCACTTCGTTAATTTCTTGTTTAATCTTGTTTAAGGCTTTGATAGCTTGCATTGTTTTCTTGCATTAAAAATTTGATTTCTTCATCCTCATTGTGTTCTAAGTGTTTTACCTAAAGAAGGACTTGTGTAAAGGTTTTGGAGGGATAGTTTTTGGCTAAGGCAAGACTTGGTATTTAAGTAGTCCATTGTGACTCACCTCTCTTACCTGGAAAGCTACCTTCATTAACTTTCCTCTTCTTTCTTAAAAGTAAAACATTTCTATACACAAAGTTCTAGTCATGTCTACTCACTCTTCCAAGTCCATTGAAAGTGATGTAAGGTCCATAAAATCTCTTTTGAAACAACTCTCCAAGGACGTACAACACATTTCATATAGACAATTGGAGAATGAGGCCAAAACTAATGAATTGACTAAATCAAAGGATGAGAAGTCTCACATTTCAAAAAAATTACCTTCTCATGCATCTATCTCTAAAAAGCATGATTCTTTTGGGGAGGGAAGACATAGAAGAGATAGAAAAGAACAAGAAAGCCCAAGAAAGGTTAGGGTAGACCTACCCCATTCCCATGGAAAAGAAAATATAGAAACTTGCCTAGATTGGGAAATGAGGGTAGAAAAATTGTTTGCTTCCCATAAAGAAAGAAAGGAAAGAAAGATACAAAAGAAAAGAGAGGAAGCCGAAAGGGAAGCTAAAGAAAAAGAAAAAGAAAAAGAAAAGCATGAGAAGACCCTTGAGAAACAAAAGGCGTGGGAGAATAGTGTTCCTTCTCACAAGGTCATTCAACAAGACAAAAGATTTAAAAATACCTTTGAAAATATGCGTCTTGTTGAACAACCTAGCCTTTCCTTTTGTAAAGGAACACTTGCAAGCATAGTAACAAAAAAAGAGTCTTTAAAAGAAGCTTGCATAGATAAAGATAAAGTGGATTATTTCTCATATGTGCTAGGATATCACCAAGTGAATGTCAAGTTATTTACAAGCATCTACAAAAACAAATTTTTATGTGAAGTAGTGCCTAAAGAAACTTGTCATGTCCTATTGAGACAACCATTGCCAAGTGTGCAACTTCTCATAAACAATGGTTGTAACAACGAGACTATCTTTACACATAAGAGAAAAATTCTTCATGAAGGAGAACTCATGGACCAAATTAGAGTTGATAAAACTCTAGAGCTTTTAAAAGGAAAACTTTTGTCACCCATGAGAAAAGATGTTCAAAGACATTACCCTAGATACATTTCTTGTTTTAAAAATACACCTAAGGTGATGTCTCATGAACTCTATACTCCTTTACCTTTTGCAAATGATCCTTGGGAAGGCATAAACCTCAATTTTATCTTAGAGCTTCCTAGGACAACAAAAGGTTTTGATCCCATTTTTATGGATATGGATAATCTCTTCTATATAGAAGTGACAAGTCTTCATGGTTTATCTTCAAGCATAGTATTGGATAGAGCTCCAAAATTTGAAAACCATCATTTGAGGAATCTTTTAGAAAAACTTGAAATTAAGTTGTACTCTTCAAATTTTTATCCTCAAAAGAATGGTCAAAATAAAATTGAAAACATAGCTCTTTTTACTATGCCTAGAGAAATCATGAAAGACAATCACAATTCTTGGGATGAGTATCCTTTTGAGCATGCATACAATGGAGTAGTCCACAAGACTACTAATATTTCTACATTTGAAATTGCATGTGGACTTAATCCTCTTTCGCTTTTTAAGTTGTTACCCTTTCCTAAAGGTATTCTGCCTAAGGAAAAGGTAACCAATATTGAAAATTTTCAAATACATAAGAGGATTAGAGAACACATACAACCATCAAAAGAGAAATATTGTACAAAGTTGCCAAAAACAAAAGAAAAACAAAAATGGCAACTTCATACAATTAAGTTCTCTCCAATTGCTCACACTAACACCTTTACTTTGTTTGATGATTTCCATAGGTGGACGTTTGATCCGGGAGGACAAGCCTTGCCGAAACAATAGGCTGCTATCCGAGATCAAATCTGTAGATCTGAGGATAGATCTTCTCAAAGGAGGAGGAGATGATGGACACCATCCAGCCCCATCCATCCCCCTAGTTGAAGACAAAGCAAGGGATTTGAGGACAAATCCTTTTTCAAGAGGGAGGGGATGATGGAAGAGGGCCAAGCACAACCTTCCATGAAAGGCAAGAGCCAAGTTAAAAGCGTCTAAGACCAAGCTAGGAGCGTCTAAGACAAGCTAGGAGCGTCTAGGACGAGAAGGCCAAGCTAGAAGCGTCTAGGACAAGAAGACTTGGATCAAAGCTATGAATGGGAGAGTGGCATACTAGCACATATTCCGTGAAGGCCCATCAAATGTAGTTTAGCTTTAATTGGGGTGTAAATAGCATATCCATGTGGACAAATGTTTATTTTTCTGCACATTAGAATTAAGGAGAAGTTAACCTTCCCACTATTCTAGAAAGCCCATGGAGGGGGTGAACTTACAAACTAGACACACCCCTCCCCATGTGCTCACACTTTCCATGTGGCCCACGTGCTTCACATTTACATTTCATTTGGCTAGCATTAGGGTTGCATTATGGTCCTCCTTAGCCTATAAAAGGAGGAGCCTACACCTTGTATTTTCAAGATTAAATAGAGTATTGTTATGCTGCCCAAATTGTACCATACACTACTCCTTGCCTAACACTTAGGTTTTAGTCTTCAATTCATCACTACCAAAGGGGCTGGCCAAACCTCCCCATTTCCTCACTCTTCATGCACCTTCAAGGCACCCATGCTTCCTAGGAAGGCCTTGCTCACCTCCTCCATAAGCTTCCGCATCCATCATCACCAAGGAACTCCAAAATCCAAAGAAGAGCTCATAGGAATGCTATCACCCACCACTGGAGAACCCACCTGCGCTGGTATGGATCTCACCGTGTATGGGCACTTCGTGCCCCTGATCAGCCCTCAGTGCCACCACCACGTCTCCTCCTTGTGACTCCCGCAAGTAATCATTCAGGAAGCCGCTTTTGACCAACTCATCTAGCTGATGACCTAGGGCCAAGCAGTTTCGAATGGGATGGCCAAACGCTTGATGGAACTTGCACCATGCGCTCTTGTTGGGCCCCAGTCTTTTATCTGTCTTTGGGGGCACCTTCAGCCTTTCTGCCACGTTAGGGATGGCGATCAACTCTTTGAGCTCCACCAGGAAGTTATGTCTGGGGGGCACATCCTCCTTAGCGCGTGCCCTAGTTTGGGGCTTCCTGGCCTCGTAGGGCTTCTGCTTTCCTTGGGCTCTCTTCTCTGTCGTCGCCTCATGTACCCGCATGGGCTGAGGGCGACTAGGTACTCGCGGTCGTGAAGAGGCTGCGCTCTCATGCTTCTCACTGAGTTCTCCTTCGGCGGCGATGTGAGAAATAGCATGACACTTGATGTCACCAAAGGTCTTTGGGCGACTTCGGATAAGGGACTCACTGAAAGGTCCTGACAATATCCCCTTTCTGAAGGCGTGCACCACCATATCCTCATCTTTGGTGTGCAACCTCACCACCATCGCCCCAAATCGGTTGAGGTAATCCTTAAGGGACTCCCTCTGATATTGCCTAACATCAAAAAGGTCATAAGACACCGGTGGGGGGGCCCGGTTGACGATATACTGTTCTCTGAACAGCGTGGAGAACTGCACGAAGGACGTAATATATCCCTCGGGCAGGCCAACGAACCACTCCAGCGCTGTCCCCGTCAACGTGGTCATGAAGAGCTTGCAGTGCACTGCGTCTGACCCTCCTGACAGCATCATCTGCATGTGAAACGCCGTGAGATGTGCTTCTGGATCCTCCACCCTTGTGAACACAGTCTTAGGGCCCACGAAGGTAGCTGGGAGCACCGTGTCCATGATTGCTTGAGAGAAGGGCATTGGAAAAGCCCTTGGCGGCGTTGGTGGAGCTCAATCATCCCCCACTCGATCCCCTGCTTGCTGCAAATTATGTAAATTCACGTGCAACTCTTCGTTTGCCCTATATAGCTCCTCAATCCTGGCCTGTGATGTGGCCAGGTCCACCTGCATCCGCACTTGATCTGCCCTCGATTCCGCCATCGTCTCCTAGAGCGCGCATCGTTTCCATGAATTGTTGCATGGTAACGCTCTCGCCCCCATTTGGCGGGACAGATCCTTGCCTTGTATTCCTCATGTCTCTGGTTTCTCTTTTTTTGCTTCCGTATGGGACCTTGTTTTACTTCGACCCCACGGTGGGCGCCAAATGTTCTTGTCGGTTGACTCTCTTGCCGGTTGACTCTACGATGCTCACACGCCTCCTTTCCTCACCTTGAATTATGCTTCACTGTCTCCAAACAACCTGCAACTGCAAGATAGAAAGGGGCGCCCTAGAGGCTGTTTGCACTCCAACGCTCAAGTCAAGAACTAGGGCAAGCACACCGAGTGTATTCAGTATCTGTGTTAGGTCTAGAAATTGCGTACCTTTGTGAAATATTTTACTACCCTTTATATAGTCTAGGGTTTCCACTACGCTGCTACCCATATTTAGGGTTTATAGGAATACCCTTGCGCCGCTATCACCCAGACTTAGGGTAATCTAGCACGTAAGGTTTCCTTAACTAGAGTGCAAATTCTAACAGAATGGCCACCTGGATGCCCCCTCGTGCACCTAGTCTTTGTGGCCACCTGTCCTGGGAGCGCCTTTACTGTTCACGTGCCATGCATATAGCTTTACTGGGAAACCCTAATCCTGATGAGTACTCGACCCTTCAGGACTCTGAACCTAACTGTGCTTTCCCTGCCACTCGCATGGGCACTTCGTGACTTGGGCTTCTCCCTACCTCTGGGCATTTTACTGATAACTGGTCTTCTTTCAGGACCCACATCAGATGCTCTAGTCCTGTTGTTCCAAACATTCAAGGCCGATGTCACCTCGTCACACCCAGCTACCAAGGACTCATCACATGCTGAGTGACGAGGACACCTCAGTTCACTCTGGTGGTCGACATGCTGATGACTAATCGTCCCATTAGTCCCTACTACCTGTGGGACCCAACCCACGTGGCTCTGGCCCATGCTGTGGGACCCAGTTGACGTGGCTCACCATTACTAGCTGTTCTCGGTGTCCGAGGACTAGTCGGTACAGAACCAGTAGGAGACGTTAAAGAGGTCCCGATCAATGGAAATTTTTTTAAGATGGGAGCAACATTACATGAAGAGCTGCAGAATAAAATTAAGGAAGTCTTACAGAAACACATGAATGCCTTTGATTGGTCAGCGGCTAACATGCCTAGCATCGACCCCGACTTCTTATGCCACCATCTCAACATAGAAGTCGGTGCCAAGTCGATAATATAAAGAAGGTGAAGGCATAGCGAGGAAAAACAACGAGCTATTAAGGAAGAAACTGGGAAACTACTTAGGGCCGACCATATCAGGGAAATCTAATACCCTAGATGGTTGGCGAACATTGTAATGGTGAGGAAAGTGAGCGGTAAGTGGAGGATGTGCGTTGACTACACAAACCTGAACAACGCCTGCCCCAAAGACTCTTACCCGTTGCCAAACATCAACTTGTTGGTGGACAGTGCTTCAGGGTACGGCTTACTAAGCTTCATGGATGCTTTTTCGGGGTATAATCAAATCAGAATGCACTCGCTAGATGAAGAGAAAACAACATGCATGGCGAGCACCTTGAATTACTACTAATGTAGGTACCACCTATCAACGAATAATGGACAGGATATTCCAGCCCATGCTTGGGCGGAACGTACAAGCTTACGTTGATGGCATGGTTGTCACTTCCGACCCACTTGAAAATCATCTTACAGACCTGGAAAAGTTGTTCAGAACAATAGGGAACTATTCTAGCCGGTTGACTCGCTTGCCGATTGACTCTAACGATGCTCACATGCCCTCTTATCTTCGCCTGGGTTTGTGCCTTTCTTGGATCGAAACACCTGTACCTACAAAGACAAAGGGGGGCACCCTAGAGGCCGTTTGCAATCCGACGCTCAAGTCAATCCTAGGGCAAGAAATACTATGTGAGTGTATAGCTCTAGTTTCAGAAACTGCGTACCTCTTTAGGGTTTCTTACTGTTCTTTATATAGTCTAGGGTTTCTTCTGTTTCTGTCACCCGCATTTAGGGTTTCTGGAGGAATGCCCTTGCGCTGCTATTACCCAGTCTTAGTGTAATCTAGCGCGTAAGGCTTCCCTTGCTGGAGTGCAACCTCTAACGGTATGACCACCTAGGTACCAACTTGTGCACCTAGTTTTTGGGGCCATCCGTTCTGGGGGTGCCTTAGATGTTCACGTTCCATGCATGCAGTCTGCCCCAGGGAAAACCTAACCCTAACGGGCCTTAGTGCCCCCAAGGCCCTTTGCTTGTGCAGCGCCCAAGTGCGCTATTCAATCCACACACATGAGCACCTTGTGACTTAGGCTTCCCCCTAACTTAGGGCGTGAGGGCGTTTCACTGATAACTAGTGTATTTCTTGGGGTCCACCTTTCGTGGCCCTGTTTTAGTTGTTTGAGCCACCGATGCCCGATGTCACATCGGCCTCACTCTGTTGCCGAGTACACGTTGACATATCTTAGTGATCGATAACCGACCACTAATCGGCACACTGGCTCATCCCGCTTGTGGGACACTGTTTCACGCTGCTTGTGGGACACTGTTTCATGTCTCTTGTGGAACCCTGCTTACGTGGCCCACCATCGGTATCGGTCGTTGATGTCCGAGGACTGGTCGGTACACAAGCCCCCAAGTCTCAAGCTGTTAACTTGTTCAGCGAAGAGACTAAGTTGTCGCCTTTGCGACCTACGTGGCACTGGGTGAAAGGACGTGAACAGTGCCCCGAAATGACGTCTCTCCATACTCATTTTAATATGCGCACACGTGGCTTGATCAACGGCTAGGACTCATTACCGCTTGCGCTCCCTTGTTTACGTTAACTCTTTCAAAACCCCACACTTCTTCACTGTTCCATCATTTCACCACAAACTCTCTTCGATCATTCTCCTTCTCTTGTACGCTCTCGCTTCTCTTTCATCAACTCGAACTTCAACCCTCAACTGCTTTAAAGGTATGATTTTTATCTCACGACTTGCTCTTGTTTCGTGATTCCGCTACTCATAACATCCTATAACTGCTTTAGGCCTGTTTAAGATTTCCGCACTTTATGTTTTCCTGCATTTTACACTATTGTGTTCTTCGCTTCTATTTCTCTGGTTCATTGAGTCACACCGCCGCTTCTTCTGAACCCTTGTCTTTCTTCCTTTCTGTCTCTCCCTTTTTAGCTTTCTTCAACATGGCCAGAACCAAAAATACCTCCAACCCTCCCCCCAACGTTGATTACAAAGCCCTCTACAACTGGGCCTCTGAGGACCTCCTTGTTGAGACATCCCAACTCACTTCCAGTGGGGACGTAACCCAACACAGGGAGGACGAGGCTGCCTGTATGATCCGCGTGTTTGGGAGGGAGTGCGATGCCTACGTCTCCGTTCGACCTTACGTGGAGGGCGAACCTGTATGCGCTGATGATCGCGGTAACGGTGGGGAGCCCTTCTTCTTCCTATACGCCACCGTCTTCAAGCGGATCAAACTCCGCTTGCCACTCATGGGGTTCGAGCGGGTGCTCTTAACTGAGATAAATGTGGCCCCCGCCCAACTGCACCCCAACAGCTAGGCCTTCGTGAGGGCGTTCGCAATCTTGTGCAACTATCTAGGGCACACCCCTTCAGTGGACGTCTTCCTCTATTTCTTTGAGGCAAATAGCCCAGGGAAGAGGCTTTGGGTAAGCTTCAACTGGGTAGTGGGAAGAGTTCTCCTAACCCTCTTCCAGCAATCTTATAAGGGTTTCAAAGGGAAGTTCCTTAAGGTGTGCTGCACCGCTCATGACCCCACCCTTCTAGATGGGTTCCCCCTTTACTGGGTGGGGAAACTGAAGTTCAAGAAACCCAGGGGTCTTGAGGAGCTGACTCCCCCTGATCGCGAATTGTGCCAGCTTCTCTCAAGCTTGGGAGTGGTGTTTAAAACTGCTCAACTGATCAAGCATGAGTTCAATGCCAAGGCCCTCCAGGGTTACATCGGTACCTGTTTCTACCTTTTCCCCACCTTGTTTTGCATATCTGTTGTTAGCTTGCATATCACGTTCTTTGTCTTTTCATGCTTGTGCATCCACTGATTTACCCTTTGTATATTGTGGCTCTTGTGCTTCTTGTTGCTGGTTGTATGCTGTGTAGTGTTATCTTTTCACGTTTCATTATCTTGGTGTAGGTATGGTGCTCAATGAGGAGAAGAGGAAGAGACTGCCTGAGCTGATTGCCCGCTGCCAAGCGGCAATTGCTGGTGCGAATGGCTCAGCCCCTGCCGGTCCTCTTACTGTTGTCTAAGACTCGCCCAACCCACCCCCCGCTGATAAAGTGGTGGTTGTAATCAACTCTGAGGACGAGGATATAGAAGAGGGCCTTGTCTTCAAGAGGCCAACGGTGGGGGTCGCGGGAACCTCACTCTCTATGACCGATGACCACCCTCCATCATTCAGGGACAACCCCCCAAATGCCTCTTCTCCTCGTGGACACCCCATGCTCAAAGGCGGTGGGGAGAGCACTCCTGGGGGTGGCCAAGTGCCCCCTGCTCCTGAGCTCCCCGTCATACTCCAAGAAGCTCTTAAGTGCTTCCAAGATAAGGAGGCAGTGGAGGCTTTGGATGGAGACGTGCTGAGGGAGCGCATGGGCCAAAGCCTTGAGGAGTTCCTTGTCAACTCCCTTCCCTTCGTAAGCCAAGCGGAGGCAAGGATGAAGGAGGAACTTGCCCTCCAAGCTTCGGTCTTCGCGAACCGCAAAATGGCCCTGAACCAAAAGCTGAGCAGCCTCCGCCAATCAGAGAAGGAGACCAAGAAGCTGCTCTTCAACAAGGGTCAAAAGGCCCATGAGCTGGAGGCGAAGATCCTACCTTTGCGCAACAAAGTTATTGATCTGGAGGAGCAGGCAGAGGAGGAAAAGGCTAAGATGGCCAATCTGGAGGAGCGGGCCACCCAACAAGAGGTCCAACTGGGCCGTGTGGAGGGTGAGCTTGCTCAGAAGATTGAGCTCTTCAACAAGACTGAGGCAGAGCTCACTAAAGACGCTGCTGATGCATATGGAGTAGGGTTTGAGGATGCCCTCGCTCAAGTTGTCTGCTTGCACCCTGAGTTGGACCTCTCTCCCTTTACTGTGACGAAGCACGTCGTTGATGGGCAGCTCACACCTAGGATCTTGCTCACTTCAATTTGTAATAACTTGGCTTTTTGAAGAACAATTTGTACTTTGTATATATACTTTGTCCTTATGTATGAATCTATTTGCTTAAAATCACTTTATTTGCCTTGTTTGCTGATTGTTGTGCCTCACCCTGACATTGCTAACAACATGGTTGACAAATATTCATACTCTAGGTAGCACGCTTGTCCACCACTTGCTCAACCTTGCCTTATTCGATTCTTTAGTGGCCTAAGGTAACGGTGATGTGCGCACAAAACCCTCAACTGGACTTACCTTGGCTACGCCAATATAAGGGAATTCTTTGAACCACACTGTCTTCACCTTGGCATTCTCACTCAAGAGGGAGCCATTCTCTGCGAACCATCCTATCCCAACTTTGAGGCTTCTAACCCAAGGGGGAGTTCGTAACTGACCTCGTCCTTGTTTTATGAAGTCAAGGGAGGATTTAATAATTGACCTCATCCTTGCTATACGAAGTCAAGGGAGGATTTAACTGGTGAACCCTACTGTTCAGCTTTGGTGCTTTCACTCAAGGGGGAGGTGTTCTCTGCGAACCTACCTTCCCTGGACTTGATACTTCTAACACAAGCGAACGGTTCATAGCTGACCTCGTCATCGCCCAAGAGCGAGAGAGGATTTAACTGGCGAACCATACTGCTCGACCTTGTTGTTTTCACTTAGTAGGGAGGCGTTCTCTGCGAACCTTCCTTCCCAACTAAGACTTCTAACTCAAGGTCGAGGGTCCATAACTGACCTCGTCCTCACCGTTTAAGGCAGGAAAGAATTTTAACTGGCGAACTATACTATTCGACCTTGGCGTTTTCACTCAGTAAGGGGGCGTTCTCTACGAACCTTCCTTTCCAACAAAGACTTCTAACTCAAGGTCGAGGGTCCATAACTGCACTATACAAAATATACTTTTAAACTGAACTTAATTGGGTGACCTCATTAAAAAACCCTTATAAAACTATGTACAATTCTTCGACTGAAATACAACTTTAACAATTCAACTGAAGTAAAATTTTAGATTGGCTGCATTCCAAGTACGAGGGATCGCTCCACCTTCCAAAGTCTCAAGCCTGTATGCTCTGTTCCTAAGGGCCTCTGTCACTCTGAAGGGACTAGTCCACTTGGGAGACAACTTGTTCTCTAGCTGGTATGGGTGGGCCTTCCTCATCACCAGGTCGACGACCTGGAACTGCCGAGGTCTCATCTTGGAGCTGTGCTTGTCTTCCACCTTTCTTGAAGGCTTCAGCTTTTATTCTTGCTTCCTCCCTTACTTCATCCAGTAGGTCCAGGTTCACCTTCCTTTCTTCATTGGACTCTTTGGCCATGGAGTTCTGAAAACGCGGCGAGTTCTCCTGGATCTCTAGAGGAATCATTGCGTCCGAACCATATACCAAGTTGAATGGTGTTTCCTTAGTGGTGGATTGGGGAGTAGTGTGGTAAGCCCACACAATCTTAGGGACTTCTTCTACCCAGGTCCCCTAAGCTTTCTCTAGCCTTCTCTTCAGACCTCTGAGCAGAACTCGGTTGGCAGACTCGACCTGCCTGTTCGTCTGGGGGTGTTCGACTGATGCGAACACCTGTTTTATCCCAAGCTCTATGCATAGCTTGTCCAACTGTTGGCTCGCAAACTGGGTGCCATTATCAGACACCAACCATTTGGGAACTCCAAAACGGCATACTATGTTTTTCCACACGAAGTGCTGGATCTTGTGGGTTGTGATCTGTGCTACTAGCTCGACCTCTATCCACTTCGTGAAATACTCTATGGCAACCACAGGGTACTGTTAGAATATATGGCCTTAAACAAGAGGGGGGGTGAATTGTTTATAAAAGATTTTTGCAAATATTGAAGGTATAATGAGTCTTAGTGCAGAATAATAGATCAAGGAATCAAGTTAGCCAAGAACTCAAACTGTTTTAAGGAAAATACAGAAAAACAATCGGTTGTTTTTGCGAAACAATTGGTTGTTTATATCAGCAGATATTAAAACCAACTTAAAACAACAATTTAAAGAGTCAAGGATGAAAGAAATGCACACAACATTTTTATACTGGTTCACCCTAATCACAAGGGCCTACATCCAGTTCCCAGAAAACCACTGGGTTCCACTATGCAATCAATCACAGATTACACACACCACACACCAAAGTAGTGATCTTGAACCCCTCAAGGAACACACTACCTTTGGCAATTCACCACACAGAATTCAGAACCCCTCAGAATCTGCACTTACAACCTTCAAATAGAAATACAGTAATCAAAGAAGAGAGAACAGGATACACCTGGGAGTTACAAAGCTTCAAGATCAGAATTACAACCCAATCCTATTCCACACACATGAAAATCCAAAAGCTTGATTGAATCTTGAAAGAACTTAGTCAAATCTCACTTTAATTTCTCAAAACTATTTCTTACTCTTTTAGGAGTGTTTAACCAACTTTATATAATCCAACAAATTGGTTAAAAAGCATTTAAAATAGGAGCGCAATTAGTTAGAAACATTTAATAAAGATTCAATTCAAAACCATAAAGTTGTTAAGATTTTCCAAAACAAACAATTGATTGTTTTATCGGGACAACCAATTGTTTTGGCTTTGACAGCTTAGTCAACAAAGCCAAAGTTTTTCAGCCTTTTCCAAAACCTTTTCACCAAAGAACAACCGGTTGTTTCGATAAAACAACAGGTTGTTTTTCACTTAGTTGAAAAACAAACTCTTTTAAAAAGGCTTTCAAATCAAACTTGTTTAGGATCCAAACAAGGTGTGGATTACACATATATTCTACCCCTGTTCCCACCCATACACAGTAGCAACACCAGCCATCATCAAACACATAGGATTTGGATTCTTCAAAGCTCATGATCAGCCTTGATCAACAGGTACTTCATATGCCGTATCGCCAAAGGGAAAAGCCCCAGAATGTCAATCCCCCAAGTATGAAACGGCCAAGGGCTGTAGATCGATCTAAGCTCTTCTGGCGACGCCTTTTGCCAGTCAGGGTGTTGCTAACATTGCTTGCACTATTGTGCGTACTTTGTGCAGTCTGTTGATCAAGGATGATCAAGAGCTTTGAAGAATCCAAATCCAATGTGTTTGATGATGGTTGAGGTTGCTGCTGTGTATGGGTGGGAATAGGGGTAGATTTTATGTAATCCACACCTTGTTTGAATCCAAAACAAGTTTGAATTGGAAGCCTTTTTAAAATGGAATGTTTTCCAACTAAGTGAAAAACAACTTGTTGTTTTGTCGAAACAACCGATTGTTTTATACTTAGAAGGTTTTTGAAAAAGTTGAAAAGTGTTTGGCTTGGTTGACTAAGCTGTCAAAGCCAAAACAATCGGTTGTCT
The DNA here is from genome assembly GCA_013389735.1 of Phaseolus lunatus. Classification (NCBI taxonomy): domain Eukaryota; kingdom Viridiplantae; phylum Streptophyta; class Magnoliopsida; order Fabales; family Fabaceae; genus Phaseolus; species Phaseolus lunatus. The sequence goes on along the minus strand of CM023867.1, from coordinate 30,389,355 downwards.
CGATAAAACAATCGATTGTCTGTTGGGAAAATCCTAATAGCTTTGTGTTTTTGAATTGAATCTTTATTAAATGTTTTCCAACTGAATGCGCTCCTGTTTTAAATGCTTTTGACCATTCTGTTGGTCTATATAAAGTTGGTTAGAAGTTTCTAAAATGTAAGAAACAGTTTTGAGAAATAAAAGTGAGATTTGACTAAGTGTTTTCAAGATTCATTCAAGCTTTGGATTTTCAAGTGTGTGGAATAAGACTGGGTTGTATTTTCTGATCTTGAAGCTTTGTAATTCCCAGGTGTATCCTGTTCTTTCTTCCTTGATTACCATATTTTTGTAAAAGGTTGTAAGTGGAGATTCAGAGGGGTTCTGAATTCTATGGTGTGGTTTGCCAAAGATAGTGTGTTTCTTGAGGGGTTCAAGGTACTTTGGTGTGTGGTGTGTGTAATCTGTGATTGATTGCATAGTGGCACCCAGTGGTTTTCTGGGAACTGGATATAGCCCTTGTGAGTAGGGTGAACCAGTATAAAACTGGTGGTGTGCTTTTCTCTCATCCCTAACTCTTTTAACTGTTGTTTTAAGTTATTTTAAATATCTGCTGATATAAACAACTGATTGTTTCACAGAAACAACCGATTGTTTTTCTGTATTTCACTTAAAACAAAATATATTCTTGGCTAACTTGATTTCTTTATTTGTAATTTTGCACTAAGTTTCATTGTACCTTCAAAGTTTGCAAAAATCTTTCTTAAACAATTCATCCCCCTCTTGTTTAAGGCCATATATTCTAACAGTTGGCATCAAGTGCTAAGTTCTTGAAAATTACTCAAGTTTTCGATCCTAAATCTTTTTTCTATGGTTGAAAAACTACCTTTTAGGGAGGGTGCCTCAATTAAGAGACCACCTTTGGTTCATAGTGTGAACTATTAGTTTTGGAAGGTTAGAATGAAATTTTTTGTGGAATCTCTATATAGAGGTATTTGGGATGCAATTGAAAATGGTCCTTTTATTCCTAAATTTGAAAAGGAAGGTGTTTTGATTGAAAAACCTTGGTCCCAGTGGACCGATGCAAAGAATAAAAAGGCCAAGTTTGATTGCCTTGCAAAGAATATCATAACCTTTGCTTTGAATTCTGATGAATTTTAAAGGGTCTCACAATGTGCATCGACCAAGGAGATGTGGGACACTCTTGAGGTTACTCATTGATCCGGTCGGTCATCGGTAGTCGATGACATCAGCAACAGTTGACCACGTGTACCATTCACAGGGTAACACGTGGTAGAGGATAGCAGGCGAATCAGGGAGGCGATCACTCAGAATGGTAATCGCCTATCGCCTTGAGGTGAGTAATCGCCTATCGCCTTGAGGATGAGTAATCGCTCATCGCCGGTATGGATCAGTAATCGCCTAGATTGCACATGATCGCCGTGTGTTAAGGTTAGGAGATCAGGTGGTCAGCAAGTCGCCGAGAGAGCACATCGCCGGGTGTTTGAGAAGACTTGGCAAGCACTTGTTGTATGGTCTAAGTACAGAGGATAAGTAGCATATCTGCCACCATGTGTAGTGTGAGCTGCGATGCCCAGGGTTAACCAGATCGCCATGTTAAGGTTGCGCCCAGGGTAGCCTGTGCACTAAGCTACTCCCTGTGCGGATAACTTAGTCGCAGGAGCAAAGTGAAGGTAACGTCTCAGCTACAGGTACTCCAGATGGTGACACGTGTACGACCAGATGTTATCCACGTGTCAAGAGGAATAACCGTCAGGAGAAAGAAAGACTCAGGTATATATACAAACTCTTAACGAAATTGAGAGGGAGGTTTTACAGATTTTGACAGCTTACACATTTGAGAGTTTCAATTACACACGAGTCTCAGAGAGATTCAGATATAGTTTTGGTGTTCTTGTTGGCTGACTTGAGCGTCGGAGCTACAACTGCCGCCAGAGGCGCCGTCTGTGTGTTTTGCAGGCAGCGTTTGGAGTTCCGGTGGTGGTTCTTGGAGCGTTCCTGCAGAACAGAGGGCTAGACGAAGGAGTGACGAGGCAATCCTCCACGTTCGAGTCAAGCGGCAGGATCACTCATGAAGGGACAAATGATGTGAAAAAGGGCAAGGAAGCATGCCTTAATCCAAGAATATAAAATGTTCAGAATGCTTAAGGGAGAATCAATTGCTGAAGTACAAAAGAGATTCACTCACATTGTGAATTACCTCATTAGTCTTGGCAAAATCTTTGAAAGGTCTGGGGTAGTACCACTGGTTTAAGACGCCGCAATCGCCTCTTAGAGTATTCCCTATGCCTTTCTCCCCCAAGATCATGAACACGGTGGTGCCTCCCAATCTGGTGGGACTGAAAGCGTCGTTCACGGGGGTGGAAGATCCAGAAGCACACCTGACAGCCTTCCACACTCAGATGATGCTGACTAGAGGTTCAGATCCTGTGTACTGCAAGATGTTCATGAGTACACTGAGCGGAGTGGCTATGGAGTGGTTCGTGAGCCTGCCAGAGGGCCACGTCACTTCCTTCCATCAGTTTGCGAAGCTATTCACGGAGCAGTACATCATTAACCGACCTGCGCCAGTAGTGTCCTACGACCTGTTTGACGTGCGCCAGTATCAGGGGGAGCCGTTGAGGGACTACCTCAATCGCTTTGGGGCGCAGGTGCTGAGATTGCCCGTCAAGGATGAAGACATGCTGGTGCATGCGTTCAAGAGAGGTGTCCTCCCTGGTCCTTTCAGTGAATCGCTCATCAGGAGCCACCCTGCCACCTTCACCGAGATACGGCGACGTGCGGTGGCACACATAGTAGCAGAGACAGAGGTCTCTGAGAAGAGAGGAAGTGTTGCACCGTCGAAGCCACGTGGAGGTCAGGGGAATCAGCAGCAACAGGCGCGGGTGCATGAGATCAAGGAAGGAGCAGGGAAGGTCTCGCCCTTATGCACCAAGGAAGGACCAGACCAGGGGACGTGCAAGCAACACAACCCCGAGGTATGATTTCATGATAAGTTTGGCGGAGCTGATCGCCATCCCTGCTGTGGCAGCAAGACTCCATGTGCCAGAGAAAACCGACAGGGTACTTGGAGGGAGGAAGGATGAGTGGTGTGAATTCCATTAAGCTTATGGACATACACTCCGTAACTGCCTGGCGTTGGGGCGTCAGCTTGCTGAGTTGGTGGAGACAGGGTTCCTGACCGATTACCTGCAGAAGAGACAAGGTGATCGCGCTTCGGGGTCCCAGGAAGGCGACCAGCAGCATGAACTCCCTGTGTTTGGGGAGGTGAGGTGATGGAAGAGGCTACACTGGGGGGGCTCCCAGAGCTGAAGCGGAAGGCATGATCGCCCCACTTGTGTGCATCGCTAGGGCGGTCATCGCCGGTTAAAGGAGACCCCATCCAGAGTGGTTGAGACGTTGAAGAATGGAGCTTGTCGGCTGGTGACTCTGGACGGAACGACTATTCCCAGAACCCAGGACGCTACACGCTTCTTTCCCACTTTCGTTAAGTTGTAAAGTAGATGCACTATCATGCTGTACACACACTTAGTGTATTAAACAATTGAGCAGATCAGGGGCACTCTTTTTAACGATGCCACCCAATAAAAGATTTTCAATACATAAAGTGTGCGAGTGTTCCCAGTTTAAAGTTCTCCTTGAAAGGGACTTGGTTCTCTTGCCTCAACCTTGCTGTAAGAAGCAGAGGAAGAGGACTTTCTCTCGCCTCAACCTTGCTGTGAAAAGCAGAGGAAGAGGACTTGGTTCTCTTGCCTCAACCTTGCTGTAAGAAGCAGAGGAAGAGGACTTTTCTCTCGCCTCAACCTTGCTGTGAAAAACAGAGGAAGAGGACTTGGTTCTCTCGCCTCAACCTTGTTGTAAAAAGCAAAGGGAGAGGACTTTCTCTCTTGGCTCAGCTTCGCTGTACAAAGTCGAGGTGAGGACTTTCACTCGCCTGCACCTCGCTGTACAAAGTCGAGGGAGGACTTTCTTCTTTCTCGCCTGCACTCGCTCAAAGGCAAGGAGGTCTTCCTCTGTTGCCTACACTTGCTCAAAGGCAAGGAGGACTTCCTCTTTCTCGCCTGCACTTGCTCAAAGGCAAGGAGGACTTCCTCTGGTCCCTGCACTTGCTCAAAGGCCAGGAAGACTTCCTCTGGTGCCTGCACTTGCTCAAAGGCAAGGAGGACTTCCTCTGGTGCCTGCACTTGCTCAAAGGTCTGGGGTCAGCTGGTAGAGGGCGGTCGGTTGACCATTGTGCTAACCAAGTAGTCAGGTGCGATGACTTCATCGTGAGGTAATCACGTGGGCGTGCTTGAAGGGAGGAGGCACGTGAATCAAGAAGGGTAAGAGAAAGGAAGGTGTAGCTTAAAAGTCGATGAGATCGCCAGTTGTTGAAGAAGGCGGCGGCCTCCGACTTCTGTAACATCCCGCCAAAAATACTATACAAATGTATATAATGAAAATAAAGGTAACAAATAGATTCTATGAACAAAATATTATATATATGAAATGAAGTTGCTCCTCTTAGGGAGTTTAATACAAATTCGGTCAAATTTTCCAGAAACATAAACAAAATACAGTAAAAAAAAAGACGAAGCAGGCGATCTCCTATCGGAAGAGACCGATCTCCTATCGGACGAGGCCGATCGCCCATCGGGGGACCCAAAAACAGCCGATCTCCTTCCGGCGACCACTTCACTAAGGAGCTCTACTTCCTGGAAGATCATTTGCTCCCGTGTAAGTTATACACGATCATCACAGTTTTGAGAAAACAACCACAATAACAGATAAAAGGGTAAGCTAGATAATTTAAAAGAAGTTTAGATCCAGAACATGAAAATCCAAGTAAACCAAGTTCCAAAATATCCATGTAAAACGTAGAGCTGCTCATAGCATTCAGCTGATCGCCCAAAATCACATTTCACAACATTCACCCATAGTCATTCCATTTCACAATACAGCATCAAGTGTCTATCAATATTCAAGTTTCTCATTTCACATGTCAGACTTTCCACTGACTCACCACACAAGACACTTGACACTACTTCCGGATTGACTCGTGCGTTGATTAGACTCAGAGATCTGCACCTGTCATACCACACCACTGTGAAATCCACACAGGGTCGCTGTGAATCCACACAGCATGCGCATATATCATCTCAATGTTACCATAGTTCTCCTGGTATGACAGGGTTAATCCATAGGACAGACGGAGCTCGTTCTTTTTCACACGAGACGCCCATCATATAGACCTCCTTCGACTCTCAACAACTGAGTAACTTCCTCTACGTGATTCCATTACCTCAGCAGAGTCAGGATATCCCCTTAGGAATCACCGATCAATGCACCTACCACAAGATCTTACACGGTATTTTCTTTCCTGAAAATACTATGCCTCGATCCCACATTCACAGCATTCAAAGACATCATGCCACACTTAAAAGAATGATTTCAATCACAGCAATAGCCATTTCAAAGGATTCATATTTTCGAATATCTCATGTAAATCTCAAGCAGTTCTCAAAACAACATCAAACACAAGGAGTTCGCAAAACAGCGCCAAAACCGGCGATCTAGTTCAAAAACAGGGTGTTTCGAAGACTGTATATAAAACCGGCGACCACGTCGCCCAACCACGTAAAACAGAGCATTTCGAAAAGAAACAGAGAACCGGCGACCACGTCGCCCTCACTTCAGAAACAGCAAACTATGGCTTGTATGGAAAAAGAGGTCTAGCTTCCCTTACCTGGACTTGCGCAACCACCAGGAGCTTCGAAATCCAACGAAGCTTGCAGAATACCTTGGCTCTGTTTTTCGCGTCTGGTCTGAAGAACTTGCAGAGGACTACCCAAGTGCTCCAATGGTGTTGCTTCTCGTCGTACTCTTGTGTGGAGAGGCTGAAATCGCAACGCGGAGGAGGGAACTCACTCTTTCTCTCTTCGACTACAACAACGTTTTCCTTTTCTCTCAGCAGTGGATTTTTGTAACTTAAACCAACTTATCCCTCCAAAAGCAGCTGCCACCACCTACTCTGCAGGGAAGTTTGCGTGCACGCTTCCCTGAACAGTACTACTAAGCATGCCTCTGCGCAGGCTACGCTATGAGGTCACTATTCTGAACCACCTTTTGTCTACGTGGCGCGCGCGCAGAACATCTCTTGCTGGGAGTCTGGGGCCCACGTTCTCTGGGTGTAACTCAACGTCGCGCGATGACCTTTCGCCGATGACTACCAGCTCGAAGAGAAACCACTGATGACCTCTCGCGCGAAGACGATCCACCGATGACCTCGCGCGAAGACTACCACCGATGACCTCGCGCGAAGACCACCACCGATGACCTCGCGCGAAGACTACCACCGATGACCTCGCGCGAAGACTACCACCGATGACCTCGCGCGAAGACTACCACCGATGACATCTTCCTGGCGAACGACCGATGTCTTCCTCTGGGAGACAACCGATATCTTCCCTGGCGACGCCCTCATAACTCTCGCGCCTTGGCCACGTCCACGTGCATCGCGCCCTGGCAATGCCCGCGTGCCTCGCGCCCGCGCGATGCCCGCATGCCCCTCGCGCCCGCGCGATGCCTGCATGCCTCTCGCGCCCGCGCGATGCCTGCATGCCTCGTGCCCAGGCGATGACGTGTAGTCTAGGCGACCGGCGATGATGTATAAACAAGGAACTCTTATAGTTTTTTCTAGACTACACTTTCCTTCCTTTTTAACTTAGATAAAACATACTCTTTCATTCTAATAAATTTCAGGTCCTTACATTCTCCCCAACAACAAAAATTTTCGTCCTCGAAAATTGGATTACAAGGAAAAGAGGTATGGATAAGCCTCCCTCATGGGTTCTTCTAACTCCCAAGTAGAATCCCCCGATTTCTCATCCCACACCACTTTCACCATGTCGATGGTCTTGCCCCTGAGCTGTTTACATTGCCGATCGTCAATCCTGACTGGTTTGGCTTCAAAGGACAAGTCATCCCTAATCTGCACGTCGTCTACATCCAGCACATGACTAGGGTCTGCCATGTACTTCCTCAGCTGTGACACGTGAAACACATTGTGCAGATTCGCCAGATGGGGAGGTAGGGCGATCTCATACGCCACTGGGCCAATCCTTCTTAAGATCTGATATGGTCCCACGAACTTAGGGGACAACTTCTTTGACCTGATCGCCCGCCCTACACCCTTGGTTGGTGTCACTTTCATGAACACGTGATCTCCAGCAGCAAACTCCAAAGGCTTTCTCCTCTGATCTGCATAGGACTTCTGCCTACTCTGAGAGGCTTTCATTCTGCTTTGTATCTGCTTCACCTTCTCGGTCGTCTGCTGAATCAACTCTGGCCCAACCAAGACTGCCTCGCCCTCCTGGTACCAACATAAGGGAGTTCTGCATTTCCTCCCATACAGGGCTTCATATGGTGCCATCCCAATGCTGGCGTGGTAGCTATTGTTATAGGTAAACTCCACTAGTGGCAACACCTCCTCCCAACCTCCCAATTGATCCAAAACGCATGCCCGCAGCAGATCTTCCAAAGATTGGATCGTCCTCTCTGACTGACCATCTGTTTGGGGATGATATGCAGAGCTCATCCTCAACTTGGTTCCTAAACACTCTTGCAAGGTCTGCCAAAACCGTGAAGTGAACCTGGGATCTCTATCTGAAATGATGCTGGAAGGCACTCCATGCAACCTCACAATCTCCTTGATGTACAGCTGTGCCAACTTGGCCATGGGCATCTTCATATTTACTGGGAGGAAGTGGGCACTCTTCGTCAGCCTATCAATGATGACCCAGATTGCATCATGACCCTTTACCGATCTGGGTAAATGGGTGACAAAATCCATGGCAATGCTGTCCCACTTCCACTCGGGGATATCCAGTTGCTGCAACAGCCCGCCAGGTCTTTGATGCTCTACCTTCGCCTTTTGACACGTTAAGCAGGTTGCCACGTACTGGGCGACGTCCCTCTTCATGCCTGACCACCAAAATGACTCCTTCAAGTCATGGTACATCTTGTTCATGCCTGGGTGAAGGTTGAGGCGGCTCTTATGACCTTCCTCTAGGATCATCTTCTTCAACTCATCATTTGCAGGTATGCAAATTCTGCCATCAAACCTCAAGATCCCATCATCGCCCATCTCAAAGCCTCTCGCCTGATCTGTCCCTAGTGACTCCACAGTGCGCTTCAGGCTGGGGTCCTCCAATTGTTTATCCTTCAACATCCCAAGGAAGTCATTAGTTATAGTCAGCTTACTACAACTAATGTGATTCACGTGAAATTCCACTCCAAAGTTTAAGTCTCTGAACTGCTCGATCAGTTTCTGCTCTTCCATCATCATGGTGGCGACTTGTATAGACTTCCTACTCAAGGCATCTGCCACTACATTGGCCTTCCCTGGGTGATACATGAGTTGAAAGTCGTAGTCCTTTAGGAATTCCATCCACCTTCTTTGTCTCATGTTTAGTTCCTTCTGATCGAACAGGTACTTCAAGCTCTTGTGGTCACTGAATACCTGGAACCGAGCTCCATAAAGATAATGCCTCCAGATCTTCAAGGCAAACACTACCGCTGCCAACTCCAAATCATGAGTAGGGTAGTTTCTCTCATGCACCTTGAGTTGCCTTGAAGCATATGCAACCACTCTCTTCTCTTGCATCAAGACGCATCCCAAGCCTTGATGTGAGGCATCACAGAAGACATCAAAAGGTCTTCCTACTTCTGGAATCACCAGCACTGGAGCACTGGTCAACCTCTCCTTTAGTTCCCTGAAGCTCTGCTCACATCGGTCGGTCCAAGCAAAGGGTTGGTCCTTGCGGGTCAGTTGTGTTAAAGGAGCCACTACTTTGGAAAAATCCTCAATAAACCTCCGATAGTAGCCCGCCAACCCCACAAAGCTCCTTATCTCAGTCACTGTCTTAGGACGTTCCCATTGCAGCACTGCCTCTACCTTGGCTGGATCTACCGAGATCCCCTGGGCAGATATCACGTGTCCTAAGAAGTTGACTTCCCTCAGCCAGAACTCACACTTGGAGAACTTGGCATAGAGCTGCTTCTCTCTCAGTATTTCCAATACTGTCCTCAGGTGTTCCTCATGCTCTTCCTCGGTCCTTGAATAAATGAGGATGTCATCTATGAAGACCACCACAAACTTATCCAAGAAAGGGCGAAAGATCCTATTCATGTAGTCCATGAATAGAGCTGGAGCATTGGTGACTCCAAATGGCATCACTACATACTCGTAGTGCCCATATCGAGACCTAAAAGCTGTCTTCTGAACATCTTCAGCTTTTACCAAGATTTGGTAATACCCCGATCTCAGGTCAATCTTGGAGAACACCGAGGCCCCATGAATTTGGTCCATCAAATCATCAATCCGAGGTAGAGGGTACTTGTTCTTGATGGTCAATTTGTTCAATTGCCTGTAGTCTATACACAGCCGAGACCCTCCATCCTTCTTCTTGACTAGGAGCACTGGAGCTCCCCATGGAGATACGCTGGGTCTGATGAACTGCTTCTCCAGCAACTCTTCCACTTGCTTCTTTAACTCCACTAACTCGGCTGGTGCCATCCTGTAAGGTGCCATTGACACTGGTCCAGCTCCAGGTACCAAGTCAATAGAGAATTCCACTTCTCTCTTAGGGGGTAACCCAGGCACCTCTTCTGGGAATACATCTGTGAAATCTTTCACCACTTGTATCCTGTTTACGTCCCCTTTATTCTCCACTTCCAATCGGGCGAGCACTACGAAGCACCTCGTCTCTCCTTCCAGCTCTGATCGCCCTTGTTGAACTGACAACACATCCGGTTCTTGGGGGTCTGGAAACGCTACCTTCTGCCTACCACAGTCTATGAGAACGTGATTGGCAGCTAACCAATCCATTCCCAGGATGACATCCAGGTCCTGAAGAGGTAGGCAGATCAAGTTCACCTTGAATCTGCGTCCTTCTACAATCACTGGACATTCAGGGCACACTGTAGAGGTCGACACCTGTCCTGACGCAGGTGTAGAGACCAACAGCTCGAAAGGTAACTCCTTCACTAGGAGGCCCAACTCAGCTACACACAGGCTTGACACAAAGGAGTGTGTCGCTCCAGAATCAAACAAGGCCCTTACACCTCTACCAGCAATAAAACAAACACCTTGGATGAGGTTACCTGATTGAGCTGCCTCTGCTCCAGACATGGCGAACACCCTCCCTGTTGCCTGAGGTCTGCCGCCCTCGGTTCTCAACTGTTGGGAGCCACTGGGTTGGGTTGCCCCATTCCTGCTAGGGCACTCTCTAGCAACGTGCCCTGTCCTTTGGCAGACGAAACATTTCCTCTCTGAAGTCTTCTTGAAACAAGCATTGGAGGCGTGTGGTCCACCACAGTGAAGACACTTAGGTTTCCAAGGTTGTTGCTGTTGGAACTGGGGAGGTGCTGCTCCTGCCCGATGTGATGGAGGTCTCGCATAGGGTTTGCTTTGTGGGTGCTGTGCCTTAGCTCTCCCACTGGAAGGACCTCCTGGGTGTGACCTGATCACCCGAGACTCACCCTTTTCCAGGGTCTCCACCATCTTCGCCTTCTCCACTAAGGCGTGGAACTCCCTGATGCACATCGGGGCTATGGTCTTCTTCAGCCCATGCTTCAGCCCTTCCTCGAACTTCCTACACCTCCAGGCCTCGGAGGTCGCCTGGGTATAGAACCGGGCGAGGTACTCAAAACGGGCAGCATAGGCGTTTACTGACATGTCCCCCTGCTCCAACTTTAAGAACTCAGCTTCCCTTGCAAACTTGGCGCTGTCTGGGAAGTATTTCTCCAAGAACTTCACCCTGAAGCTCTCCCAATCCAGAACATCCTCTCGGGCCTCCATCATCTGCTGAGCTCCCATCCACCAGAACTCAGCTTCTCCTGATAGCAGATACGTGGCAAACAACAGCTTCTTCTCTTCAGGGCAGGAGGTCGCCCTAAAGATTTTCTCCACCTCCCTGACCCACTGATCTGCCTGGTCAGGGGTAGCATTCCCACTGAACTTAGGTGGGTTGTGCCTCATGAACTCGGCCAGTCCCATCTGTTCTTGGGGCTGACCGACGTGGGAGTTTGTCTCAGCAGATCGGGCAGTTTCCCAGTGCTGCATTGTGGCTTGATGGTTCTGAGCCATCGCCGCATTCTGCTGCTGAATGGCAGTCGCCATCATCTCGATGGCCTTGGCGATCTGACTCATCTCTGAGGAAGGTTGGGGTGGGGTAGCAGGTCTACGTGCCATCTTCTGAATCTATTGACTTCTATATTCCCTACAACTATAAGAATGAAATCGATAAGAATCAATTCATTCAAGGGGTAACAGCTAGACCTTACAAAGGTCAGCATCTCAAAGTCATCTAAAATTTGAGTTCATCAACAGAATCATAACACTTATAACTTCACACAAAACACCAGAACAGTTACTGGTGTGCAAACATCAGTCCAAACTACCACCTCAGTCAAATTCAAGAACACTCAAAAATCACACCAGAATTCAATGTAGGCTAAACATCAAACCTTTGGAATTAAGATTAAGAATTATCTTGATCCAGTTATGAGTGTGCACCCTCACCACTTTATCAAGACCTTCTTATTCTTAATACTAAGATTTTCAGTTAGGCACACGTTCACCCAAGCACACGCAAGAGTTCAAAACTAAAACGTTTGAAAACCTTCCACTATAGTGGTTATTTAAAACTCAAATAAATTTTATGAGCAGAAGAAACACAATGGATCCACAGCCCTCAGGTCATCCTAAGGCGAACTGCTCTGATACCATTAATGTAACATCCCGCCAAAATACTATACAAATGTATATAATGAAAATAGAGGTAACAAATAGATTCTATGAACAAAATAATATATATATGAAATGAAGTTGCTCCTCTTAGGGAGTTTAATACAAATTCGGTCAAATTTTCCAGAAACATAAACAAAATACAGTAAAAAAAAACAAAGCAGGCGATCTCCTATCGGAAGAAACCGATCTCCTATCGGAGGAGCCAAAACAGCCGATCACCTATCAAGACAGAAAAAAAAACAGGCGATCACCCGATAGAGACAGAAGAAAACCGGCGATCTCCTCCTCGGCAGTCACTCACTAAGGAGCTCTTCTTCCTGGAAGATCATCTGCTCCCGTGTAACAATTACACGATCATCACAGTTTTGAGAAAACAACCACAATAACAGATAAAAGGGTAAGCTAGATAATTTAAAAGGAGTTTAAATCAAGAACATGAAAATCCAAGTAAACCAAGTTCCAAAATATCCATGTAAAACGTAGAGCTGCTCATAGCATTCAGCTGATCGCCCAAAATCACAAACTTCACAACATTCACCCATAGTCATTCCATTTCACAATACAGCATCAAGTGTCTATCAATATTCAAGTTTCTCATTTCACATGTCAGACTTTCCACTGACTCACCACACAAGACACTTGACACTACTTCCGGATTGACTCGTGCGTTGATTAGACTCAGAGATCTGCACCTGTCATACCACACCACTGTGAAATCCACACAGGGTCGCTGTGAATCCACACAGCATGCGCATATATCATCTCAATGTTACCATAGTTCTCCTGGTATGACAGGGTTAATCCATAGGACAGACGGAGCTCGTTCTTTTTCACACGAGACGCCCATCATATAGACCTCCTTCGACTCTCAACAACTGAGTAACTTCCTCTACGTGATTCCATTACCTCAGCAGAGTCAGGATATCCCCTTAGGAATCACCGATCAATGCACCTACCACAAGATCTTACACGGTATTTTCTTTCCTGAAAATACTATGCCTCGATCCCACATTCACAGCATTCAAAGACATCATGCCACACTTAAAAGAATGATTTCAATCACAGCAGTAGCCATTTCAAAGGATTCATATTTTCGAATATCTCATGTAAATCTCAAGCAGTTCTCAAAACAACATCAAACACAAGGAGTTCGCAAAACAGCGCCAAAACCGGCGATCTAGTTCAAAATATGGTATTTCGAAGGCTGTATATTAAAACAGGCGACCACGTCGCCCAAGCACACAACACAGAGCATTTCACGAAGACGAAAGCGAAAACGGCGACCACGTCGCCCACACTTCAGAAATGGTTCAACTATGGCTCGTAGTAAAGATGAAGGCTAGCTTCCCTTACCTGGACTTGCGCAACCACCAGGAGCTTCGAAATCCAACGAAGCTTGCAGAATACCTTGGCTCTGTTTTTCGCGTCTGGTCTGAAGAACTTGCAGAGGACTACCCAAGTGCTCCAATGGTGTTGCTTCTCGTCGTACTCTTGTGTGGAGAGGCTGAAATCGCAACGCGGAGGAGGGAACTCACTCTTTCTCTCTTCGACTACAACAACGTCTTCCTTTTCTTCAGTAGTGGATTTCAGTAACTTAAACCAACTTATCCCTCCAAAAGCAGCTGCCACCACCCACTCTGCAGGGAAGTTTGCGTGCACGCTTCCCTGAACAGTACTACTAAGCATGCCTCTGCGCAGGCTACGCTGAGGTCACTATTCTGAACCACCTTTTGTCTACGTGGCGCGCGCGCAGAACATCTCTTGCTGGGAGTCTGGGGCCCACGTTCTCTGGGTGTAACTCAACGTCGCGCGATGACCTTTCGCCGATGACTACCAGCTCGAAGAGAAACCACTGATGACCTCTCGCGCGAAGACGATCCACCGATGACCTCGCGCGAAGACTACCACCGATGACCTCGCGCGAAGACTACCACCGATGACCTCGCGCGAAGACTACCACCGATGACATCTTCCTGGCGAACGACCGATGTCTTCCCTGGCGACGCCCTCATAACTCTCGCGCCTTGGCCACGTCCACATGCATCGCGCCCTGGCAATGCCCGCGTGCCTCGCGCCCGCGCGATGCCCGCATGCTCCTCGCGCCCGCGCGATGCCTGCATGCCTCTCACGCCCGCGCGATGCCTGCATGCCTCTCACGCCCGTGCGATGCCTGCATGCCTCTCACGCCCGCGCGATGCCTGCATGCCTCTCGCGTCCGCGCGATGCCTGCATGCCTCTCACGCCCGCGCGATGCCTGCATGCCTCTCGCGTCCGCGCGATGCCTGCATGCCTCTCACGCCCGCGCGATGTCCGCTGGCTCTCATGTGTAGCAGGCGACCGGCGACCTCGTAGCCTTCTAAACTTAACTTTTTCCTCCCTTTCTATTCTAAATAAAAACATACTCAGAATTTATTTAAAATATAACTCTTTTATTCCAATTTAATTTTTCAGGTCCTTACAGAGTCAGTGGTAGTCTGACGTGAGAAATGAGGAACATTGAATTGATAGACACTTGATGCATTTTGTGAAATAGAATGACTCTTGAAAATATTGTAAAGTGTGTGATTTCTTGGCGATCAGGTGAAGGGAATGAGAAACTCTATAGTTTTACGTGGGTATCTTGAATTTGTTTTACCTTGATTTCGAAGTTCATATCTAACTCTTTTTAAATGTCTAGCTTACCCTGTGTTTCCTTTGTGTTGTGTTTGGCCTTTTCTTAAACCTGTAATGATCGTGTATAATTTACACGGGAGCAGATGATGTTGCAGGATGTAGAGCTCCTTAGTGAATTGTCGCTGGAAGGAGATCGCCTGTTTTCTATTTCCGTTGGGAGATCACCCCTTTTGCTGCTTTCTGATAGGAGATCGCCTATATGATAGGAGATCGCCTATATGATAGGAGATCGCCTATATGATAGGAGATCGCCCTTCTAATAGGAGATCACCCTTCTGTCAGGAGATCGCCTATCTTTCTATTGTATTGTATTTTGTTTATGTTTTAATGGAAAAGTGATCGTATTTGTATTAAACTCCCTGTGAGGAGAAACTTTAATTACATATATAAAATTTTATTCACTTCAATCTATTTGTTACTTTTATTTTCATTATATAGATATGAATAGTATTTTGGCGGGATGTTACAGTTGTATTATTCAGCGAAAGGGATACTCTTTTTCCCTACAGGGTTTTTTAACGAGGTCACCCAATAAAAGAAAAGAATTGAGAAAGATATATTTGTGTTGAACACCAAGAGAAGTCCTCTGTGGCCTAAGCAGCCGAGGATGAGGCACGTAAGTGAACCTCACCTTCCTTGTTAAAGAAAGGGGGAGAATAGTATGGTTCCAAGAGAAGTCCTCTGTGCCCTAAGCAGCCAAGGTTGAGGCACGTAAGTGAACCTCTCCTACCTTGTTAAAGAAAGGGGGAGAATAGTATGGTTCCAAGAGAAGTCCTCTGTGGCCTAAGCAGCCAAGGTTGAGGCACGTAAGTGAACCTCTCCTGCCTTGTTAAAGAAAGGGGGAGAATAGTATGGTTCCAAGAGAAGTCCTCTGTGGCCTAAGTAGCCAAGGTTGAGGCACGTAGGTGAACCTCTCCTACCTTGTTAAAGAAAGGGGGAGAATAGTATGGTTCCAAGAGAAGTCTTCCGTGACCTAAACAGTCAAGGTAGAGGCAGTGACGTCTTCCTTAACTTATCAGTCGAGGTCAACCGAGATGAGGTCTTCCTTGACTTATCAGTCGAGGTTGACCAAGATGAGGTCTTCCTTGTCTTATCAGTCGAGGTCGACCGAGGTGAGGTCTTCCTTGGCTTATCGATCGAGGTCGACCAAGATGAGGTCTTCCTTGACTCATCAGTTGAGGTCGACAAAGATGGGGTCTTCCTTGACTCATCAGTTGAGGTCGACAAAGATGAAGTCTTCCTTGACTCATGAGTTGAGGTCGACAAAGATGAGGTCTTCCTTGACTCATCAGTTGAGGCCGACAAAGACGAGGTCTTCCTTGACTCATCAGTTGAGGCCGACAAAGACGAGGTCTTCCTTGACTCATCAGTTGAGGTCGGCAGAGATGAGGCCTTCTTTGGCATATCCACCAAGGTCGACAAAAACGATTAGACTTGTCAAATAAACCAAGAGCCACGCCGGGGAATCCTCTTCCACGACTCACACGAGGAATCGCAAACACAGATTAACAAGTACCGCAACATCAAGGCATGTTACAAGCTAAGAAACAAAATATGCAGAAAAAAGACAACAAAAATGTCAAGAAAGAGCTACAGCGGCCAAATTGTATGCAGAATAGGATGCATTAGCCGTTAAAATGAAAGTGTCAAGTATGCATTAAACAAAATATGCAAGTATTTATACAAGGTACAGACAAAATGACAGCCTAATGAATTGCAAGAGGAGAGAAGGGGTCTAAGAGTCTTCAGGAGCATCCAACAGTTGGCCATCGATGATAATCTTCTTCAGGCCCATTTGGAAGAGGTCCATCCTAAGATGGGTGCAGGCAACCTGGGCGAGGGCATCACCAAACCCAGCACCGTAGGCTTCAGCTACCTCATCTGTGAGTTCCTCCTTGGCCTTCTGGTAGAGCTCCTCTGTGCGAGCCATCCCCGCCCTCATCTCAGCTTCAGACTTGGCCATCTCCTTCTTTAGCTGGCCTATCTCTTGCTTCATTGGGGCCATCTCTGCCTCTCATCACACCAGGTCATCAACGTGCCGAGCCAGCTTCTCCTTGAGTTCGACCGCGTCCTTCTCTTTGTGCTGCAGCTCACCTTTCAAGTCTTCCACGGCCAGGCAAAAGTTATTGCACTAGGAGTGTAGGCGAAAGGCCTCTTGAGACTTCGAAAATAGGAGGTCCCTAACCTCCTTGTCAGACTTCTACAGCTCAGCCACCTCCAAGGTGAGGCTGGTGATGCGGCGGTCCGCCCCCATAGCAGCTTGGGCGCGGCACTCATTGTCAAGCTGGGACTTGCACATTTTCTTGAAAAGGAGGTTGACCCACCGAGAGCACTCCAAAGTCTTGGGCCACTTGTTCCATAAGTGACCCTATCTCCATACCTTCTGATGGAAGAGGCCCAAGCCCAAGCCAAAGCCTAAGCTCAGGCCCAACAACTAGGTCCATGGAAAAGAGTATTTAAGAAGATTGGGACTCTGCTACTGATGGCAGAGAAACTTTTCTTTACATATTCAAAGACCCCTCAGAGGACCACAAGGAGTAGAGCCCAAGCCATGGGAGCTGAGCATCAATTAATTTCAGTTTATTTGTAATTTCAGTAGAGTAGGGTTCATTTAGCACAATAGGGGGTGTATTTAACAATTTAGCTTGTGTAAGGACCTGTAAAATTGAATTGGAATAAAAAGGGATATATTTTAAATGAATTCTAAGTATGCTTTTATTTAAAATAAAAAGGAAGGAAAGTGTAGTTTAGAAGACTATGAGATCGCCGGTCGTCTACTACACATGATCGCCAGGGCGCGAGGCATGTGGACGTCGCCAGGGCGCGAGAGGCATGCGGGCATCGCTAGGGCGCGAGGCATGTGGACGTCGCCAGGGCGCGAGAGGCATGCGGGCATCGCCAGGGCGCGAGGCATGTGGACGTCACCAGGGCGCGCGAGGCATGCGGGCAAAGCCAGGGCGCGAGGCATGCGGGCAACGCTGGGGCGCGAGAGGCATGCGGGCGTCATCGGGGCACGAGGCATGCAGGCATCGCCGGGTCGCGAGAGGCATCGGTCGTCTCCCAGGGAGAGACATCGGTCGTCTTCCAGGGAGAGACATCGGTCGTTTGCCAGTATGAGACCTCAGTGGATAGTCATCGCGCGAGCGGTCATCGGTGGAAGGTTATTGCGCGATGTCGAGCTTCACACAGATAAAGTGGGACCCAGACTCCCAGCATGAAACGTCCTACACGCGCGCCACGTAGACAAAAAGGGTGGTTCAGAATAGTGACATCAGAATGTTGGCTACCAGCGACGACTGCCCTTAGAGCACCTGGGAGGTTCTCTGCAAGTTCTACAAACCAGACGCTGAAAACAGAGCTAAGGCATCCTTTAAGCTCGGCGGGTCTTGGAGCTCTTGGTGTTTTGCGCAAGTCCAGGTAAGGGAAGCTAGCCTTATTTCCAACGAAAATCCTTATATTCGATGATTGAGATGATGGGGGCGACGTGGTCGCCGGTTTTTCAACTGTTATTGTATAATCCTCTGTTTTTGAACGAGATCGCCGGTTTTGGCGTTGTTTTTCGAACTCTACTGTTTTTGGTGTTGTTTGAAACTGTTAGAGATTAAAATGTGAAACATATGTGATATTCGAAAATTTGAACCTTTGAAATGACTGTTGCTGTGATTTGAATCATTCATTTGAGTGGTGTGATGTTTTGAATGTTGTGGTTATGGGATCATGGCATAGTATTTTCAGGAAAGAAAATACCGTGTAAGATCGTGTGTGATGTGTATTGACTAGGGACCTGTCTAGAAGGAGATATCCTGATTCTGCTGAGATAATGGAACCACATAGGGGATGTTATTCAGTTGGTGAGAGTCGAAGGAGGTTCATATGAATGGGTGAGTCGTGTGAAAAAGAACGAGCTCGGCCTGTTATATGAATTAACCCTGTCATACTAGGAGAGTGAAGATATTGAGATTCATTTATGCGCATGGCTGTGTGAGTTTCACAGCGACCCTGTGTGGGTGATGTAGTATGACAGGTGCAGATCTCTGGGTCTGAGTCAACGCACGAGTCTTCCGGAAGTAGTGTCAAGTGTCTTGTGTGATGAGTCAGTGGAAGCCTGACGTGAGGAATGAGGAACATTGAAATTGTTAGACACTTGATGCATTATGTGAAATAGAATGACTCTTGAGAATATTGTGCAATATGTGTTTTAGTTGATGGTTTACGTGGGTGTCTTTAATTTGTTTCATCTTGATTTCAAAGTATAATATCTAAACTCTTTTTCAAATGTCTAGCTTACCCTGTGGTGTTTCTTTGGTGTTGTGTTTGGCTCTTTCTTAAACCTGTGATGATCGTGTATAATTTACACGGGAGCAGATGATGTTGCAGGAAGCAGAGCTCCTCAGTGAGTGGTCGCCGGAAGGAGACCGCCTGTTTCTACTTCTGTTAGGCGATCACCCTTTTGCTGTCTTCTGATAGGAGATCGCCCTCTTCTGATAGGAGATCGCCCTCTTCTAATAGGAGATCTGTAAGGACCTGTAAAATTGAATTGGAATAAAAGTGGTATATTTAAATAATTTCAGAAGATGTTATTATTTAAAATACAAAGAGCTGGTAAATGAAGTTTCGTAGTAGTCGGACCTCGGACGTCGCCCAAGATCTGGGGTCAGCTGGTAGAGGTCGGTCGGCTGACATGTAGATCAAGAAGAGTAAAGGAGGAAATGTGTAGCTAAGAAGTCTCCTACGAGATCGCCGTTATTGAAGATGGAGGCGATCTCCGACTCCTCTGGCACATAATCGCCTGTCGCCTAGAGGAGACATGAGCGCAAATCGCCTAGAGTGTACGTGATCGGCGGGAATGCACGTAGTATGTGGTCAAGATACTGAATCAACCAGAGTGGGTTCCAACAACCACGCGTATCAAGGTGTGGGTTAAGCCTTAGATACGCTGTGCATGCGAAGCTCTACGCTTGAGCAAAAGAGATCACCCTTAGTGTTGCATGCAAGGGCGCGCGAGGCGTGTGGACGTCGCCAGGGCGCGCGAGGCGTGTGGACGTCGCCAGGGCGCGCGAGGTATGTGGACGTCGCCAGGGCGCGCGAGGTATGCGGACGTCGCCAGGGCGCGCGAGGCGTGTGGACGTCGCCAGGGCGCGCGAGGCATGAGGCATCGTCAGAGCGCGAGAGGCATGCGGGCATCGCCAGGACACGATGCATGTGGACGTGGCCAGGGCACGAGAGTTATGAGGGCGTCGCCAGGGATGACATCGGTCGTCTCCCAGAAGAAGACATCGGTCGTTCGCCAGGATGAGTCAGCAGTGGAAAGTTATCGCGCGACGTCGAGTTTCACACAGAGTAAAGTGGGACCCAGACCCCCAGCATGAAACGCCCTGCACGCGCGCCACGTAGACAAAAAGAGTGGTTCAGGCTAGTGACCTCAGAGTGTTAGCCTGCGCAGAGGCACGCTTAGGTGTACTGTTCAGCGAAGCGTACACGCAAACTCCCTGCAGAGTGGGTGGTGGCAACGGTTTTTGTGGAGAAGTCAGCTTAAGATGCAAAAACCCATTTCTGAGGGAGAAGGAAAGAAACGTTGCTGTGGTTCCAGAGCTAAAGGGTGCGTTTATCTCCCTTCTCCTCCATTCTCTCCTTCGCGCTGCGATTCTAGCACCTTCACACGAGAGTACGACGAGCGACGGCCACCATTAGAGCACCTGGGAGGTGCTCTGCAAGTCCTTCAACCAGACGCGAAAACAGAGCCAAGGCGTCGTTCAAGCTTCGTTGGGTTTCGGAGCTCCTGGTGTTTGGCGCAAGTCCAGGTAAGGGAAGCTAGACCTCTTTTTCCATACAAGCCACAGTGTAGCTATCTCTGAAGTGAGGGCGACGTGGTCGCCATTTTTGTTTTCATCTGCGTAAAATCCTCTGTTTGTGTGCTTGGGCGACGTGGTCGCCGGTTTTATATACAGTCTTCGAAACACCCTGTTTTTGAACTAGATCGCCGATTTTGGCGCTGTTTTACGAACTCCCCTGTGTTGACGTTGTTTGAAGCTGTTTGGGATTTAAATACAATATATATGTGATATTTCGAAAGTTTGAAACGTTGAAATGGTTGTTGCTGTGATTTGAAATATTCCTTTGTATGGCATGACGTCTTGAATGCTGTGAATGTGGGATCGAGGCATAGTATTTTCAGGAAAGAAAATACCGTGTAAGATCTTGTAGTAGGTGCATTGATCGGTGATTCCTAAGGGGATATCCTGACTCTGCTGAGGTAATGGAATCACGTAGAGGAAGTTACTCAGTTGTTGAGAGTCGAAGGAGGTCTATATGATGGGCGTCTCGTGTGAAAAAGAACGAGCTCCGCCTGTCCTATGGATTAACCCTGTCATACCAGGAGAACTAATGACATTGAGATGATATATGCGCATGCTGTGTGGATTCACAGCGACCCTGTGTGGACTTCACAGTGGTGTGGTATGACAGGTGCAGATCTCTGAGTCTAATCAACGCACGAGTCAATCCGGAAGTAGTGTCAAGTGTCTTGTGTGGTGAGTCAGTGGAAAGTCTGACGTGAGAAATGAGAAACATTGATAGTTTATAGACACTTGATGCAGTATTGTGAAATGGAATGACTATGGGTGAATGTTGTGAAATGTGTGATTTTGGGCGATCAGGTGAATGATATGAGCAACTCTACGTTTTACATGGATATTTTGAAACTTGTTTTACTTTGATTGTCATGTTCATGATTTAAACTCTCTTTAAAATATCTAGCTTACCCTGCGTATTTTGGTTCTGTGGTTTTCTCTTAAAACTGTGATGATCGTGTATTTTACACGGGAGCAGATGATCTTCCAGGAAGTAGAGCTCCTTAGTGAGTGATCGCCGAGGAGGAGATCGCCGGTTTTCTGTCTCTATCGGGTGATCGCCTGTTTTTTTTCTGTCCTGATAGGTGATCGGCTGTTTGGGCTCCTCCGATAGGAGATCGGTTTCTTCCGATAGGAGATCGCCTGCTTTGTTTTTTTTACTGTATTTTGTTTATGTTTCTGGAAAATTTGACCGAATTTGTATTAAACTCCCTAAGAGGAGCAACTTCATTTCATATATATAATATTTTGTTCATAGAACCTATTTGTCACCTTTACTTTCATTTTATATTTATTTCAAAGTAATTTGGAGGGATGTTACAAGATCGCCTGCCTTGTTTTTTTTTACTGTATTTTGTTTACGTTTTCTGGAAAAGTGACCGAATTTGTATTAAACTCCCTGTGAGGAGAAACTACATTTCATATATATAATTTTGTTCACCTCAATCTATTTGTCACCTTTATTTTCATTATATAAGCATGAATAGTATTTTGGCGGGATGTTACATTAATGGTATCAGAGCAGTTCGTCCTTAGGATGACCTGAGGGCTGTGGATCCATTGTGTTTCTTCTGCTCATAAAATTTATTTGAGTTTTAAATAACAACTATAGTAAAGAGTTTTCAAACGTTTTTGTATTGAAATTTTGTGTGTGCTTTAGTGAATATATGCTCTAACTGAAAATCTTGGTATTAAGAATGAGAAGATCTTGATAAAGTAGTGAGGGTGCACACTCATAACTGGATCGAGATGATTCTCAATCTTAATTCCAAAGGTTTGATGTTTAGCATACATTGAATTCTGGTGTGATTATTTCGTTTTATTGAGTGTTTTCGTATTGATTGAAAGTGGTTGTTTGGATTGATGGTTGTATACCAGTAGCTGTTCTGGTGTTTTGCTTAAGTTTATAAGCATTATGATTCTGTTGATGAGCTCAAATTCTTGATGACTTTGAGATGCTGACCTTTGTAAGGTCAAGATGTTACCTCCTGAATGAATTGATTTCTTATCGATCTCATTCTTGTAGTTGTAGGGAATATAGAAACCTGTAGTTTCGAATCTGAGACGAAGAGAGATGGCACGTAGACCTTCTACCCCTCCCCAACCTTCTTCGGAGATGAGCCAAATTGCCAAGGCTATCGAGATGATGGCAACTGCCATCCAACAACAGAATGCAGCGATGGCTCAGAACCATCAAGCTACAATGCACCACTGGGAAACTGCTCGGTCGGCTGAAACAAATTCCCACGTCGGTCAGTCTCAAGAACAGATGGGACTGACTGAGTTCATGAGGCACAACCCACCCAAGTTTAGTGGGAATGCTACCCCTGATCAGGCAGATCAGTGGGTCAGAGAGTTGGAGAAAATCTTTAGGGCGACCTCCTGCCCTGAAGAGAAGAAGTTGGTGTTCGCCACCTATCTGCTGTCTGGAGAAGCTGAGTTCTGGTGGATGGGAGCTCAGCAGATGATGGAGGCCAGAGCTGAAGTGTTAGACTGGGAGAGCTTCAGGGTGAGGTTTCTGGAAAAATACTTTCCAGATAGTGCAAAGTTTGCGAAGGAAGCAGAATTCCTCAGATTTAAGCAGGGGGAGATGTCTGTGAATGCTTATGCTGCTCGGTTTGAGTATCTCACCCGATTCTACACCCAGGCGACCTCTGAGGCTTGGAGGTGTAGGAAGTTTGAAGAGGGACTGAAGCATGGGCTAAAGAGGACCATAGCCCCGATGTGCATCAGGGAATTTCACGCCTTGGTAGAGAAGGTGATAGCATTCCTATGAGCTCTTCTTTGGATTTTGGAGTTCCTTGGTGATGATGGATGCGGAAGCTTATGGAGGAGGTGAGCAAGGCCTTCCTAGGAAGCATGGGTGCCTTGAAGGTGCATGAAGAGTGAGGAAATGAGAGAGGTTTGGCCAGCTCTCTTTGGTGGTGAAGGAGTGAAGATTAAAACCATAAATCAAGAGATTTAGGCAAGGGAGTAAGTATGGCACAAATTTGGCAGCATAACTTTACTCAAATTAATCTTGAAAATACAAGGTGTAGGCTCCTCCTTTTATAGGCTAAGGAGGACCATAATGCAACCCTAATGCTAGCCAAATGAAATGTAAATGTGAAGCACATGGGCCACATGGAAAGTGTGAGCACATGGGGAGGGGTGTGTCTAGTTTGTAAGTTCACCCCCTCCATGGTCTTTCTAGAATAGTGGGAAGGTTAACTTCTCCTTAATTCTAATGTGCAGAAAAATAAACATTTGTCCACATGGCTATGCTATTTACACCCCAATTAAAGCTAAACTACATTTGATGGGCCTTCACGGAATATGTGCTAGTATGCCACTCTCCCATTCATAGCTTTGATCCAAGTCTTCTTGTCCTAGACGCTTCTAGCTTGGCCTTCCCGTCCTAGATGCTCCTAGCTTGTCTTAGACGCTCCTAGCTTGGTCTTAGACGCTCTTGACTTGGCTCTTGCCTTTCATGGAAGATTGTGCTTGGCCCTCTTCCATCAGAAGGCGAAGATGGTGGAGACCCTGGAAAAGGGTGATTCTCGGGTGATCAGGTCACACCCAGGGAGTTCTTCCAGTGGGAAGGCTAAGGTGCAGCACCCAAAAAACAAGCCTTATGCGAGACCTCCACCACATCGGGCGGGAACAACGCCATCCCAGTTTCAGCAGCAACAACCTTGGAAACCCAAGTGTTTCCATTGTGGTGGACCACACACGTCCAATGTGTGCCCCAAGAGGGCTTCGGAGAGAAGGTGTTTTGTCTGCCAAAGGACGGGACACGTTGCTAGAGAGTGCCCTAACAGGAATGGGGCGACTCAACCCAGTGGTTCTCAGCAGTTGAGGAACGAAGGCAGCAGACCTCAGGCAACAGGGAGATTGTTTGCCATGTCAGGAGCAGAAGCATCTCAGTCAGGTAACCTCGTACAAGGTGTTTGTTTTATAGCTGGTAGAGGTGTAAAAGCTTTGTTTGATTCTAGAGCGACACACTCCTTTGTGTCAAGCCTGTGTGTAGCCGAGTTGGGCCTTCTAGTGAAGGAGTTACCTTTCGAACTGTTGGTTTCTACACCTGCGTCAGGACAGGTGTTGACCTCTACAGTTTGCCCCGAATGTCCAGTGATAGTAGAGGGACGCAGAATCAAAGTGAACTTGATCTGCCTACCTCTTCAGGACCTGGATGTTATCCTAGGAATGGATTGGCTAGCTGCCAATCACGTTCTCATAGACTGCGGTAGTCAAAAGATAGCGTTTCCAGACCTCCAAGAGTCACACGTGATATCTGCTCAGCGAGGGCGGTCGGTGTTGGAAGAAGGGGCGAGGTGCTTCATGATCTTAGCTCGGTTGGAGGTGAAGAATGAAGGGGACGTAAGCAGGATACATGTGGTGAAAGATTTCACGGATGTATTTCCAGAAGAAGTACCTGGGTTACCCCCTAAGAGAGAAGTGGAATTCTCCATTGATTTGGTACCTAGAGCTGGACCAGTGTCAATGGCACCTTACAGGATGGCACCAGCCGAGTTGGCAGAATTAAAGAAGCAAGTGGAAGAGTTGTTGGAGAAACAATTCATCAGACCCAGTGTATCTCCATGGGGGGCTCCAGTGCTCCTAGTTAAGAAGAAGGATGGAGGGTCTCGGCTGTGTATAGATTACAGGCAGTTGAACAAGTTGACCATCAAGAACAAGTACCCCCTACCTAGGATTGATGATTTGATGGATCAAATACATGGGGCCTCGGTGTTCTCAAAGATTGATCTGAGATCGGGGTACCACCAAATTTTGGTAAAAGCTGAAGATGTGCAAAAGACAGCTTTTAGGTCTCGGTATGGGCACTATGAGTATGTGGTGATGCCGTTTGGAGTCACAAATGCTCCAGCTCTGTTCATGGACTACATGAATAGGATTTTTCGCCCTTTCTTGGATAAGTTTGTGGTAGTCTTCATAGACGACATACTCATTTATTCAAGGACCGAGGAAGAACATGAAGAACATCTGAGAACAGTGTTGGAGATTCTGAGGGAGAAGCAACTCTATGCCAAGTTCTCTAAGTGTGAGTTCTGGCTGAAGGAAGTCAACTTCTTAGGACACGTGATATCTGCCCAGGGGATCTCGGTGGATCCAGCCAAAGTGGAGGCAGTGCTTCAATGGGAACGTCCTAAGACAGTCACTGAGATAAGGAGCTTTGTGGGTTTAGCTGGCTACTATCGGAGGTTTATTGAGGACTTTTCCAAGGTAGTGGCTCCTTTAACACAGCTGACCCGCAAGGACCAACCTTTTGCTTGGACCGACCGATGTGAGCAGAGCTTCATGGAACTAAAGGAGAGGTTGACTAGTGCTCCAGTGCTGGTGATCCCAGAAGTAGGAAGACCTTTTGATGTCTACTGTGATGCTTCACATCAGGGTTTGGGATGTGTCTTGATGCAAGAGAAAAGAGTGGTTGCATATGCTTCAAGGCAACTCAAGGTTCATGAGAGGAACTACGCTACGCATGATTTGGAGTTGGCGGCTGTGGTGTTTGCCTTGAAGATCTGGAGGCACTATTTATATGGAGCTCGGTTCCAGGTGTTCAGTGATCATAAGAGCCTGAAATACCTGTTCGATCAGAAGGAACTAAACATGAGACAAAGAAGGTGGATGGAGTTTTTAAAGGACTACGATTTTCAACTCATGTATCATCCAGGGAAGGCCAATGTAGTGGCAGATGCTTTGAGTAGAAAATCAGTACAAGTAGCCACCATGATGATAGAAGAGCAAAAACTGATCGAGCAGTTCAGAGACTTAAACCTTGGGGTAGAATTCCACGTAAATCACATTAGTTGTAGTAAGCTGGCTATAACTAATGACTTCCTTGGAATGATAAAGGATAAGCAGCTGGAGGACCCTAGTCTGAAGCGTACTGTGGAGTCACTAGGGACCGACCAGGCTAAAGACTTTGTGATGGGCGATGATGGGATCTTGAGAGTTAATGGCAGAATTTGCGTACCTGCAAATGAAGGGTTGAAGAAGATGATCCTAGAGGAAGGTCACAAGAGTCGCCTTAGCCTACATCCAGGCATGAACAAGATGTACCATGACTTGAAGGAGTCATTTTGGTGGTCGGGCATGAAGAGAGACATCGCCCAGTATGTCACTACCTGTTTGACGTGTCAGAAGGCAAAGGTAGAACATCAAAGACCTGGCGGGTTGTTACAGCCATTGGATATCCCTGAGTGGAAATGGGACAGCATTGCCATGGATTTTGTTACCCATTTACCCAGATCAGTAAAGGGTCATGATGCAATATGGGTCATCACTGATCGGCTGACGAAGAGTGCCCACTTTCTCCCAGTGAATATGAGGATGCCTATGACCAAGTTGGCACAGTTGTACATCAAAGAAATAGTGAGGTTGCATGGAGTGCCTTCCAACATTGTTTCGGATAGAGATCCCAGGTTCACTTCACGGTTTTGGCAGACTTTACAAGATTGCTTGGGGACTAAGTTGAGGATGAGCTCTGCATATCATCCCCAAACAGATGGACAGTCAGAGAGAACGATCCAGTCCTTGGAAGATCTGCTGAGGACGTGTGTCTCGGATCAATTGGGAAGTTGGGATGAGGTGTTGCCGCTGGTGGAGTTTACCTATAATAACAGTTATCACGCTAGCATTGGGATAGCGCCATATGAAGCCCTGTATGGGAGGAAATGCAGAACTCCCTTATGTTGGTACCAGGAGGGCGAAGCAGTATTGGTTGGACCAGAGTTGATTCAGCAGATGACCGAGAAGGTGCAACAGATACAAGACAGAATGAAAGCTTCTCAAAGTAGGCAGAAATCCTATGCGGATCAGAGGAGAAAGCCTTTGGAGTTTGCTGCTGGAGACCATGTGTTCATGAGAGTGACACCAACCAAAGGTGTAGGACGAGCGATCAGACCAAAGAAGTTGTCCCCTAAGTTCGTGGGACCATATCAGATCTTAAGAAGGATTGGTCCAGTGGCTTACGAGATCGCCCTGCCTCCCCATTTAGCGAATCTGCACAATGTCTTTCACGTATCACAGCTGAGGAAGTACATGGCAGACCCCAGTCATGTGCTGGAAGTGGATGATGTGCAGATCAGGGATGACTTGTCCTTTGAAGCGAAACCAGTCAGGATTGACGATCGTCAAAGTAAACAGCTCAGAGGCAAGACCATCAGCATGGTGAAAGTGGTGTGGGATGAGAGATCGGGTGATTCAACTTGGGAGTTAGAAGAACCCATGAGAGAAGCCTATCCATACCTCTTTTCCTTGTAATTCAATTTTCGAGGACGAAAATTTTTCTTGTTGGGGAGAATGTAAGGACCTGTAAAATTGAATTGGAATAAAAAGGGATATATTTTAAATGAATTCTAAGTATGCTTTTATTTAAAATAAAAAGGAAGGAAAGTGTAGTTTAGAAGACTATGAGATCGCCGGTCGTCTACTACACATGATCGCCAGGGCGCGAGGCATGTGGACGTCGCCAGGGCGCGAGAGGCATGCGGGCATCACCAGGGCGCGAGGCATGTGGACGTCGCCAGGGCGCGAGAGGCATGCGGGCATCGCCAGGGCGCGAGCCATGTGGACGTCGCCAGGGCACGAGAGGCATGCGGGCATCGCCAGGGCGCGAGGCATGTGGACGTCACCAGGGCGCGCGAGGCATGCGGGCAACGCCGGGGCGCGAGGCATGCGGGCAACGCTGGGGCGCGAGAGGCATGCGGGCGTCGTCGGGGCGCGAGGCATGCAGGCATCGCCGGGTCGCGAGAGGCATCGGTCGTCTCCCAGGGAGAGACATCGGTCGTCTACCAGGGAGAGACATCGGTCGTTTGCCAGTATGAGACCTCAGTGGATAATCATCGCGCGAGCGGTCATCGGTGGAAGGTTATCGCGCGATGTCGAGCTTCACACAGATAAAGTGGGACCCAGACTCCCAGCATGAAACGTCCTGCACGCGCGCCACGTAGACAAAAAGGGTGGTTCAGAATAGTGACATCAGAATGTTGGCATGCGCAAGAGACACTCGCGGTCGTACTGTTCAGGGCAGTGGTTGGCATGCACAAGAGACAACAGTGGTCGTACTGTTCAGGGCAGTGGTTGGCAGGCGCAAGAGACAACCGTGGCCGTACTGTTTAGTGAAATGGTACACTCAGGCTTTCCTGCAGAAGGGGTGGCAGCAGCAGCATACGTGGACAGGTAGGCTTGGATTCAAAAGCCCACTGCGGGAAGGCAAAGAACGTTACAGAGACTCGAGAGTGAAAGAGTGAGTGCATCTTCATCCCTCTCTTTTCTCTCCTTCGCGCTGCGTTTCAGGCAACCTCAAGCACCAGTGCTACCAGCGACGACTGCCCTTAGAGCACCTGGGAGGTTCTCTGCAAGTTCTACAAACCAGACGCTGAAAACAGAGCTAAGGCATCCTTTAAGCTCGGCGGGTCTTGGAGCTCTTGGTGTTTTGCGCAAGTCCAGGTAAGGGAAGCTAGCCTTATTTCCAACGAAAATCCTTATATTCAATGATTGAGATGATGGGGGCGACGTGGTCGCCGGTTTTTCAACTGTTATTGTATAATCCTCTATTTTTGAACGAGATCGCCGGTTTTGGCGTTGTTTTTCGAACTCTACTGTTTTTGGTGTTGTTTGAAACTGTTAGAGATTAAAATGTGAAACGTATGTGATATTCAAAAATTTGAACCTTTGAAATGACTGTTGCTGTGATTTGAATCATTCATTTGAGTGGTGTGATGTTTTGAATGTTGTGGTTATGGGATCAAGGCATAGTATTTTCAGGAAAGAAAATACCGTGTAAGATCGTGTGTGATGTGTATTGACTAGGGACCTGTCTAGAAGGAGATATCCTGATTCTGCTGAGATAATGGAACCACATAGGGGATGTTATTCAGTTGGTGAGAGTCGAAGGAGGTTCATATGAATGGGTGAGTCGTGTGAAAAAGAACGAGCTCGGCCTGTTATATGAATTAACCCTGTCATACTAGGAGAGTGAAGATATTGAGATTCATTTATGCGCATGGCTGTGTGAGTTTCACAGCGACCCTGTGTGGGTGATGTAGTATGACAGGTGCAGATCTCTGGGTCTGAGTCAACGCACGAGTCTTCCAGAAGTAGTGTCAAGTGTCTTATGTGATGAGTCAGTGGAAGCCTGACGTGAGGAATGAGGAACATTGAAATTGTTAGACACTTGATGCATTATGTGAAATAGAATGACTCTTGAGAATATTGTGCAATATGTGTTTTAGTTGATGGTTTACGTGGGTGTCTTTAATTTGTTTCATCTTGATTTCAAAGTATAATATCTAAACTCTTTTTCAAATGTCTAGCTTACCCTGTGGTGTTTCTTTGGTGTTGTGTTTGGCTCTTTCTTAAACCTGTGATGATCGTGTATAATTTACACGGGAGCAGATGATGTTGCAGGAAGCAGATCTCCTCAGTGAGTGGTCACCGGAAGGAGACCGCCTGTTTCTACTTCTGTTAGGCGATCACCCTTTTGCTGTCTTCTGATAGGAGATCGCCCTCTTCTGATAGGAGATCGCCCTCTTCTAATAGGAGATCGCCTGCCTTGTTTTTTTTTACTGTATTTTGTTTACGTTTTCTGGAAAAGTGACCGAATTTGTATTAAACTCCCTGTGAGGAGAAACTACATTTCATATATATAATTTTGTTCACCTCAATCTATTTGTCACCTTTATTTTCATTATATAAGCATGAATACTATTTTGGCGGGATGTTACAGCTTGTACCTAGGCCTTTTAGGGTAGGAATGTAGCCCTACCTTCTAGAAGCATTCTAAAGGGCTGCATTGACCTTTAGTCAACACCCTAGCAGCCCCCTCTTTTATGTATTCCCCATCCTACCCTTGCTCCTTACTCTCCAAGGCACCATCTCCTATAAATAGGGTGCTTTGGCTCATGTTTTTTTAAGATCAATTTATATGAGTAAATGCTGCCAAAATTATGCTAGCTTCTACTCTTTGTCTAGTCTCTCTAGGTTAGACACTTTGATCTTCATCTTCACCTTTCTCCAAGTGATTTGGCCTAACCTATCACTCTCCATACCTTTCATGCACCTACAAGGAACCCATAGCTCTATACGAGCCATCCTTGACCCATATCATCCATAGCTTCCACCACCTTTTTACCTCATATTTCAAGAAGAACAAATGGTCATGAAGAACAACCCATCATTTGGTATCTAGAGCTTTGGTTCTTCAAGAGATAAGTGTTCTCATCATTTTATTTTTTTGAGTCTTCTTCTTTATTCCATGTTGTTCATCATATCCTTAAATGACTTGCTGTTTTTAATTTCTTTTTAAGTTGGTGTTGCTGTTTTTAAAATTCTATTTGGTAATTTTGGTTCAACTTGATCTTGAACTTCCATTTTCAAACTGTTTTAGGTTCCTTTTGTGTTGGCTGTTCTATTTTTATTTTATTTGAGTCTTATTGATGTTTTTAATCGGTGCAAAGTGTTTGTGGTTGAGTCATTTTGATTTTTGAATCCATACAAGTTTTGTCAAAGTCATGTTCATCCTACAATGTCATAAATTTCAAGTGGTGAAGGAGATCCTAATGTGTATTTAGGATGGGAGGCTAAGGTAGAGCAAATATTTTTTGTACATGAGGTCCAAGAAGACCAAAAGGTTAAGCTAGCCTCCCTAGAATTTATGGACTATGCCATGCAATGGTGGCACAAAACTCTCATGGACATTGGGCTAAACAAGAGGCTGCCCGTGGTCTCTTAGGATGATTTAAAAGCTTGCATGCGCGCTAGATTTGTGCCTCCACACTTTAGGAAAGACCTATTGTTGAAGCTCCAACGGCTTCACCAAGGCACGCTAAGTGTGGATGCTTATTATAAAGAACTTGAAACGCTTTTAATTAAAGCCAATATGCATGAGAATGATGAAGCTAAAATGGCTAGATTTGTTAGTGGTCTTAGAAGGGATATCCAAGATGTTGTGGAACTTAATGAGTATTCTTCTTTAGAAAATTTGGTTCACCTTGCCATCAAGGTAGAATCTCAACTTGCAAGGAAAAATTCTTTTAAAAATACTCATAATGATGGCTATTACCACTCTTCTTGGAAAAACAAAAACAAATCCTTTTCAAAATCTCCTTCTAAAGAATCTACTTCCAAATCTATAGATTCTCAAGCCTCACCTTCTACTCCTAAATCACCCACTAAATCTTCAAGTAAAAAGTGCTTTAAATGTTTAGGCTATGGTCATATAGCGGCTAATTGTCCTTCAAAGAGAAATATGATGATGCTTGATAATGGGGAAATTGTAAGCGAACATAGTGATAATTCTTCAAAGTCTAATTCCCCTTCCCCTTTCCCTAGTGACCATGAATGTGAGATTCCATGTGAAGGTGACTTGTTAGTGATAAGGAGATTCCTTGGTCAAATTCAAAAACCTTTTGATGAAACTCAAAGAGAAAATATCTTTCACACAAGGTGCCTTATCAATAACAATTTGTGTTCCTTAATTATTGATGGAGGAAGTTGTACAAATGTGGTAAGCACAAGAGTAGTAGATAGGCTTGGATTATCTACTATCTCTCATGCTAAACCCTATAAACTCCAATGGTTAAGTAACAAAGGGGAAATTATTGTAAATAAACAAGTCCTCATTGCTTTTTCAATTGGCAAATATAAAGATGCGGTCTTATGTGATGTTGTCCCTATGGAAGCAACTCATATTCTTTTAGGTAGGCCATGGCAATTTGATAGGAAAACTTTACATGATGGCCTTACCAACAAAATTTCTTTTACCTTCCATGGGCATCGGATCACTTTAAAATCTCTTTCTCCAAGTGAGGTCCATAAAGACCAATTAAAAATGAAAACCAAAAGAGAAAATGAAAAAGAGAATAAAAGAAAAGAGAAACCGAGTCTCCAAGTCTCATCATATGCAACTAAATCAATCATGTTGACTCGGGCTATGCTACAATTTGCACCTCCAAGGTGTTATTCTTCCTTATCTTTTTCATTACCTAAGGTTTCTACCTATTTGCTTTCTTTGTTAAAGAATATTAGGAATGATTTTCCAATTCCTCCTAAAGGTTTACCCCTTCTAAGAGGCTTTTCTTCACAAAGTTTTATCATTCATTCTTTCCAAAGTTGGTATACAGATAATAAACCTTCCTATGAACTTCCCGCGCTTCAAGATTATAAGTCAACTTCTAATATCACTTCTTATCCTCTTTTATCTATGAGCAAGTTGACTTTGTTATATGCAGGAATTCTGAATTTGTGGTCGAATTCTCTCCAACTTGGGGGGTATGATGCAAGTCAAGGCCACTTAAGGATGACCAAAGATGCTATATATAAAGGGTCATCTCAACAATCAAAAGAAGACTTCACAAAAATAAGAAAGGGCCATATTCCAAAGCACTTGAAGTTCTTCTTACTAGTCTTCTTAAAGAGTAGAACATTGTTGTAAATAATTGGGTTCTCTTGAAGAATCCAAGTAGTAGTATAAATAAAGAGGGCTCAAGCCCAAGAAGCCCAAGCCCAAGAAGCCCAAGCCCAAGAAGCCCAAGCCAAGAAGCCCAAGTCAAGTGGGGCCCAAGCCCAATCCATGAGCATCAATAGGAGCAAGGCTAAAGCTTTGGGAAATAAGCATGAATGGATGTATCTCTTTTGTAATTTCTTTTGTGTAGTTTTTAGTAGAACATTAAAGGAAGGTGTAGATATTAAAATAAGGGGTGCTAATGTACAAAAACAAGTCACACCTTCCATGTGACATAAAAAGTAGGTGTAGGTGTAGTTTTAGGAGGTGCCAAAGTAGAAATCAAGTCACACCTCCCTTGTGACATGTGTTTTGGCTCCAAATTCAAATGCTTCTCATTTGAATTTTCCCACTTTAATTTCAGCCCTCTCACACTATAAATAGAGGTGCTATGCTCATGTAAAATAAGATTGAATTTAGAGTAAAGTTACTATACACAAATTTGTGTGAGTGTGAGAATTGCTTTCTCCTTTCTAGTCTCATCTTGTGAGTTTTGGGAGCTCTCAAGTGACGGTAAATCTGCACTTATCTTGGATCATCACCTCCAAGTGGCGTGTCCATTCCCAATCCATGACTACAACCACATAAGTTTCATCTTCTTTCATCTTCCATTGTCATTTCAATCGGTAGTTTTGATTCTATGTCTTGTTCTTGAATTTCAATCGGTTCTTTTGTTTCAATTTGTGTTTCCATTCTGTTTTTTTGTGTTTAAATTCTGCACCTATTCTTTTTTTGAGTTCAGCACCTTGTTCTTCATTCGTTCATCACCATTAATTGTGTTTTAACCTTGGACCTTTGGAAATGAACCTTCACATCTACTTAATACTTGTTAAGTTAATGTCCAGTGGGGATTTTCCTTAGGTGACTCACTTTAAATTGCTAAGAATCTTGATCCTAATTCTAAGAAAGTGTCACAAATATAATGAACCTAAAATCAACACACATCAGGTTGTTTAAGAAAAGATATAAAATATTCTATGATGGAATTGTTCTTTATGTGTTGTATGATGTATGGAATGTGGTGAATGTGGGATCAAGGCATAGTATTTTCAGGAAAGAAAATACCGTGTAAGATCGTGTAGAGTGTGCATTGACCGGTGATTCGTTTTTTTTTTTAGATATCCTGACTCTCCTGATATAATGGAATCATATAAATGAAGTTATTTGAGAGTCGAAGGAGGTTCATATGTATGGGTGAGTTGTTTGAAAGAGAACGAGCTTGACCCGTTGTATGGATTAACCCTGTCATGCTAGGATAGTGATGATATTGAGATTCATTTATACGCTTGTGAATGTGTGTGATTTCACAGCAACCCTGTGAATGTGTGTGATTTCACAGTGGTGCAGTATGACAGGTGCAGATCTCTGAGTCTAGTCAATGCACGTGTCTTCCGGAAGTAGTGTCAAGTGTCTATGTGTGATGAGTCAGTGGAAGTCTGACGTGAGAAATGAGAAACATTGAAATTGATAGACACTTGATGGATTATGTGAATTGAACGACTCTTGAGGAAATTGTGAAATATGTGATTACTTGATGGTCATGTGAAGGGAATGAGAAAGTTGATGGTTTTTACGTGGGTGTCTTAAATTTGTTTTATCTTGATTTTAAAGTTTCATATCTAAATTCTCTTTAAAATATCTAGCTTACCCTGCGTTTTTGTTTTGTGGATGTTTTCTTAAACCTGTGATGATCGTGTATAATTTACACGGGAGCAGATGATGTTGCAGGAAGTAGAGCTCCTCAGTGAGTTGTCGCCGGAAGGAGATCACCTGTTTTCTGTTTCTATTAGTAGATCGCCTATTTTCTATTTTGCTGTATTTTGTTTAAGTTTTGGAAACTGACTGGATATGTATTAAACTCCCTGTGAGGAGAAATTTCATTATATATATATGTTCACTTCGATATTATTGTTTTACCTTTATTTCATTATATAAATATGAAAAGGATTTGGTGGGATGTTACATTAATGGTATCAGAGCAGTTCATCCTTAGGATGACCTGAGGGCTGTGGATCCATTGTGTTTCTTCTGCTCAGAAAATTTATTTGAGTTTTAAATAAAATACTATAGTGAAAGGTTTTCAAACGTTTTTGTATTGAAATTTTGTGTGTGCTTTAGTGAATATATGCCCTAACTGAAAATCTTAGTATTAAGAATGAAAGGATCTTGATAAAGTAGTGAGGGTGCATACTCATAACTGGATCAAGATGATTCTCAATCTTAAATTCTGAAAGTTTGATGTTTAGCATATATTGAATTCTGGTGTGTTTTATTTCAGTTTATTGAGTGTTTTTGTATTGATTGAAAGTGGTCGTTTGAATTGATGGTTTTATACCAGTAGCTGTTTTGGTGATGTGCTTGTATAAGTATATTGATCTTGTTGATAAACCCAAATTCTAGATGGATTTGAGATGCTGGCCTTTGTAAGACCTAGTGTGATCTTCTAAATGAATTGATTCTTTATCAAGTTCATTTTATAGGAATATGAGTAGAGAATAATAGTTTTTTTCCCTAATCTTCTACAGAGAAGAATGGCTCCTAGACAGCCTACCCCTCCCCAACCTTCTGCTGAAATGGGCCAGATCGCCAGGGCCATTGAGATGATGGCGAGTGCCATCCAGCAACAGAATGCGGCGATGTCTCAGAATCACCAAGCTACAATGCAGCATTGGGAGACCGCCAGATTGGCTGCAACAGCTCCCAACGTCGGTCAGCCTTAGGAGCAGATGGGACTGACCGAGTTCCTCAGGCACAACCCACCTAAGTTCAGTGGGAATGCTACTTCTGACTGTAAGGACCTGTAAAATTAAATTGGAATAAAAGGAATCTATTTTAAATGAATTCTAAGTATGTTTTTATTTAAAATAAAAAGGAAGGAAAGTGTAGCTTAGAAGACTATGAGATCGCCTGGTTAGTACATAATCGCCAATCGCCTAGATTACACATGATCGCCAATCGCCTATGGTGCACATGATCGCCGAAAGTGCACTCAGTATGTGGTCAGGATACTGGATCAACCAGAGTGGGTTCCAACAACCACGCGTATCAAGGTGTGGGTTAAGCCTTAGGTACGCTGTGCATACGAAGCTCTATGCTTGAGCATAAGAAATCGTCCTTAGTGTTTCATGCATGGGCGCACGAGGAGTAGTGCTGATCTACTCTTGGAAATGTGAAGCTACCGACGTCACCAAGTCATGTGGAGATGATACCTTGGACGTAACATAGTGGGATGAAGAACCTTCAGCAAGGCGTGGCGATTTGTCGTCGGGCATCGCCAGGGCGCGAGGCATGCAGACATCGTCGGGCGCGAGGCATGCAGGCATCGCCGGGCGCGAGGCATGCGGGCATCGCCCATGCACGAGGCATTGCGGGCATCGCCAGGGCGCGAGGCATTGCGGGCATCGCCAGGGCGCGAGGCATTGTGGTCATCGCCAGGGTGCGAGGCATGCGGTCATCGCCAGGGCGAGACGTCGGTCGTCTCCCAGGGAGAGACATCGGTCGTCCTCCAGGATGAGTCATCGGTGGATAGTCATCGCGCGAGCGGTCATCGGTCGTCCTCCCTAGAGGCCGTTTGCACTCCGACGCTCAAGTCAGTGTAGGGCAAGTAACACCAAGTGTATTGAGTTTCTCTCTGTGTGTTTAGGTCTAGAAACTGCGTACCTTTGTGAAGTATTTTACTGTCCCTTATATAGCCTAGGGTTTACTGCGCCGCTAGCCCTAATTAGGGTTTACTGCGCTGCTAGCCATATTTAGGGTTTACTGGAATACCCTTGCGCCACTATCACCCAATCTTAGAGTAATCTAGCACATAAGGTTTCCTTCTCTGGAGTGCAAACTCTCACAGGGTGACCACTTGGGTGCCTCCTTGTGCACCTAGTCTCTGGGCCCACCCGTTCTGGGAGTGCCTTCACTGTTCACGTGCCATGCATGTAGCTTCACTGGGAAAACCCTAGCTCTAGTGAGTACTCGTCCCCTCAGGACTCTACACCCAACTGTGCTCTCCCTGCTACTCGCATAGGCACTTCGTGATCCAGGCCTCTCCTTACCTCTAGGCATGTTTACTGATAACTGGTCTTCCCCCAAGGCCGATGTCACCTCGTCTTCACCCAAGGCCGATGTCACCTCGCCATACTCTGAGTGGCGATGACACCTCAGCCCATCTTGGTTGTCTGACGACTACTCACCCTTCCCTGTGGGGACGCGCTGATGACTAATCACCCTTCTCTCAGGGGACACACCGACGACTGATCACCCTCTCTGAGGGGAATGACTGATCACCCTTCTCTAAGGGAACACACCGATGACTGATCACCCTACTCTGAGGGAACACACTGATGACTGATCACCCTCTAATGGGGTCCATTCCTCACGTGGCTTTGGCCCATGCTGTGGGACCCATCTGACGTGGTTCGCCCTTTACTACCTGTTCTCGGTGTCCGAGGACTGGTCGGTACACAAGCCCCCCAGTCTCAAGCTGTTAACTTGTTTCAGGGAAGAGACTAAGTCATTGGCCCGGGCGACCTACGTGGCTTTGCGCGTAAGGACATGAGTAACGCGCTAAAGGCACATCTCACCACCTTGTCATCGCCCACATCTCTTACCCTCTGAGGACTTCATTGGTGAGCTCTCTGCTCAAATTGAGGACTTCTTTCTTGACAAAGAGGTGTTAATCACCCTTCTTCCTGATGACCTTGCACCGATGACTGATCGGTGCTTCATTACTTCTCGCGCTCTGCTGTCAGGCGCTCATCTAGGCACTGATATGCTGGTGGTGGTCACTTTAGCAACTGACCACCGATCACCGTTCTGAGTGATCTCCCCTCTGATTCACCTGCTATCTTCTACCACGTGTCACCCTGTGAATGGTCCACGTGGTCATCTGCTGCTGACATCATCGACTAGCTGACCGACTGGATCACAAGCCCCCCAGTCTCGAGCTGTGAACTCGTTCTCAGCAAAGAGACTAAGTGGTCGATGGCAAGATCATTCCTCCTCCTTGAGCTTCTCCCTTTGCAACTTCTTCTTTTCTGTGTAATTTCTTTTTCTGCTTCATAACTTGTATAAACCTTTTAGCTGTAAAGGCTCACTGCATTAACTTCAATATGAATGAAATCTTTGCTCCAGCTGCATGTCCCTTTCCATTTTTAACTCTCTGCATGTGACTCAGCATTGTCTTTAACTTCATGCTGGACGACTGACTTGACGGGCCTAAATGCTTCGGCTTCTCGCAGCAGAACTTGCTTCTACCACCGACCACCGACTAGCATGTTGGTGCACCACTGATCAGTCATCGCGCTTCAGGCTCTGCTTCACTTCTCTGTTACTCCAACGCTAAGCACATAGAGGGCCTGAACGCCAAAGATGATGCTTGTGTTTTGGGGAAGAAAAGTGCTTCTCGATTACCTTTCTTCTCTGGTGAACCTTGTTGTTCACGTTGGGTGTTCTCACTCGAAGGGGAGGTGTTCTCGACGAACCTACCTTCCCGCTTACGAGACCTCTAACCCCAAGTGACAGGTTCAATCTTGCCTCGCATCGCTCACAGGCGAGGGAGGACTTAACTGGTGAACCTAGCTGTTCACGTTGGGCGTTCTCACTCGAAGGGGAGGTGTTCTTGACGAACCTACCTTCCCGCTTGCGAGACCTCTAACCCCCAAGTGACAGGTTCGATCTTGCCTCGCATCGCTCACAGGCGAGGGAGGACTTAACTGACCTCACATCGCTCATAGGCGAGGAGGATTTATCTGACCTCACATCGCTCATAGGCGAGGAGGATTTATCTGGGCGAACCCTCCTGTTCACGTTGGAAGTTCTCACTCGAAATGGAGGTGTTCTCTACGAACCTACCTCTCCACTCACGAGACCTCTAACCCCAAGTGACAGATTCTAACTGACCTCACATCGCTCACAGGCGAGGAGGATTTCTCTGGGCGACCCCTTCTTTCACATGGAAGTTCTCACTCGAAGTGGAGGTGTTCTTTTACGAACCTACCTCTCCACTCACGAGACCTCTAACCCCAAGTGACAGGTTCTATCTCGCCTCAGCCTCGCTGTAAGAGTCGAGGAAAGAGGACTTTTCTCTCGCCTCAACCTTGCTGTAAGAAGCAGAGGAAAAGGACTTATCTCTTGCCTCAACCTTGCTGTAAGAAGAAAAGGAAGAGGACTTTTCTCTCGCCTCAACCTTGCTATAAGAAGCAGAGGAAGAGGACTTTTCCTCTCGCCTCAACCTTGCTGTAAGAAGCAGAGGAAGAGGACTTTTCTCCAATGTTCTCTGAGTGGGTGCATGCTCCCAGGAGAGCACCTGGCGTGGCTGGTCTGAGCGCACTCGCCAGGCGCATCCTGCCTGCATGGCCTCATCACACTGTTTCATGCACGTTCCCACCGACGAGGAGCTCTTCTTCTGGAATCATGCAAGGTGCATGCGTAACGCTCTTGCTGGGAGCTTGGGTCCCAGCTTAACACGTGTTGGCGAGACCCCGATGACCATGCGCCGATGAGTGATCGTGCTCTGTACGTGGCGGTGACAGATAGCGTCCTCATGCGGCGATGTCTGATCGTGCTTGCACGGGGCGATGACTGATCGTGCGATGAATAACCACCGATGACTTCTTGCACTCTGCTCCCAGGCGCTTGTCCAGGCGCTGATCTATAGGTGGTGGTCACTTGGTACTGACCACTTATCACTTGCACTTGCGCTTGGGGCAAGGGGAACTTTAAACTGGAAAACACACACTTACTTTATGTACTAAAGTCTTTTTTATTGGGTGGCCTCGTTAAAAACCCTCCTTAGGGAAAAGAGTGCCCCCTAGTGTATTCAACTGTTTACAGTGTATAGCGGGAGAACGCATCTACTTTACATCTTAACTGGGTGTATATATGCTGGGTCTCCTTTCATTGGCGATGACCGACCTCACGAGTAGCGATCATGCCCTCTGCTTCAGCTTCCCCCCGAGCTACCTGGGAGCCCCCCTAGCGTAGCTCCCTCCATCACCTGATTTCCCCGTGCACAGGGATCTCATGCTGCTGGTCACCTGCCTGGGACCCCGAAGCGCGATCACCTTGCGGCTCCCTCAGGTAATCGGTTAGGAAACCTGTTTTCACCAACTCAACAAGTTGATGCCCCAGCGCCAGGCAGGTGTAGAGTGTGTGTCCATAAGCCTGATGGAATTCACACCAGTCATCCTTCCTACTTCCAAGCACCTTGTCGGTTTTCTCTGGTACTCGAAGTCTTGCAGCTACAGCGGGAATTGCAATCAGCTCCGCCAACTCTATCATGAAATCATACCTGGGGGGTGTATTGTTCTCCCTTGCACGCCCCCTGGCCTGATCCTTCCTGGGTGTGTAGGGGCGAGACCTGCCCTGCGCTTTCTTCCCTTCTCTGGCCTCATGCACCCATGCGTGTCGCTGCTGCTTCCCCTGTCCTTCGCACGGCTTGGGCGGTGCAGCACTGCTTTTCTTCTCAGAGACCTGCGTCTCTGCTACAATATGCGCCACCGCGCGTCGCCGAATCTCAGCGAAGGTGGCGGGGTGGTCTCTGATGAGCGATTCACTGAAAAGACCAGGCAGCACACCTTTCTTGAATGCATGCACCAGCATGTCCTCGTCCTTGCTGGGCAACCTTACTACCTGCGCACCAAAACGGTTGAGGTAGTCCTTCAACGACTCCCCCTGGTACTGTCGCACGTCGAACAGGTCGTAGGACACCATCGGTGGCGCTCTGTTGATGATGTACTGCTCTGTGAACAGCTTCGAAAACTGCTAGAAGGAGGTGACGTGGCCCTCTGGCAGGCTCACGAACCACTCCATAGCTACTCCACTCAGCGTACTCATAAACACCTTGCAGTACACAGCGTCTGAGCCTCCAGACAACATCATCTGGGTGTGGAAGGCTATCAAATGCGCTTCTGGATCTTCCTTCCCCGTGAACGACGCCTTCACTCCCACCAGGTTGGGAGGCACCACTGTGTTCATGATCTCAGGGGAGAAAGGCATAGGGAAGGCCTTTGGGGGCGTCAGTGGAGCCTGCTCCTCTCCCACGCGACCCCCAGCTTGCTGCATGTGGTGCAGACTCGAGCGCATCTCCTCATTTGCCTTGCGCAACTCCTCATTCCTAGCCTGAGAGGCGGCCAGGTCCTCCTGCATCCGTGCCTGATGCGCCCTAGACTCTGCCACCGTCTCTTGGAGGGCGCGCATCGTTTCCATGATTTGTTGCATGGTAACGCCGTCGGCTCCATTCGGCGGAACAGATCCATGTCTGGTATTCCTCACTCTCTGCGATTTCTGCTCTCGTTCTTGTGTATGGGACCTTTGTTTTACTCCGGCCCCACGGTGGGCGCCAAATGTTCTTGCCGGTTGACTCGCCTGTCGGTTGACTCACGACACTCACACGCCTCCTTCCTCACGTTGATGTGTGCTTGGTTCTTTCGAAGCAATCTGCACCTGCAAAAGAGAAAGGGGGCGCCCTAGAGGCCGTTTGCACTCCGATGCTCAAGTCAGTGTAGGGCAAGTAACACCAAGTGTATTGAGTTTCTCTCTGTGTGTTTAGGTCTAGAAACTGCATACCTTTGTGAAGTATTTTACTGTCCCTTATATAGCCTAGGGTTTACTGCGCCGCTAGCCCTAATTAGGGTTTACTGCACTGCTAGCCATATTTAGGGTTTACTGGAATACCCTTGCGCCGCTATCACCCAATCTTAGAGTAATCTAGCACATAAGGTTTCCTTCTCTGGAGTGCAAACTCTCACAGGGTGACCACTTGGGTGCCTCCTGTAACATCCCGCCAAATTACTTTGAAAATAAATATAAAACGAAAATAAAGGTGACAAATAGATTGAAGTGAGCAAAATCTTTATATAAAATAAATAAGTTTCTCCTCACAGGGAGTTTAATACAAACGATCACTTCTCCACTAAAAACGTAAACGAAATACAATACAAAAGACAGATAGGCGATCTCCTGGTAAAAAGGGCGATCTCCTATAAGAAGGGCGATCTCCTTTCATATAGGCGATCTCCTATAAGAAGGGCGATCTCCTTTCATAAAGCAGCAAGAGGGGCGATCACCCAACAGAAAAGAAAACAGGCGATCTCCTTCCAGCGACAATTTTCTAAAGAGCTCTACTTCCTGCAACATCATCTGCTCCCGTGTAAATTATACACGATCATTACAGGTTTGAGAAAAGGCCACAACACAAACGAAAACACAGGGTAAGCTAGACATTTAAAAAGAGTTTAAATAAGGATACTTGAAATAAAATCAAGGTAAACAATTTCAAGATATTCACGTAAAGTTATCAAGTTTCTCATACTCTTCACCTGATCACCCAGAAATCACACATTTCACAATATTCTCAAGAGTCATTCTATTTCACAAAACTGCATCAAGTGTCTATCAATTCAATGTTTCTCATTTCTCACGTCAGACTTCCACTGACTCATCACACAAGACACTTGACACTACTTCCGGAAGACTCATGCATTGACTAGACTCATAGATTCGCACCTGTCATACTGCCCACTGTGAAATCACACACATTCACAGGGTCGTCGTGAAATCACACACATTCACAAGCGTATAATGAATCTCAATATCATCACCATCCAAGCATGACAGGGTTAATCCACACAACAGGCCGAGCTCGTTCTGTTTCACACGACTCACCCATACGTATGAACCTCCTTCGACTCTCAACGCCTGAATAACTTCATCTATATGAATTCATTATCTCAGGAGAGTCAGGATATCATGACGAATCACCGGTCAATGCACATCCTACACGATCTTACACGGTATTTTCTTTCCTGAAAATACTATGCCTCGATCCCACATTCACCACATTCAACACATCACATAACACTTAAAGGAATGATTTCAATCACAGCAAAACTCAATCCAAGGTTCTTATTTTCGAATATCTCATTTAAATCTCAACAGTTTCAAAGCAACACCAAAAACAGAGAGTTTCGCAAACAACGCCAAAACCGGCGACCTGGTTCAAAACAGGGTATTTCGAAGTCTGCATTTAAAACCGGCGACCACGTCGCCCAACACATAGCACAGAGCATTTTACAAGGATGAAAACGAAAACCGGCGACCACGTCGCCCTCACTTCAGAAAATAGCTAAACTATGGCTTGTATTGAAAATGAAGTCTAGCTTCCCTTACCTGGACTTGCGCAAACACCTAGAGTTCCGAAACCCAACAAAGCTTGAAGAACGCCTTGGCTCTGTTTTTGCGTCTGGTTGAAGGACTTGCAGAGGACTGCCCAGGTGCTCTAATGGTGGCTGTCGCTCGTCGTACTCTCGTGTGAAGGTGCTAGAATCGCAGCGCGAAGGAGGCAACTGGAGGAGAAGGGAGGTAACTCACTCTTTCTCTCTTTGAAGGCTGCAACGTTTCTTTTTCTCCGCAGTGGGTTTTCTGCATCTTAAACCAACTTATCCACCAAAAGCAGCTGCCACCACCCACTCTGCAGAGAAGTCTGAGAACCACTGCTCTGAACAGTACTGCCACTGTTGTCGCTTGTGCATGCCAGCCACTGCTCTGAACAGTACGACCGCGAGTGTCTCCCGCGCATGCCAACATTCTGATGTCACTATTCTGAACCACCCTTTTTGTCTACGTGGCGTGCGTGCACTACGCTTCATGCTGTGAGTCTGGGTCTTACCTTCTCTGTGTGAAACTCGACGTCGCGCGATAACTTTCCACTGCTGACTCATCCTGGCGAACGACCGATGTCTCCTTCGCCCTGGAAGACGACCGATGTCTTCCTCTGGGAGACAACCGATGTCTTCCCTGGCGACGCCCTCATAACTCTCGCGCCTTGGCCACGTCCACATGCCTCGCGCCCTGGCAATGCCCGCATGCCTCGCGCCAGCGCGATGCCCGCATGCCTCTCGCGCCCGCGCGATGCCTGCATGCCTCTTGCGCCCGTGCGATGCCTGCATGCCTCTCGCGCCCGCGCGATGCCTGCATGCCTCTCGCGCCCTGGCGACGTCCACCTGGCGCTCATGTGTAGCAGGCGACCGCCGACCTCGTAGCCTTCTAAACTTAACTTTTTCCTCCCTTTCTATTCTAAATAAAAACATACTTAGAATTCATTTAAAATATAACTCTTTTATTCCAATTTAATTTTTCAGGTCCTTACATTCTCCCCAACAAGAAAAATTTTCGTCCTCGAAAATTGAATTACAAGGAAAAGAGGTATGGATAGGCTTCTCTCATGGGTTCTTCTAATTCCCAAGTTGAATCACCCGATCGCTCATCCCACACCACTTTCACCATGTTGATGGTCTTGCCTCTGAGCTGCTTACTTTGCCTATCGTCAATCCTGACTGGTTTCACTTCAAAGGACAAGTCATCCCTGATCTGCATCTTCTCGGTCGTCTGCTGAATCAACTCTGATTCAACCAATACTGCTTCCTGGTACCAGTACAAAGGAGTTCTGC
This sequence comes from Phaseolus lunatus, assembly GCA_013389735.1. Taxonomy (NCBI): domain Eukaryota; kingdom Viridiplantae; phylum Streptophyta; class Magnoliopsida; order Fabales; family Fabaceae; genus Phaseolus; species Phaseolus lunatus. Next base: position 30,345,099 of record CM023867.1, on the reverse strand, counting down.
ATTTCCTTCCATACAAAGCTTCATACGTTGCCATCCCAATGCCAGCATGATCACCGTTATGATAGGTAAACTCTCCCAACTCGGCTGGAGCCCTCCTGTAAGGTGCCATTGACACTGGTCCAGCCCCAGGTACCAAAATCAATAGAGAACTCCACTTCTCTCTTAGGAGGTAATCCGGATATTTCTTCTGAAATTACATCCATGAAATCTTTCACCACAGGTATCCAACTTACGTCCTCTTCATTCTTCACTCCCAACTGAGCTAGGATTCACGAAGCACCTCGCCCCTTCCTCCAACACCGACCACCCTCGCTGAGTAGATATCACGTCTGCCTCTTGGAGGTCTGGAAACGCTATCTTCTGACTACCACAGACTACGAGAACGTGATTGGCAGCTAGCCAATCCATTCCCAGGATAACATCCAGATCCTGAAGAGGTAGGCAGATCAAGTTCACCTTGAATCTGCGTCCCTCTACTATCACTGGACATTCGGGGCAAACTGTAGAGGTCAACACCTGTCCTGATGCAGGTGTATAGACCAACAGTTTCAAACGGTAACTCCTTCACTAGAAGGCCCAACTCGGCTACACACAGGCTTGACACAAAGGAGTGTGTCGCTCTAAAATCAAACAAAATTCTAACGCATCTACTAGCTATAGAGCAACATTCTGTACTAAGTTACCTGACTGAGATGCCTCCGCTCCAGTCATGGCAAACACCCTCCCTGCTGCCTGAGGTCGACTGCCTCCATTCCTCAACTGCTGGGAACTAACGGGTTGAGTCATCCTTTTTCTGTTAGGACAATCTCTAGAAATGTGCCCCATCTCTTGACATGTGAAACACCCTTTCTCTGAATTCCTCTTGGGGCACACCTTGACGTTATGTAACCCACCACAACGGAAACATCTTGGTTTCCATGGTTGTTGCTGCTGAAACTGGGGCGGAATTGCTCCTGTCCGATGTGGTGGAGGTATCGCATAAGGCTTGCTTCGTGGGTGCTGTACCTTGGCCTTCCCACTGGAGGGACCCCCTGGTTGTGATCTGATTACTCTGGAACCACTCCTCTCCAGGGTCTCCACTACCTTTGCCTTCCTTACTAAGGCATGTAACTCCCTGGTCCACGGATCTGCTTGATCAGGGGTAGCACTCCCACTGAGCTTGGGTGGGTTGTGCCTCATGAACTCGGTCATCCCTACCTGCTCCCGAGGCTGATTGACCTGGGAAGCTGTTGCAGCCGATCCAGCAGTTTCCAAATGATTCATTACAGCCTGATGAATCTGGGCCATTACCGTATTCTGCTGTTGGATGGCAGTTGCCATCATCTCGATAGCCTTGGCAATCTGGCTCATCTCCGAAGAAGGTTGGGGAGGGGTAGAAGGTCTACGTGCCATCTCCTTCATTTTCAGATTTTGAAACTATAAGATTCCTATATTCCTTACAACTACAAGAATGAGATCGATAAGAAATGAATTCATTCAAGGGGGTAACAGCTAGACCTTACAAAGGTCAGCATCTCAAAATCATTAAGAATTTGAGCTCAACAACAGAGTCATAATGCTTATAACATCAAGCATAACACCAGCACAACTACTGGTATGCAGTCACCAATCCAATCAACCATTTTCAATCAATTACAAAGACACTCAAGAGAATGAGATAGCTCACACCAGAATTCAATATATGCTAAACATCAAACCTTTGGAATTAAGATTGAGACTCATCTCGATCCAGTTATGAGTGTGCACCCTCACTACTTTATCAAGACCTTCTCATTCTTAATACTAAGATTTTCAATTAGAACATATATTCACCAAAGCACACACAAAATTTCAATACAAAAACGTTTGAAAACCTTTCACTATAGTTATTATTTTAAACTCAAATAACTTTCATGAGCAGAAGAAACACAATGGATCCACAGCCCTCAGGTCATCCTAAGGACGAACTGCTCTGATACCATTAATGTAACATCCCGCCAAATTACTTTGAAAATAAATATAAAACGAAAATAAAGGTGACAAATAGATTGAAGTGAGCAAAATCTTTATATAAACTAAATAAGTTTCTCCTCACAGGGAGTTTAATACAAACGATCACTTCTCTACTAAAAACGTAAACGAAATACAATACAAAAGATAGATAGGCGATCTCCTGGTAAAAAGGGCGATCTCCTATAAGAAGGGCGATCTCCTTTCATAAAGCAGCAAGAGGGGCGATCACCCAACAGAAAAGAAAACAGGCGATCTCCTTCCAGCAACAATTTTCTAAAGAGCTCTACTTCCTGCAACATCATCTGCTCCCGTGTAAATTATACACGATCATTACAGGTTTCAGAAAAGGCCACAACACAAACGAAAACACAGGGTAAGCTAGACATTTAAAAAGAGTTTAAATAAGGATACTTAAAATAAAATCAAGGTAAACAATTTCAAGATATTCACGTAAAGTTATCAAGTTTCTCATACTCTTCACCTGATCACCCAGAAATCACACATTTCACAATATTCTCAAGAGTCATTCTATTTCACAAAACTGCATCAAGTGTCTATCAATTCAATGTTTCTCATTTCTCACGTCAGACTTCCACTGACTCATCACACAAGACACTTGACACTACTTCCGGAAGACTCATGCATTGACTAGACTCATAGATTCGCACCTGTCATACTGCCCACTGTGAAATCACACACATTCATAGGGTCGCCGTGAAATCACACACATTCACAAGCGTATAATGAATCTCAATATCATCACCATCCAAGCATGACAGGGTTAATCAACACAACAGGTCGAGCTCGTTCTGTTTCACACGACTCACCCATACGTATGAACCTCCTTCGACTCTTAATGCCTGAATAACTTCATCTATATGAATTCATTATCTCAGGAGAGTCAGGATATCATGACGAATCACCGGTCAATGCACATCCTACACGATCTTACACGGTATTTTCTTTCCTGAAAATACTATGCCTCGATCCCACATTCACCACATTCAACACATCACATAACACTTAAAGGAATGATTTCAATCACAGCAAAACTCAATCCAAGGTTCTTATTTTCGAATATCTCATTTAAATCTCAACAGTTTCAAAGCAACACCAAAAACAGAGAGTTTCGCAAACAACGCCAAAACCGGCGACCTGGTTCAAAACAGGGTATTTCGAAGTCTGCATTTAAAACCGGCGACCACGTCGCCCAACACATAGCACAGAGCATTTTACAAGGATGAAAACGAAAACCGGCGACCACGTCGCCCTCACTTCAGAAAATAGCTAAACTATGGCTTGTATTGAAAATGAAGTCTAGTTTCCCTTACCTGGACTTGCGCAAACACCTAGAGTTCCGAAACCCAACAAAGCTTGAAGAACGCCTTGGCTCTGTTTTTGCGTCTGGTTGAAGGACTTGCAGAGGACTGCCCAGGTGCTCTAATGGTGGCTGTCGCTCGTCGTACTCTCGTGTGAAGGTGCTAGAATCGCAGCGCGAAGGAGGCAACTGGAGGAGAAGGGAGGTAACTCACTCTTTCTCTCTTTGAAGGCTGCAACGTTTCTTTTTCTCCGCAGTGGGTTTTCTGCATCTTAAACCAACTTATCCACCAAAAGCAGCTGCCACCACCCACTCTGCAGAGAAGTCTGAGAACCACTGCTCTGAACAGTACTGCCACTGTTGTCGCTTGTGCATGCCAGCCACTGCTCTGAACAGTACGACCGCGAGTGTCTCCCGCGCATGCCAACATTCTGATGTCACTATTCTGAACCACCCTTTTTGTCTACGTGGCGTGCGTGCACTACGCTTCATGCTGTGAGTCTGGGTCTTACCTTCTCTGTGTGAAACTCGACGTCGCGCGATAACTTTCCACTGCTGACTCATCCTGGCGAACGACCGATGTCTCCTTCGCCCTGGAAGACGACCGATGTCTTCCTCTGGGAGACAACCGATGTCTTCCCTGGCGACGCCCTCATAACTCTCGCGCCTTGGCCACGTCCACATGCCTCGCGCCCTGGCAATGCCCGCATGCCTCGCGCCCTGGCAATGCCCGCATGCCTCGCGCGCCCGCGCGATGCCTGCATGCCTCTCGCGCCCGCGCGATGCCTGCATGCCTCTCGCGCCCGCGCGATGCCTGCATGCCTCTCGCGCCCGCGCGATGCATGCATGCCTCTCGCGCCCGCGCGATGCCTGCATCCCTCTCACGCCCTGGCGACGTCCACCTGGCGCTCATGTGTAGCAGGCGACCGGCGACCTCGTAGCCTTCTAAACTTAACTTTTTCCTCCCTTTCTATTCTAAATAAAAACATACTTAGAATTCATTTAAAATATAACTCTTTTATTCCAATTTAATTTTTCAGGTCCTTACACCTCCTCGTGCACCTAGTCTCTGGGCCCACCCGTTCTGGGAGTGCCTTCACTGTTCACGTGCCATGTATGTAGCTTCACTGGGAAAACCCTAGCTCTGGTGAGTACTCGTCCCCTCAGGACTCTACACCCAACTGTGCTCTCCCTGCTACCCGCATAGGCACTTCGTGATCCAGGCCTCTCCTTACCTCTAGGCATGTTTACTGATAACTGGTCTTCCCCCAAGGCCGATGTCACCTCGTCTTCACCCAAGGCCGATGTCACCTCGCCATACTCTGAGTGGCGATGACACCTCAGCCCATCCTGGTGGTCTGACGACTACTCACCCTTCCCTGTGGGGACGCGCTGATGACTAATCACCCTTCTCTCAGGGGACACACCGACGACTGATCACCCTCTTTGAGGGGAATGACTGATCACCCTTCTCTAAGGGAACACACAGATGACTGATCACCCTACTCTGAGGGAACATGTGGGACCCATCTGACGTGGTTCGCCCTTTACTACCTGTTCTCGGTGTCCGAGGACTGGTCGGTACAGGCACAACCCACCCAAGTTCAGTGGGAATGCTACCCCTGATCAAGCAGATCAGTGGGTCAGGGAGTTGGAGAAAATCTTTAGGGCGACCTCCTGCCCTGAAGAGAAGAAATTGGTATTCGCCACCTATCTGCTATCTGGAGAAGCCAAGTTCTGGTGGATGGGAGCTCAGCAGATGATGGAAGCCAGAGCTGATGTTTTAGACTGGGAGAGCTTCAGGGTGAGATTTCTAGAAAAATACTTCCCAGATAGTGCAAGGATTACGAAGGAAGCAGAATTCCTCAGATTGGAGCAGGGGGAGATGTCAGTGAATGCTTATGCTGCTCGGTTTGAGTACCTCGCCCGATTCTATACCCAGGCGACCTCTGAGGCCTGAAGGTGTAGGAAGTTTGAAGAAGGACTGAAGCATGAGCTGAAGAGGACCATAGCACCCATGTGCATAAGAGAATTTCACGCCTTAGTGGAGAAGGCGATGATGGTGGAGACCCTGGAGAAGAGTGACTCTCGGGTGATCAGGTCACACCCAGGGGGTTTTTCCAGTGGGAAGGCCAAGGTGCAGCAACAGCAGAATAAGCCTTATGCAAGACCTCCACAGCATAGGGTAGAAGCAGCACTGCCCCAGTTTCAGCAGCAACAGCCCTGGAAACTCGGATGTTTCCATTGTGGTGGACCACACACATCCAATGTGTGCCCCAAGAGAAATTCAGGGAGAAGATGCTACATCTGCCGAAAGACGGGACACCTTGCTAGAGAGTGTCCTAACGGGTATAGGGCGACTCAACCCAGTGGTTCCCAGCAGTTGAGGAATGAAGAGGACGTAAGCAGGATTCATGTGGTGAAAGATTTCATGGATGTATTTCCAGAAGAAATACCTGGACTACCTCCTAAGAGAGAAGGTTTCACGCAGAATGGGTGTTGTTTTGTTGATCGGGATTTGAAAGATGAGTGTGGGAATGGTGGGTTGAAGTTAAAGGCTCCTGAACTTGGCAAATGAGGATGCAGCTCAGTCTGTGAATGTAGAAGGGAAGGAGGTAATGGCTACGGATAAGAATAAGGATAAGCCATGTTATGATGGTGTTGATTTACTTCCGTTGAGTTCTTCTGGTGATGTTAGTGAATTGCAAAAAGTTGGATGTGGAAGCAAAACTTTCTGTGCCTTGTGTTTCTGATGGGATGGGATTTGCAGCTAATCCATTAGGTGGCAGTTGTGGTGATCAACATCTCGTTTCTGATCCTAGAAACAATGCTGCATCGTCAGCCGTAGCAACAAGTCCTCACCCTGAACACAGTGAGGGATTTATGATCTGTGTGTTGAATACTGAGCACCCTGAGATCCCATGCAATGCTAATATGGATGTATCCATTGGGATTCCTGAGTGAGCAGCTCTGAAATCCCAACCAGTTGATAAAGAGGTGGGCTTTTCATAATCTGCTATTAGTAATCAAAGAAAAAAAATAATAAAAAATGAACCAGATGGGCGCCTAAAGGAAGGAAGCCGTCCTCTTTCAGTCTTTTGCTGCTTTAAGATCGGTTCGACAAGAAACAGTGCCTAATGTGAATTCGAGCTACAAACCTGTCGTTTTTGAACTGAAAAGTGAAAATCCTGGAAGGAACTCTATCTCTGCAGTTTCTAGACAGAATAACAATGTGGATGCCAACCCAAGTCATGGCAAATCAGTTCGTGCCATTGATGGACATCTGAAATAAGAGGAATTAGAAGTTTAAGGATCAAATTTTGAGAGGGGTTTTCTGGTCTGCAAGTCTCTACTCCTACCAATGAAATGACAAAATGTGGACCAAAGCCTAATTTGTTCTTCCAGGTCGGTGCTAGAATAGAGGTACTTTGGCAAGATAGTGGCGTTCCCTCTTGAGTTTGAATCAGCAGTGGATGCCTGGTGGTATGATGGATGGTGGGAAGGTGTTGTAACTGCAGCTAATGTCAGTGGTAGATGGATCCTCGTCAGATTGCTCTGCCTTAGAAAGTGAATCATCATCCATCCCTAAAGTTGAAGTTGCTAAGAAGGTGAGCAAGAATCGTTTGGTTGGGAAACCCCGGTGGATCTGGAAAATATGAAGGGAATAACTTTGAGGGAGCCACTCTATGTCGCTCATGAGGACAAGGGTAACAACTCTGGTGGTGGCTGTGATGACGAAGCTGACAAGGCTGTGAAGACACTTCTGGCCTTAAATGAACACAAGGAAAATAACTCTTGTAGAGGCAGTGATGATGTTGACAATGAGGAGAAGACCTTTGGAGTTTGTAGTTGGAGATCATGTATTTATGAAAGTGACACCGACCAAGGGTGTAGGATGAGCTATCAGATCAAAGGAGTTGTCTCCTAAGTTTGTTGGACCATATCAGATCTTAAGGAGGATCGGTCCAGTGGCTTATGAAATCGCCCTACCTCCCCAATTAGCAAATCGGCATAATGTCTTTCACGTGTTGGAAGTGGACGCTGTGCAGATCAGGGATGACTTGTCGTTTGAAGCGAAACCAGTCAGGATTGACGATCAACAGAGTAAGCAGCTCAGAGGCAAGACCATCAACATGGTGAAGGTGGTGTGGGATGACAGATCGGGTGATTCAACTTGGGAATTAGAAGAAACCATGAGAGAAGCCTATCCCTACCTCTTTTCCTTGTAATTCAATTTTCGAGGACGAAAATTTTTCTTGTTGGGGAGAATGTAAGGACCTAGAAACTTTAATTGGAATGAAAGTGTTATATATAAATAATTTCAGAAGATGTTATTATTTAAAATACAAAGAGTTGGTAATAGAAGTTTCGTAGTAGTCGGACCTCGGACGTCGCCCAAGGTCTGGGGTCAGCTGGTAGAGGTCGGTCGGCTGACCATTGTATTAACCAAGTAGTCAGGTGCGATGACTTTATCGTGAGGTAATCACGTGGGTGTGCTCGAGGAAGACATGTGGATCAAGAAGAGTAAAGGAAGAAAAGTGTAGCTTAGAAGTCTACGAGATCGCCGTTGTTCAAGACGGAGGCGATCTCCGACTTCTCTGGCACAAATCGCCTGTCGCCTAGAGGACACATGATCGCCAATCGCCTATGGTGTACGTGATCGACAGGAGTGCACTTAGTATGTGGTCAAGATACTGGATCAACCATAGTGGGTTCCAAAAACCACGCGTATCAAGGTGTGGGTTAAGCCTTAGATACGCTGTGCATGCGAAGCTCTATGCTTGAGCATAAGAAATCTTCCTTAGTGTTGCATGCATGGGCGCACGAGGAGTAGTGCTGATCTATTCTTGGAAATGTGAAGCTACCAACGTCACCAAGTCATGTGGAGGTGATACCTTGGACGTAACATAGTGGGATGAAGAACCTTCAGCAAGGCGTGGCGATGTGTCATCAGTCATCACCAGGGCGAGAGACACGCGGGCATCGCCAGGATGAGACACATTGGTCGTCTTCCAGGGAGAGACATCGGTCGTCTTCCAGGGAGGGACATCAGTCATCTTCCAGGGAGATACATCGGTCGTCTTCCAGGGAGATACATCGGTCGTCTTCCAGGGAGAGACATCGTTCGTCCGCCAGGATGAGACATCGGTGGATAGTCATCGCGCGAGCAATCATCGGTGGAAGGTTATCACGCGATGTCGTGTTTCACACAGATAAGGTGGGACCCAGGCTCCCAGCATGAGACGTCTTGCATGCGCGACACGTAGACAAAAAGGGTGTTTCAGAATAGTAGCATCAGAGAGTTGGTATGCACAGAGACCCACGTGGCCATACTGTTCAAGGAAGTGTGCACGCAAGCTTTCCTGCAGAGTGGGTACTGGCAGCGGCATTTGTGGACAAGTTGGTTTAGATTCAAAAACTCACTTCTGAGAGGCAAAGAACGTTGCTGTGGTTCAAGAGTGACAGAGTGAGTTTACCTTCATCCTCCTCTTTTCTCTCCTTCACGCTGCGATTCAGGCATCCTCAAGCACCAGTACGACGAGCGACGACTGCCCTTGGACTCCTGGGAAGTTCTCTGCGAGTTTTCCGATCAGGACGCTAAAACAGAGTTCGGGTATCCTTAAGTTCGGTGGGTTAGAGCTCGTAGTGAGATTTTACGCAAGTCCAAGTAAGGGAAGCTAGCCTTATTTCCAACAAAAACCTTAAGTTAGATGATTTTGATGATGGGGCGACGTGGTCGCCGGTTTTCAACTGTTATTGCATAATCCCCTGTTTTTGGATGTGATCGTCGGTTTTAATGTTGTTTTCGAACTCCCCTGTTTTAGTGTCGCTTTGAACTTGTTGAGATTGAAATGAAAAATGTATATGCTATTCGAAAACCTGAACGGTGGTATGCTTGTTTTTGTGAGTGGGGTTGTTTAAGAAAAGATTCAAAGTATTCTATGATGGAATTGTTCTTTATGTGTGGTATGATGTATGGAATGTGGTGAATGTGGGATCAAGGCATAGTATTTTCAGGAAAGAAAATACCATGTAAGATCGTGTAGAGTGTGCATTGACCAGTGATTCGTTTATTATGAGATATCCTGACTCTCCTGATATAATGGAATCATATAGATGAAGTTATTCAGGCGTTGAGAGTCGAAGGAGGTTCATATGTATGGGTGAGTTGTTTGAAAGAGAACGAGCTTGACCTGTTGTATGGATTAACCCTGTCATGCTAGGATAGTGATGATATTGAGATTCATTTATACGCTTGTGAATGTGTGTGATTTCACAGCGACCCTGTGAATGTGTGTGATTTCACAGTGGTGCAGTATGACAGGTGCAGATCTCTGAGTCTAGTCAATGCACGTGTCTTCCGGAAGTAGTGTCAAGTGTCTATGTATGATGAGTCAGTGGAAGTCTGACGTGAGAAATGAGAAACATTGAAATTGATAGACACTTGATGGATTATGTGAATTGAATGACTCTTGAGGAAATTGTGAAATATGTGATTACTTGATGGTCATGTGAAGGGAATGAGAAAGTTGATGGTTTTTACGTGGGTGTCTTAAATTTGTTTTATCTTGATTTTAGAGTTTCATATCTAAATTCTCTTTAAAACATCTAGCTTACCCTGCGTTTTTGTTTTGTGGATGTTTTCTTAAACCTATGATGATCGTGTATAATTTACACAGGAGCAGATGATGTTGCAGGAAGTAGAGCTCCTCAGTGAGTGGTCGCCGGAAGGAGATCGCCTGTTTTCTGTTTCTGTTAGGAGATCGTGTAAGGACCTAGAAACTTTAATAGGAATAAAAGTGTTATATTTAAATAATTTCAGAAAAATGTTATTATTTAAAATACAAAGAGTTGGTAAATGAAGTTTCGTAGTAGCAGACATCGGACGTCGCCCATGATCTGGGGTAAGCTAGTAGAGGTCGGTCGGATGACATGTGGACCAAGAAGAGTAAAGGAGGAAAAAGTGTAACTAAGAAGTCTTCTGCAAGATCGCCGTTAGTGAAGACGGAGGCGATCTCCGACTCCTCTGGCACATAATCGCCTGTCGCCTAGAGGAGACATGAGCGCCAATCGCCTAGAGTGTACGTGATCGGCGGGAATGCACGTAGTATGTGGTCAAGATACTGGATCAACCAGAGTGGGTTCCAACAACCACGCGTATCAAGGTGTGGGTTAAGCCTTAGATACGCTGTGCATGCGAAGCTCTACGCTTGAGCAAAAGAGATCACCCTTAGTGTTGCATGCATGGGAGCACGAGGAGTGGTGCTGATCTACTCTTGGAAATGTGAAGCTACCGACGTCACCGAGTCATGTGGAGATGATACCTTGGACGTAACATAGTAGAATGAAGAACCTTCAGGAAGGCGTGGCGATGTGTCGTCGGACATCGCCAGGTGAGAGGCATGCAGGCATCGCCAGGGCACAAGGGGCATGCGGGCATCGCCAGGGCGCGAGGCATGCGGGGTGAGTCTTCGCGCGGGAGATCATCGGTGGATTGTCTTCGCGCGAGAGGTCATCGGTGGAGAGTCTTCGCGCGAGTGGTCATCGGTGGAGAGTCTTTGCGCGAGAGGTCATCGGTGGAGAGTCTTCGCGCGAGAGGTCATCGGTGGAGAGTCTTCGCGCGAGAGGTCATCGGTGGAGAGTCTTCGCGCGAGAGGTCATCGGTGGATAGTCTTCGCGCGAGATGTCATCGGTGGATAGCCTTCGCGCGAAAGGACATCGGTGGATAGCCTTCGCGCGAGAGGTCATCGGTGGATAGTCTTCGCGCCAGCGGTTCGGTGGAAGGTTATCGCGCGATGTCGAGCTTCACACAGAGAAGGTGGGACCCAGACTCCCAGCATGAAACTTCCTGCACGCGCGCCACGTAGAAAAAAAGGGTGGTTCAGAATAGTGACATCAGAATGTTGGCATGCGCAAGAGACACTCGCGGTCGTACTGTTCAGGGCAGTGGTTGGCATGCAGAAGAGACAACAGTGGTCGTACTGTTCAGGGCAGTGGTTGGCATGCGCAAGAGACAAACATGGTCGTACTGTTCAAAGAAACGTACACTCAGACTTCTCTGCAGAGTGGGTGGTGGCAGCTGCTTTTGTGGACAAGCTGGTTTAAGATGCAAAAACCCACTTCTGAGAGAGGGGAACGTTGCAGTTGTTCAAAGAGCGAAAGAGTGAGTTTACCTCCCTTCTCCATTCTCTCCTTCGCGCTGCGATTCTGGCACCTTCACACAAGAGTACGACGAGCGACGGCCACCATTAGAGCACCTGGGAGGTTCTCTGCAAGTCCTTCAAACCAGACGCAAAAACAGAGCCAAGGCATTCTTTAAGCTTCGTTGGGTTTCGGAGCCCCTGGTGTTTTGCGCAAGTCCAGGTAAGGGAAGCTAGCCTTCATTTTCAATACAAGCCATAGATTAGCTGTTTCTGAAGTGAGGGCGACGTGGTCGCCGGCTTCGTTTTCATCTTCGTGAATGCTCTGTTCTATGTGTATGGGCGACGGGGTCGCCGGTTTTAAATACAGACTTCGAAATACCTTGTTTTTGAACCAGATCGCCGGTTTTGGCTCTGTTTTACGAACTCCCCGTTTTTTGTGTTGTTTTGAAACTGTTTGAGATGTAAATGTGATATTCGAAAACATGAAGCTTGGAGTGAGTTTTGCTGTGATTGAAATCATTCATTTAAGTGTGGCATGATGTGTTGAATGTTGTGAATGTGAGATCAAGGCATAGTATTTTCAGGAAAGAAAATACCGTGTAAGATCGTGTAGGATGTGCATTGACCGGTGATTCGTTATGATATCCTGACTCTCCTGATATAATGGAATCATATAGATGAAGTTATTCGGGCGTTGAGAGTCGAAGGAGGTTCATACGTATGGGTGAGTTGTTCAAAAGGGAACGAGCTCGACCTGTTGTGTGGATTAACCCTGTCATGCTTGGATGGTGATGATATTGAGATTCATTATACGCTTTTGAATGTGTGTGATTTCACGGAGACCCTGTGAATGTGAGTGATTTCACAGTGGGCAGTATGACAGGTGCAAATACACGAGTCTAGTCAAAGCATGAGTCTTCCGGAAGTAGTGTCAAGTGTCTTGTATGCTGAGTCAGTGTAGTCTGATGTGTGAAATGAGGAACTTTGAAATTTGATAGACACTTGATGCATGATGTGAAATAGAACGACTCTTGAAAAGCTTGTGAAATGTGTGATTCCTTGGCGATCAGGTGAAGGGAATGAGCAACTCTATAGTTTTACGTGGATATCTTGAAATTGTTTTATCTTGATTTTAATGTTCTTGTTTAAACTCTCTTTAAAATATCTAGCTTACCCTGCGTGTTTTGCTCTATGGCTGTTTTTCTCTTAAAACTGTGATGATCGTGTAATTTTTACACGGGAGCAGATGATCTTCCAGGAAGTAGAGCTCCTTAGTGAGTGGTCGCCGGGGAAGAGATCGCCTGGTTCTATCTCTTGGTGGTGATCGCCGGATTTATGTCCTGATAGCAGATCGCCTGTTTTGGGGTCTTCTGTTAGGAGATCGCCGGTTTATGTATGGAGACCGCCGTTTTCGTTGTATTTGATTGATTTCGTTAAGTTTTGAAAAACATTTGACTGGTTATGTATTAAACTCCCTGTGAGGAGCAACTTCATTACTTATATATATAATGTTCTCTTCAACATTATTTGTTTACCTTTATTTTCATTATATAAACATGAATAGTATTTTGGCGGGATGTTACAGATCGCCTGTTTTCTGTTTCTGTTAGGAGATCGCCTGTTTTTCTATTTTGCTATATTTTGTTTAAGTTTGAAAACTGACTAGATATGTATTAAACTCCCTGTGAGGAGAAATTTCATTATATATATATATGTTCACTTTTGATCTGGTCGGTCATCGGTTGTCTATGACGTCAGCAGCTGATGACGACGTGGGTCAGTCGCAGAGTGACGCGTGGCACGAGAAAGCAGATGAACCAGGGTGGAGATCGTTCAAAAACGGCGATCAGTGGTTAGCTACCGAGTGACCACCACCAGAAGATCGGTTCCTACTTGAGCGCCTGGAAGCAGAGCGCGAGAAGTGACGAAGCACCGATCAGTCATCGGTGCGTGCAGAGTGATCTGTCATCGGTGCATGCATTGTGATCAGTCATCGGTGCATGCAGAGTGATCAGTCGTCGGGGGTTCCTTGTCAACACGTGTTAAACTGGGACCCAGGCTCCCAACGAGAACGTTACTCAAGGACCTCGCCTGATTCCATAAGCAGAGCACGAGGACGTGAAGGAGCACATCGGTCATCGGTGTGTGTTGAGGTGACATCGGCCGCGCGATGTGAACAACGCAATCGATGATCAGTAAAGCGCCCAGAGGCAGTGAATGGCCTTAGTCGCGAGACGACCACGCATGAAGATGAGAAGACGCAGTTAAGTGCAGAATCCTGCTGGGACGAGAACCCATCAAGGTTAGAGTCTCCCAATGGGGTTGCATGTCTGCCACGTGGATGGTGAAGATGTTCCCAGAGAATAGGTAGGGCAGATAGGCACAAAAGTCGAGGGGTGCAGAGGTACCCACGCGGCCTCCCCTGTCAGACTTGGCACTCAAGTGAAGAAGGCTGGCACGCAAGGTAGCCCTGGGGAGTGGAAACGACAGTGCAGAGTAATTAAGTGGCCCTAGAGGTAGCCTGTAGGGGCTACGCGGGTTTATATGAGGAAGAAGAACACCAAACCAGGTATGCAATCTTTACCTCAGTATACACAACACAAATCCTAGAGCACTCAGTTTTCGAATCAAAGAGGACTGAGGGCACACACACACGGTCTCACACAGAGAGATCTAGGAGAGACTTTTTGGTGTTCCCGTTGCCTGACTTGAGCGTCGGAGCTACAACGGCCGCCAGAGGCGCCGTCTGTGTGTTTTGCAGGCACCGTTCGGAGTCCCGTCGAAGGTTCCTGGAGCCTCCTTGCAGAACGCACAGCAGTTAGAAAGTCAAACAAAGGAGTGACGAGGCATTCTCCCCACGCTCGAGTCAAGTGGCCGGATCAACTTTGATATTATTGTTTCACCTTTATTTTATTATATAAAAATGAACAATATTTTGAGGGGCGTTACACTCTAGGTTAGACACTTTGATCTTCATCTTCACCTTTCTCCAAGTGATTTGGCCTAACCTATCACTCTCCATACCTTTCATGCACCTACAAGGAACCCATAGCTCTATATGAGCCATCCTTGACCCATATCATCCATAGCTTCCACCACCTTTTTACCTCATATTTCAAGAAGAACAAATGGTCATGAAGAACAACCCATCACCTTCCAAGGCCTCCAACTCTTGGGTAGACTTGAGCATGCGTTGGAGGAAGGGGGCCAGAGTGGTGGGGGGTGTAAGGACCTGTAAAATTGAATTGGAATGAAAGTGGTATATTTAAATAATTCCAGAAGATGTTATTATTTAAAATACAAAGAGCTGGTAAATGAAGTTTCGTAGTAGTCGGACCTCGGACGTCGCCCAAGATCTGGGGTCAGCTGGTAGAGGTCGGTCGGATGACGTGTGGATCAAGAAGAGTAAAGGAAGAAAAGTGTAGTTTAGTAGTACATGATCGCCGGTCGCCTGCTACACATGAGCGCCAGGGCGCGAGAGGCGTGCGGGCATCGCCAGGGCGCGAGGCATGTGGACGTGGCCAGGGCGCGAGAGGCATGCGGGCATCGCCCGGGCGCGAGGCATGTGGACGTGGCCAGGGCGCGAGAGGCATGCGGGCATCGCCAGGGCGCGAGGCATGCGGGCGTTGCCAGGGCGCGAGAGGCATGCGGGCATCGCCAGGGCGCGAGGCATGAGGGCGTCGCCAGGGATAGACATCGGTCGTCTCCCAAGAGAGTCATCGGTCGTCTTCCAGGGCGAGGGAGACATCGGTCGTCTTCCAGGGCGAGGGAGACATCGGTCGTTCGCCAGGATGAGTCAGCGGTGGAAAGTTATCGCGCGACATCGAGTTTCACACAGAGTAAAGTGGGACCCAGACTCCCAGCATGAAACGTCCTGCACGCGCGCCACGTAGACAAAAAGGGTGGTTCAGAATAGTGACATCAGAAAGTTGGCATGCGCAAGAGACACTCGCGGTCGTACTGTTCAGAGCAGTGGTTGGCATGCACAAGCGACAATAGTGGTCGTACTGTTCAGAGCAGTGGTTGGCATGCACAAGCGACAACAGTGGTCGTACTGTTCAGAGCAGTGGTTCTCAGGCTTTCCTGCAGAAGGGGTGGCAGCAGCAGCATACGTGGACAGGTAAGCTGGGATTCAAAAGCCACTGCGGGAAGGCAAAGAGCATTACAGACGCAAGAGTGTTAGAGTGAGTGCAAACTTCCTCCCTCCCTTCTTCTCTCCTTTGCGCTGCAACTCAGGCAACCTCCAGCACCTGTGCGACGAGCGACGATAGCCCTTGGAGCACCTGGGAGTTTCTCTGCAAGTTCTACCAACCAGGCACTGAAAACAGAGCTAAGGCATCCTTCAAGCTCGGTGGGTTTGAGCTCTCGGTGTTTTGCGCAAGTCCAGGTAAGGGAAGCTAGCCTTCATTTTCAATACAAGCCATAGATTAGCTGTTTCTGGAGTAAGGGCGACGTGGTCGCCGGTTTTCGTTCTCATCTTCGTGAATGCTCTGTTCTATGTGTTTGGGCGACGTGGTCGCCGGTTTTGTATACAGACTTCGAAATACCCTGTTTTTGAACCAGATCGCCGGTTTTGGCGTTGTTTGCGAACTCCCTGTTTTTGATGTTGTTTGAAGCTGCTTTGGATTTAAATGTGATATACATGTGATATTCGAAAATATGAACCTTTGAAATGACTGTTGCTATGATTGAAATCATTCTTTGAGTGGTATGGTGTGTGGAATGTCGTGAATGTGGGTCAAGACATAGTATTTTCAGGAAAGAAAATACCGTGTTGAGATTTGGTTGTGAAGTGTATTGATCTGTAAGTATCCTGTGAATGGGGCGATCCTGACTCTGCTGAGATAATGGAATCACATAGAGGAAGTTACTCAGTTGGTGAGAGTCGAAGGAGGTTCATATGAATGGGTGAGTCGTGTGAAACAGAACGAGCTCGGCCTGTCTTATGGATTTACCCTGTCATACTGTGAGAGTGATGAATTGAGACCGAGATTGTGTTGATGCGCATGGCTGTGGAATCATTATAGCCAATGAAGTATGACAGGTGCA
Source organism: Phaseolus lunatus (assembly GCA_013389735.1). NCBI lineage: Eukaryota > Viridiplantae > Streptophyta > Magnoliopsida > Fabales > Fabaceae > Phaseolus > Phaseolus lunatus. The sequence goes on along the minus strand of CM023867.1, from coordinate 30,328,596 downwards.
TGTCCCTGGATGCTAGGTTCAACGCACGAGTCTTCCGGAAGTGGAGTCAAGTGTCTTGTGTGATGAGTCAGTGAAGTCTGACGTGAGAAATGAGAAACTTTGAATTGATAGACACTTGATAGATGTTGTGATTTTAATGACCTTCGAGGAATCGTGAGATATGTGTTTAGTTGATGGTTTACGTAGATATCTTGAATTTGTTTTACCTTGATTTTAAAGTTCATATCTAACTCTTTTTAAATGTCTAGCTTACCCTGTGTTTTCTTGGTGTTGTGTTCGGCCTTTTCTTAAACCTGTAATGATCGTGTATAATTTACACGGGAGCAGATGATGTTGTAGGAAGTAGAGCTCCTTAGTGAATTGTCGCTGGAAGGAGATCGCCTGTTTTCAATTTCCGTTGCCTTTTGCTGCTTTCTGATAGGAGATCGCCTATATGATAGGAGATCGCCCTTCTGTCAGGAGATCGCCTATCTTTCTATTGTATTGTAATTTGTTTATGTTTTAATGGAAAAGTGATCGTATTTGTATTAAACTCCCTGGGAGGAGAAACTTTATTTACGTATATATAATTTTATTCACTTCAATCTATTTGTTACTTTAATTTTTATTATATAAATATGTATAGTATTTTGGCGGGATGTTACAGGGGGGCTCAGCGATGCGCCTGCAGGAGCGCTTTCTCCGCATCCTTTAGGCTCTGCAGTAGGTGGGGGAGAAGAGGCGCTTGGAGGATGATCCCTGAATGATGGGCACCCTCGCCTTTAGAATCAGAAGCCACCTGGGCGGCCTTCCGCTTCCTCTTGAAGACCAACCCCGAGTGGGTGCCCTCATCATCAGATGGAGGGGCCTCGACTACCACCATTGCACCTTGGGGCTGGGGGCAGGGAGCTGAGCAGGGGCCGCGACAGCGAGATGGGTGGCGGCAAGAGGAGCGGCGGTTGTTTGATCGTCGGCGGTAGAAGAGTTGGTTTGGACTGATCGGGAAGGGCCTACAACACCCTTCTTGGCAGCACGGGCAGCCAACTGCTTCCTCCTTTCAGCGTCGATAGTCATTTTTGTCGTAAACAAGAAAACAAAGGAAAGCTCGAGTCAACAATAGTTAACACACACAAGTGGTTGAAAGCCTAGAAGAAAAAGGTAAGCAGAAACAAAGTAAGAGCAAGCAAATACCTATGTAACCCCGCAAGGTTTTGAGGTGGTACTCATTTTTTATGACCTCAGCGCTGCTGAATGCCGCTTCGAGGCCAGACAGGAACTCACACACCTCCCTGTCTGGAGGGTGCAAGTCTGTTAAGGCCCTAGGTTTGGCCAGGTTAGGGTTTTCCACCCAATAAAGGGGAAACCCATCCAAGAGTGTGGGGTCGGTGGCGCCATAATAAATCTTGAAGAATTTGCCCTTGAACCCTTTATAGGATTGTTGGAAGAGGGTTAATAGTGCTCTTCCAGCGACCCCATTGATGCTGACCCAGAAGTTTTTCCTCGGACTCTTGGCCTTGAAGAAGTACAGGAAGGAGTCTACAGAGGGTAGGCGCCCGAAATAGTTGCAGAGGACGGCGAAGGCCCTTACGAAGGCCCAGCCGTTGGGATGAAGCTGAGCGGGGGCAACGTTCATTTTAGTCAGCAGCGCCCGCTCAAAGCCACTGAAGGGGAGCCACAGGCACACCCTCTAGAAGACGGTGGAGTAGATGAAGCAGAAGGGGGCCTCCTGAACCGAAGCCTCGTCGCAGCAGACATGCTCGCCCACCTTGTAGGGGACCACTCCCACGTACTTATCGTCCTCCTTCCCGAAGACGTTGGAGGTGTGGCTGGCCTTGTTCCTCACCTCCTTTTTCCTATAGTCTACTATGGCTTTGGAGGTGGTGAACTCGGACACCTCCTTCAGGAGCCCTTCGGGAGAACAGGGGTACAAAGACTGGTAGAAGTCAGAATGGGGCCCTAGGACTACTTGGCGAACAGGGGGCTGGGAGGAATTTGAATCAACCCCGGAGTGGGAGGAAGTAAAGTGATCCATTTGAGAGTGATGAAGCCTAAAACACACAAAAAAAAAAGGAAAAAGACAGACTCAAAAGGGGAACAGAACAAACGCATTTCAAAAGAAGTGTCGTGACGGGAATGTAAGGCACGACGAGATGAGATGAGCAGAAAACATAAACAGTCCCAGGCAGTTATAAATTCATTGAAAGGCATCGCAATAGCAAAGGGAAAACATAAATGGTGAAAAGAACGTATCTTTAGTAGATTCTGGGTGAAGTCGATGAAGGATTGAGAGAGTAGGAGAGCGCTCGAAGAACAAAGAGCTTTTTTGAAAGGATGAAATGCGAAGGAATGAAACAGTGAGGAGCGTAGGAGGCAAAGGGTTAATGTATAGGGGAAGCGCGAAACGACAATGCGCCCTAGCCGTTAGATTGCCATGTGTACACTCCAGGGAAAGTATGGTGAAATGTCACCTCGAAGCACTGTACGCATCCCATCACTCAGTCTCGCCGCAGTGCCATGTAGGGCAGCGCCACGTAGGTCGATAGGTCGAGCAGTAAGGTTTCTCGCTGAAACGAGTTCCAGCTCGAGCCTAGGGGGCTTGTGTAGTAGCTAGACCTCGGATGTCGACACATGGTTGAGAGGTCGGCACAGGAGAGGTCGACATGGTAGGGCCCACAGAGGGGCCCACAAAATTACACGTGTCAAGGCGCAAAACCAGATTCACAGATACGCCATGAATGCAGGATGTGTTCAAGACGTAAGGTTCTAACACAATAGATTTATCCTTAGAAATGCATGTAAGGCACGTGAAGGTTTGGAGACACATGAGTTATTAAGTTATTGGCTAAGTTTAGGTTGGCGACGCTAGGATAAGCACCGAAACCCTAGCGGCCACACCTTAAGCTGTACACTCCAGGAAAGGAATGTCCCCATGAGAGTTGCACTCTATGAAAGGAATGTTGCCACGAGATTGCACAGAGATTGTGCGTTAGGATCCCAAAAGGGTAACCCTAAATTCCCTAGAGACAATGCTTGGACAAGGGCATGTATGCGGCAGGTAACCTAAAACAGCTATATAATGAGGTAACGCCCAAGGTAAATGCAGGTTCACACAAAAACACAGTTCTTTGCAAGCTTAGAGTTTCTTACACACTCTTGGCTTGAGATATCTTAGTTGTTTGATGTTTCTTGCCCTGTACTGACTTGACCGTCAGAGTGCAATTATAGGTAGGGCCTCCTCTGTTTCAACGGAGCCACAGATCTACCACGAGATAGAAGGACCCACCGTCTACCTAAGAGTCAATGACGACCGAGTCAACCGGCGAGAACACTATAGATTTTTCATAAGTCATACTACAAATTTTAAAATTCAAGATATTTAACCACGAAGACAACCAAGGGCATGATAAACAAAAAACATATGTCCATAGTCAACAAGCATGTGATAAAAGAAAAATTGTTTTTCAAAATAAAGTTACAACCAAAATGTATTTAAAAGTAAACATAGAAGTTAAGAGTCCCCAATTAGCTTGTTGTCTACCACAGACTTGCAGGCGTTAATTGAAGACAAGTCAATTGTTGGGTGGACAACGACAATTTGCCCCAAGGCCATGTCAAACCCAGCTGCAAAAGATTTAACAACGTCATCCTCAAGAAGTTCTATTTTGGCACCTTGCTCATCATAACTCCTCTATTTTTCCACACCATCCTTCGTGACCTGGGACACTTAGGTCTCCAGGTCGGCCTTGTTCCATGTTAATTGATCGACACTTGCTCGGAGACAATCTACTTTGATGGTTTCTGCTATCAATCGGTCGATTTCTTTTTGTGATTCAGCCAATCGTTGTTTCAACCTTTGAATCTCTAAGGCATCCTCTTTTGTTTTAGCCTTCGCCATGCATACCAGTGCGGTAGCCCGACTGAGCAGATTTTTGGTTTCTTTACAGAGTAGGTTGTGTCTTGACTTTTTAGCCTTGAAATGTCCTTTTCCAATAGGTACTGGGTTTTGTTGTGAGAAGACATGTCAAAGCTAGTGTATTGACCAAGTAGTCAGGTGTGATGACGTAATTGTGAGGTAATCCTATGGGCGTGCTTGAGGAGGACACGTGGATCAAGAAGAGTAAGAGAAAGGAAAGTGTAGCTTAGAAGTCGATGAGATTGTCGTTTGTTGAAGAAGGCGGCGGTCTCCGATTTCTCTCGTATGTAATCAGTAATTGCCTAGATTGCACATGATCGCCGTGTGTGAAGATTAGGAGATCAGGTGGTCAACAAGTCGCCGAAAGGAGCACATTGCCGAGTATTTGAGAAAACTTGGTAAGCACTTATTATATGGTCTAAATACAGAAGATAAGTGGCATGTCTGCCGCCAAAGTAGAGAAGATAAGTGGCATATCTGCCACCATGTGTAGTGTGAGCCGTGATACCCAGTGTTAACCAGCTCACCATGTTAAGGTTGTGCCCAGAGTAGCCTGTGCACTAAGCTACTCCCTGTGTGGATAACTTAGTCGCAGGAGCAAAGTGAAAGTAACGTTTCAGCTGCAGGTACTCCAGATGGTGACACGTGTATGACCAGATGTTATCCACGTGTCAAGAGGAATAACCGTCATGAGAGAGAAAGACTCAGGTATATATATATATATAATTCTTAACAGAATTCAAGGGACGGGTTTTTTTGATTTGTGGGGATTCACTTACACACGGTTCTGAGTTTTCTTTGAAATTATTTGTTGATTCGATCACTGACTTGAGCATCGGAGCTCAACCAGCCGCAGAGGCGCCATACTGTTCTTTCAGATCTCTTTGAGGATTATCAGGTGAAGGTCATCGGTGTACTTGGCGTGAAGCTGGAGAGGATGAGGTTTGAAAAGGAGAAGTTCTAACGCTTTGGTCAAGAGGATGGATCAGCTAGTATCCCAAAAACTTGGCATACTCTTCTCATTAGCAACAATGCTCGGGGTGACTAGTCTCTAAGATTTCCACCTCAGGCCCTCAGATATCAAAAATTGAGTGTTGCAAATGGATCGGACCTTTGGTCCTTTTTCTCTTGAAGCCCACCCCTGACAGCATGCATTCGTGATGTGAGTTCATTATGAACCTTTCTTGGTTTGGGTTGAGTTGATATAGGTTTCATTGTATTCATGACACTTTCAAGAATTAGGATCAAAATTCTAAAGAGCAATTAATAGAGTTTCTACTCAAGAAAACAAAGGTTCATACTAAAAACACATGAATAGGTAACTTGTAGTGTAAGATAACAATGGAATATGAATGGGTAATTCAAGAACAGTACCAAACTTCAAAGGAAACACAAGAACAACATAAGAACACCAAGAACAAGTGAAAATACTGATTGAAATTCAATAGGAGTTAGAAAATCACCAAGAAATTCATCAAAGAACAAAAACCCATGGATGGAAAACAAGAACAACACATGTATATGGAAACCCATGGTTTGGGCGAAATTAAAACAGAAAGAAAACAAGGAAATAAACCAACAAAGTGCAGAACAATGGCAGCAAATGAAAGGAAACAACTCATGGAAAAGATTGAACCGATTAAAAATGGAAAACCTACAAGAAAACACAAATGGGTATTTTTAGAAGATGAATAGAAATGACTTATGTGGTTGTAGCCTTTTGGAGATGTGATTCACGCCACTTGGAGGGTGGTTCTTCCAAGATGAGTGGGTGGTGCCGCCACTCGAGAGTCTCCAAAGCTCACAAGATAAGACATGAAGGAGAAGAAGAGACAAGTCTCACAAACTCACTCTCTCTCAATTTCAAGATAGTTTCTTTTCTTCTAACTTTCAACTTTTTTTTATTCAAAGTACCAAGCACCCCTATTTATAATGGAGAGGACTGGTCATGTTACAAAGGGGAAGGAGTGGGAAGAGTCACTCTTCTAGCTCCTTCTAGTGCCTAAGAGAGAAAGGAGTAGAAAAGTCACTTTTTCCACTTTTTCCTAAAGAAAGTGCCTAAAATGCCTTACATTTAGAGGTTTCTTTTGGTTTTCCTCTTTGGCATACTCCTAAGGATATTTCTATATTATTTACAAATTTATACAAGAGTATTTACAAAGATTTATTTATACTACTATCTTTTGAATTTTCAAGAGAACCCAAACTGTTCTACTTTTTAAGAAGACTAGTAAGAAGAATTTTAAATGCTTGGGTGGATGACCTCTTCCTCCGTTAGTAAAATCCTCTTCTACTTGATCTCCATCAATTCGTCCGTGTCGAATTGAATCCGAACTGGTCCTGGGTGGCTAGACTGGCTACCAAGGTAGCTTTCGCCGCGCGCATCCTCTTCAAGCGTTTGGTAAACTCCTATTTGTTGAACAAGGATAGTGATGGAGTGTGTACCTTCATCCGAATTGTTGAAATTGAGATTGAATTGTGGCAGAAGCTATGGATTGTTGCAGATCAAGGAACTCCTAAGAGTTGTGGTTTCCTTGGAGGTGAATGCTAGGTGTGGAGAGTGAGTGGCGAGGCCATCTCACTTGGACTAGGTGGAGTATGAAGACTAAAAGGTCTATCCTAAAGTGGTAGGAGACAATGAGTGAAATTGGCACAAGTTTGGTAGCAATTCACTCTTCAATTAATCTTCTCATTACATGAACCAAGCACCTCCTTATATAGCATTAGAGGGCTGGATTTGAACAAGAGAAAAAGGTGGGAAATTCAAATGCAAATGGTTTGAATTTGGCGCCTAAAGTGAGCTCACATGGAAGGCATGAGTAGGTGTGTATTGTGTGCTCTCCATGGGCTGCCACATAACCGGCCTTGATTAAATTAGGTGTTTTAGAAACCCTAATTTAATCTAGGTTGGTTTTTAGATGCCAAATTTCAACCTAAGAAAATTACAAATAAAATTCCTATTCTAATTTTGACAAGAAAATAAATTCTACTCTATGCTAGAGTTATGACATTTTGTAACATATTTAGGAAGGTTTCTCTACCATCAGTAGTAGTATCCCAGTCCTCCTGAATCTTCTTTTCCATAGCTCTAGTGGTTGACCTTGATCTTCTAGTTGTTGGGCTTGTGCTTGGGCGTTTTCAATCATCCCCTCCCTCTTGAAAAGGATTTGTCCTCAAATCCAATGTTTCTGCCTCTTATTCTTCATTACCTTATTTGTGTGTGGCTGGAGGCTCTACCATCATCCCCTCCTTCTTGAGAGAATCTATTCTCAGATCTATAGGGTTGATCTCAAACAGCAACCTTATTCCTACTTTGAAAACTATGCTCATCCTCCAGGATCAAATGTTAATCTACAATAAACATCAAACAAACATGAGATAAATTTCTTTTTTAAAAGAAAATCAAAACAAAAGACAACTAAAAAAAAAATACGGCCATTTATCCTTAAAAGTTTTTTTAAAGAAAAACATAAGACCCCTTTTAGAAATATTTTGGGTCACTTTGTGTTGTTTATTGCCCAAGCTAGGCAAGAACATCACAAAGTTTGGTTTTTGAGATTTTTTGTGAGGAAGAATGAGCATTATATAATTGAAAAGAAAAGTTCAAAGTATTGAAATTCCCCTTTAAGGATTCTTTCTCAGCTATGTTTGTTGGGGGTGTCATAAAAGACTCTTCTTCTTTGTTGGTTTCCTCTTCTTCCTTTTTAATCAAACATTCTTCTGTATTTTCTATGGAGGAAACATTTATATATATCTGGTTCAACTCGAAACATAGATTTTTCTTCAAGAACTTCCTCACAAGGGTTTTCTAGAGAAGATAAAATGTTATCATTATCTGATTCAACTCCCAGAAAAGAGTTTTTTGTACTTTCCTTTTCTAGCATCACTTTTTCTCTCTTTTCCTTCTCTTCTCTATCTTTCCTTTTGTTCTCCTCTCTTTCTCCTTTCTCTTTCTCTTCATTCTTTCTAACAAGAGTTTGAAATTTTTCTTTAAACTCTTTTTCTCTTTTAGCATATTCTTTTTCTCCGTATATATAATTTCTTCCTTTTTCTACAAGCTCTTTCATTTCTTTTCTAAGCTTCTTCTTTTTCAAATATGAAGGCGGAACAAACTTTCTTCTCATACACATCTTCAATTCATCCTGTTCTTGCCGGTTGACCTTCCTGTCGGTTGACTCTACGACACTCACACGCCTCCTTCCTCACCTTGGTATGTGCTTGGTTCTCTCGAAACGATCTACACCTACAAGATAGAAAGGGGGCGCCCTAGAGGCCGTTTGCACTCCGACGCTCCAGTCAAAACTAGGGCAAGTACACCAAGTGTTTAAGTAACTGTGTTTAGGGTTTGAAAAAATTGCATACCTCTGTGAAGTATTTTACTACCCTTTATATAGTCTAAGGTTTCCTCTGCACCACTACCCATATTTAGGGTTTACTGGAATACCCTTGCGCCGCTATCAACCAGGCTTAGGGTAATCTAGCACATAAGGTTTCTTTAACTGGAGTGCAAACTCTAACAGGGTGGCCACCTGGGTACCCCCTCGTGCACCTAGTCTTTGGGGCCACCTATCCTGGGAGCGCCTTCACTGTTCACGTGCCATGCATGCAGCTTCGCTGGGAAACCTTAGTTCTGATGAGTACTCAACCCTCAGGACTCTGCACTTAACTGTGCTTTCCTTGCCACACGCATAGGCACTTCGTGACTTAGGCCTCTCCTTACTTCTGGGCATTCTACTGATAACTGGTCTTCCCTCAGGACCCACATCAGATATTCTAGCTCTGTTGTTCGAAACACCCAAGACCGATGTCACATCGACCCACTCTGATGCCGAGGATTCATCATCCTGTTGAGTGACGAGGACACATCAGTCCACTTTGGTGATCGACATTGTTGATGACTAATCATCCCGCTAGTCCACACTACCTGTGGGACCCAGCCCACGTGGCTCTAGCCCAAGCTGTAGGACCCAACTGACGTGGCTCACCCTTACTAGCTGTTCTCGGTGTCCGAGGACTGGTCGGTACACATCCCAATTCAGTACTTCTGATTTTCTGCCAATTTTAACTTTAGTTTCCCTTTGTGTCCACCAAGACCTTCCATCAGATTGAAAGCTTAAGGTGGCTAGGGGTACTTTTCTTTCTTCACTCACTTGGTGACAAGAAAAAAACTATTCTACCATAAAAATAAGGCAGGTCAACCCTAGTCTCTAGTGGTTGGCTTTCTCTCCTAGTCCTTCTAGGTGTAGGTTGATAATAGTCATTGATTCTAAGGCTCTCTTTCTTAGCATGAGAGTCACTATACTTAGAAGTAGATGCATGAGAAGTTCTTTTTGTTTTGTTGATGTATTCACCCCTTTCTTTAACCGTTTTCAACTTTTCTTCTAACAAAACAAGATAAGTATCCCTTTCTTTGAGTTGGGCCTCATGTTATAATTGTCTATTTGAAAGTGATTGAAAGTCTTGTGCTAGTTGTTTTTAAAGAGATTTGATTGACTTTCTATCATCTTCACTCGAGTTAGGAGAATGAGTAGACATGATTAAAGCATTGTGATAAAAGCAATTTACTTCAAGAAAGATAGGTGGAGTAATGTAGGTAGAATCCTAGGAAAGGGAGGTGGATCACTTGGATCACTTAAGTACCAAGCATTTCCTTAGCCAAATTCTATCCCTCACAACTTTCAAACCTTTCTCTAACTATTTTACTTAGAGCACAATTAAGAATGAAAACACAAGTTTTATACAAGAAACAAATATGCTAAAGCAATTAAACACAAATGAATTAATTGTAACTAGAAAGCTTTAAACTAGTCGAATTCCTAATGATAAGGCTTGTTGGCACTTGTGAACCTTCAAGACACACTCATCGTCTAATTACATGGTTATTCCACTAACTGTTCAAAGTTTAACAAAATCACAACTCAAGAAAATATAATGGAAAATTGAATTAACAAAATTGTAAATCCTAATCTATGCACTTCTTCCTTTTGTAGTCCTTCTTTTTGTTTTGGTGTAACATCCCGCCAATTTCATTGCATAATTATAAAATGAAGTAGAGATAAAATAATAATGTTGAAGTGAACATAATTATATATATATGTAATGAAGTTTTCTCCTCGTAGGGAGTTTAATACATAATCTGCCGGTTTCCAAAAAAAACGTAAACTAAATACAACAAAATACATAAAAACAGGCGATTCCCCAACAGGATAGGTGATCTCCCATCAGAAAAGGGCGATCTCCTATCAGAAAAGGGCGATCTCCCATCAGACAACATAAAAAGGGTGATCGCCTAACAGAAATATATATGGGTGATCTCCTCCCGGCGACCACTCACTGAGGAGCTCTACCACCTGCAACCTCGTCTGCTCCCGTGCAAAATACACGATCATCACAGTTTAAGAGAAAACAGCCACAGAGCAATACAAAAGAAAGGGGTAAGCTGGATGTGTTAAAAGCTTTTAAATCAATAGTAAACATAAAACTTCACACCATTCATGATCCATATCAATTACAACCATCAACATTGCCATATTCCACATACTCGTTGTACCGACCAGTCCTCGGACACCGAGAACAGGTAGTAAAGGGCGAATCACGTCAGCTGGGTCCCACAGCATGGGCCAAAGCCACGTGAGGAATGGACCCCATTAGAGGGTGATCAGTCATCGATGTGTTCCCTCAGAGAAAGGTGATCAGTCATTCCCCTCAGAGGAGGGTGATCAGTCGTCGGTGTGTCCCCTAAGAGAAGGGTGATTAGTCATCAGCATTTTCTCGCAGGGAAGGGTGAGTAGTCGTCAGACCACCAGGATGGGCTGAGGTGTCATCGTCACTCAGCAGGTTGAGGAGTCCTCGGCAACAGAGTATGGCGAGGTGACATCGGCCTTGGGTGGAGACGAGGTGACATCGGCCTTGGGGGAAGACCAGTTATCAGTAAACATGCCCAGAGGTAAGGAGAGGCCTGGATCACGAAGTGCCTATGCGGGTAGCAGGGAGAGCACAGTTGGGTGTAGAGTCCTGAGGGGACGAGTACTCACCAGAGCTAGGGTTTTCCCAGTGAAGCTACATGCATGGCACGTGAACAGTGAAGGCACTCCCAGAACAGGTGGCCCCAGAGACTAGGTGCACAAGGAGGCATTCAGGTGGTCACCCTGTTAAAGTTTGCACTCCAGAGAAGGAAACCTTATGTGCTAGATTACCCTAAGATTGGGTGATAGCGGCGCAAGGGTATTCCAGTAAACCCTAAATATGGCTAGCAGCGCAGTAAACCCTAATTAGGGCTAGCGGCGCAGTAAACCCTAGACTATATAAGGGACAGTAAGATACTTCACAAAGGTACGCAGTTTCTAGACCAAAACACATACAGAGAAACTTATACACTTGGTGTGCTTGCCCTACACTGACTTGAGCGTTGGAGTGCAAACGGCCTCTAGGGCGCCCCCTTTCTCTTTTGCAGGTGCAGATTGCTTCGAGAGAACCAAGCACGTATCAACGTGAGGAAGGAGGCGTGTGAGTGTCGTGAGTCAACCGACAGGCGAGTCAACCGGCAAGAACATTTGGCGCCCACCGTGGGGCCGGAGTAAAACAAGGTCCCATACACGAGAGTGAGAGTAAGAACCACGGAAGATGAGGAATACAAGACACGGGTCTGTTCCACCAAATGGAGGCGACAGCGTTACCATGCAACAGCTGATGGAAACGATGCGCGACCTCCAAGAGACGGTGGCAGAGTCCAGGGCGCATCAGGCGCGGATGCAGGAGGACCTGGCCGCCTCTCAGGCCAGGAATGAGGAGTTGCGCAAGGCAAATGAGGAGATGCGCTCGAGTCTGCACCACATGCAGCAAGCTGGGGGTCACGTGGGAGAGGATCAGGCTCCACTGAAGCCCCCAAGGGCCTTTCCTATGCCTTTCTCCCCTGAGATCATGAACACAGTGGTGCCTCCCAACCTGATGGGAGTGAAGGCGTCGTTCACGGGGAAGGAAGATCCAGAAGCGCATCTGATAGCCTTCCACACCCAGATGATGTTGTCTGGAGGCTCAGACGCTGTGTACTGCAAGGTGTTTATGAGTACGCTGAGTGGAGTAGCTATGGAGTGGTTCGTGAGCCTGCCAGAGGGCCACGTCACCTCCTTCCAGCAGTTTTCGAAGCTGTTCACAGAGCAGTACATCGTCAACAGAGCGCCACCGATGGTGTCCTACGACCTGTTCGACGTGCGCCAGTACCAGGGGGAGTCGTTGAAGGACTACCTCAACCGTTTTGGTGTGCAGGTAGTAAGGTTGCCCAGCAAAGACGAGGACATGCTGGTGCATGCATTCAAGAAAGGTGTGCTGCCAGGTCTTTTCAGTGAATCGCTCATCAGAGACCACCCTGCCACCTTCGCTGAGATTCGGCGACGCGCGGTGGCACATATTGTAGCAGAGACGCAGGTCTCTGAGAAGAAAAGCAGTGCTGCACCGCCCAAGCCGCGCGAAGGACAGGGGAAGCAGCAGCGACACGCATGGGTGCATGAGGCCAGAGAAGGGAAGAAAGCGCAGGGCAGGTCTCGCCCCTACACACCCAGGAAGGATCAGGCCAGGGGGCGTGCAAGGGAGAACAATGCACCCCCCAGGTATGATTTCATGATAGAGTTGGCGGAGCTGATTGCAATTCCCGCTGTAGCTGCAAGACTCCGAGTACCAGAGAAAATCGACAAGGTGCTTGGAAGTAGGAAGGATGACTGGTGTGAATTCCATCAGGCTTATGGACACACACTCTACACCTGCCTGGCGCTGGGGCATCAACTTGCTGAGTTGGTGAAAACAGGTTTCCTAACCGATTACCTGAGGGAGCCGCAAGGTGATCGCGCTTTGGGGTCCCAGGCAGGTGACCAGCAGCATGAGATCCCTGTGCACGGGGAAATCAGGTGATGGAAGGAGCTACGCTAGGGGGGCTCCCAGGTAGCTCAGGGGGAAGCTGAAGCAGAGGGCATGATAGCTACTCGTGAGGTCGGTCATCGCCAATGAAAGGAGACCCAGCATATTTATACCCAGTTAAGATGTAAAGTAGATGCGTTCTCACGCTATACACTGTAAACAGTTGAATACACTAGGGGGCACTCTTTTCCCTAAGGAGGGTTTTTAACGAGGCCACCCAATAAAAAGACTTTAGTACATAAAGTAAGTGTGTGTTTTCCTTTAGTACATAAAGTAAGTGTGTGTTTTCCGGTTTAAAGTTCCCCCTTGCCCCAAGCGCAAGTGCAAGTGATAAGTGGTCAGTACCAAGTGACCACCACCTACAGATCAGCGCTTGGACAAGCGCCTGGGAGCAGTGTGCGAGAAGTCATCGGTGGTTATTCATCGCACGATCAGTCATCGCCCCGTGAAAGCACGATCAGTCATCGCCCCGTAAAAGCACGATCAGACATCGCCGCATGAGGACGCTATCTGTTGCCGCCACGTACGGAGCACGATCACTCATTGGCGCATGGTCATCGGGGTCTTGCCAACACGTGTTAAGCTGGGACCCAAGCTCCCAGCGAGAGCGTTACGCATGCACCTCGCATGATTCCAGAAGAAGAGCTCCTCGCCGGTGGGAACGTGCATGAAACAGTGTGATGAGGCCATGCAGGCAGGATGCGCCTGGCGAGTGCGCTCAGACCAGCCACGCCAGGTGCTCTCCTGGGCGCATGCACCCACTCAGAGAACGTTGGAGAAAAGTCCTTGTCCTCTGCTTCTTACAGCAAGGTTGAGGCGAGAGGAAAAGTCCTCTTCCTCTGCTTCTTACAGCAAGGTTGAGGCGAGAGAAAAGTCCTCTTCCTCTGCTTCTTACAGCACGGTTGAGGCAAGAGATAAGTCCTCTTCCTCTGCTTCTTACAGCAAGGTTGAGGCGAGAGAAAAGTCCTCTTCCTCTGCTTCTTACAGCACGGTTGAGGCAAGAGATAAGTCCTTTTCCTCTACTTCTTACAGCAAGGTTGAGGCGAGAGAAAAGTCCTCTTCCCTCGACTCTTACAGCGAGGCTGAGGCGAGATAGAACCTGTCACTTGGAGTTAGAGGTCTCGTGAGTGGAGAGGTAGGTTCGTAGAGAACACCTCCACTTCGAGTGAGAACTTCCAATGTGAAAGAAGGGTTCGTCCAGAGAAATCCTCCTCGCCTGTGAGCGATGTGAGGTCAGATAGAACCTGTCACTTGGGGTTAGAGGTCTCGTGAGTGGAGAGGTAGGTTCGTAGAAGAACACCTCCACTTCGAGTGAGAACTTCCATGTGAAAGAAGGGTTCGCCCAGATAAATCCTCCTCGCCTATGAGCGATGTGAGGTCAGATAAATCCTCCTCGCCTATGAGCGATGTGAGGTCAGTTAAGTCCTCCCTCGCCTGTGAGCGATGCGAGGCAAGATCGAACCTGTCACTTGGGGGTTAGAGGTCTCGCAAGCGGGAAGGTAGGTTCGTCAAGAACACCTCCCCTTCGAGTGAGAACGCCCAACGTGAACAGCCAGGCTCACCAGTTAAGTCCTCCCTCGCCTGTGAGCGATGCGAGGCAAGATTGAACCTGTCACTTGGGGTTAGAGGTCTCGTAAGCGGGAAGGTAGGTTCATCGAGAACACCTCCCCTTCGAGTGAGAACACCCAACGTGAACAGCAAGGTTCACCAGAGAAGAAAGTCCTCACCTCGACTTTGTACAGCGAGGCTGGGGCAAGTTAAGAAAGTCCTCACCTCGACTTTGTACAGCGAGGCTGAGGCGAGATAAGAAAGTCCTCACCTCGACTTTGTACAGCGAGGCTGGGGCAAGTTAAGAAAGTCCTCACCTCGACTTTGTACAGCGAGGCTGAGGCGAGATAAGAAAGTCCTCACCTCGACTTTGTATAGCGAGGCTGGGGCGAGTTAAGAAAGTCCTCACCTCGACTTTGTACAGCGAGGCTGGGGCGAGTTAAGAAAGTCCTCACCCCGACTTTGTACAGCGAGGCTGGGGCGAGATAAGAAAGACCTCACCCTCGACTTTGTACAGCGAGGCTGAGGTGAGAGCAGAAAGACCTCACCTCGACTTTGTACAGCGAGGCTAAGGCGAGAGGAGACAGACCTCACCTCGACTTCTTACAGCGAGGCTGAGGCAAGAAAGGTCATCGAGAAGCACTTTTCTTCCCCAGAACACAAGCATCATCTTTGGCGTTCAGGCCCTCTATGTGCTTAGCGCTGGAGTAACAGGGAAGTAAAGCAGAGCCTGAAGCGCGATGACTGATCGGTGGTGCACCAACATGCTAGTCGGTGGTCGGTGGTAGAAGCAAGTTATGCTGCGAGAAGCCGAAGCATTTAGGCCCTTCAAGTCAGTCATCTAGCATGAAGTTATGCATAAAAGCTGTTAAAGACAATGCTGAGTCACATGCAGAGAGTTAAAAATGGAAAGGGACATGCAGCTGGAGCAAAGATTTCATTCATATTGAAGTCAATGCAGTGAGCCTTTACAGCTAAAAGGTTTATACAAGTTATGAAGCAGAAAAAGAAATTACATAGAAAAGAAGAAGTTGCAAAGGGAGAAGCTGAAGGAGGAGGAATGATCTTGCCATCAACCACTTAGTCTCTTCGCTGAGAACGAGTTCACAGCTCGAGACTGGGGGGCTTGTGATCCGGTCGGTCAGCTAGTCGATGACGTCAGCAGCAGATGACCACGTGGACCATTCACAGGGTGACACGTGGTAGAAGATAGCAGGTGAATCAGAGGGGAGATCACTCAGAACGGTGATCGGTGGTCAGTTGCTAAAGTGACCACCACCAGCAGATCAGTGCCTAGATGAGCGCCTGACAGCAGAGCGCGAGAAGTAATGAAGCACCGATCAGTTATCGGTGCAAGGTCATCGGGAAGAAGGGTGATTAACATCTCTTTGTCGAGAAAGAAGTCCTCAACTCGAGCAGAGAGCTCAACAATGAAGTCCTCAGAGGGTAAGAGATGTGGGCGATGACAAGGTGGTGAGATGTCCCTTCAGCGCGCTACTCATGTCCTTACGCGCAGAGCCACGTAGGTCGCCCGGGCCAATGACTTAGTCTCTTCGCTGAAACAAGTTAACAGCTTGAGACTGGGGGGCTTGTGTACCGACCAGTCCTCGGACACCGAGAACAGGTAGTAAAGGGCGAATCACGTCAGCTGGGTCCCACAGCATGGGCCAAAGCCACGTGAGGAATGGACCCCATTAGTGGGTGATCAGTCATCGGTGTGTTCCCTCAGAGAAGGGTGATCAGTCATTCCCCTCAGAGGAGGGTGATCAGTCGTCGGTGTGTCCCCTGAGAGAAGGGTGATTAGTCATCAGCATTTTCCCGCAGGGAAGGGTGAGTAGTCGTCAGACCACCAGGATGGGCTGAGGTGTCATCGTCACTCAGCAGGTTGAGGAGTCCTCGGCAACAGAGTATGGCGAGGTGACATCGGCCTTGGGTGGAGACGAGGTGACATCGGCCTTGGGGGAAGACCAGTTATCAGTAAACATGCCCAGAGGTAAGGAGAGGCCTGGATCACGAAGTGCCTATGCGGGTAGCAGAGAGAGCACAGTTGGGTGTAGAGTCCTGAGGGGACGAGTACTCACCAGAGCTAGGGTTTTCCCAGTGAAGCTACATGCATGGCACGTGAACAGTGAAGGCACTCCCAGAACAGGTGGCCCCAGAGACTAGGTGCACAAGGAGGCATTCAGGTGGTCACCCTGTTAAAGTTTGCACTCCAGAGAAGGAAACCTTATGTGCTAGATTACCCTAAGATTGGGTGATAGCGGCGCAAGGGTATTCCAGTAAACCCTAAATATGGCTAGCAGCGCAGTAAACCCTAATTAGGGCTAGCGGCGCAGTAAACCCTAGACTATATAAGGGACAGTAAGATACTTCACAAAGGTACGCAGTTTCTAGACCAAAACACATACAGAGAAACTTATACACTTGGTGTGCTTGCCCTACACTGACTTGAGTGTCGGAGTGCAAACGGCCTCTAGGGCGCCCCCTTTCTCTTTTGCAGGTGCAGATTGCTTCGAGAGAACCAAGCACGTATCAACGTGAGGAAGGAGGCGTGTGAGTGTCGTGAGTCAACCGACAGGCGAGTCAACCGGCAAGAACACTCGTCAAGTGTCCATTTGTTACTTTCAGTATTCAAGATTCACACGTCAGACTTTCCACTGACTCACAATGCATAGACACATGACACTACTTCCGGATTGACTCGTGCATTGACTCAGGCTCAGAGATCTGCACCTGTCATACCATACCACTGTGAAATCCACACAGGGTCGCTGTGAAATCCACACAGCCATGCGCATATATAATCTCAATGTCATTAACTCTCCCGGTATGACAGGGTTAATTCATATAACAGGCCGAGCTCGTTCTTTTTAACACTACTCGCCCATTCATATGAACCTCCTCCGACTCTCCACAACTGAATAACTTCATCTACGTGATTCCATTATATCAGCAGAGTCAGGATATCTCCTTCTAGACAAGCCCCTAGTCAATACACCTACACACGATCTTACACGGTATTTCCTTTCCTGAAAATACTATGCCTTGATCCCACATTTCACAACATTCACACATCATACAACACTTAATGAACGATTCCAGTCACAGCAAAAGTCATGCCAAGGTTCAGATTTTCGAATATCACATTTAAATCTCAAACAGTTTCAACCAACACCAAAAACAGGGGAGTTCGAAAAACAACGCCAAAACCGGCTATCTCGTCCAAAAACAGGGGATTTCGAAATCTGTATTTAAAACCGGCGACCACGTCGCCCAAACACATAAGAACAGAACATCATGAAAAAAGGGGTTTAAAACCAGCGACCACGTCGCCCAACCACATAGAACAGAGCATTGCGAAAAGAAACATGAAACCGGCGACCACGTCGCCCTCACTTCAGAAACAGCAAATCTATGGCTTGTATTGAAAATGAAGGCTAGCTTCCCTTACCTGGACTTGCGCAAAACACCAAGAACTCCAAAACCCAACGAAGCTTAAAAGATGCTTTCACTCTGTTTTTGCGTCTGGTTTGTAGGACTTGCAGAGAACTTCCCAGGTGCTCTAATGGTAGCCGTCGCTCGTCGTACTTTTGGGGTGAAGGTGCCTGAATAGCAGTGCGAAGGAAAGAAAAGGAGAAGAAGGGAGGCAAACACACTCTTTCGCTCTTGAACCACTGCAACGTTCCCTTCTCTCAGAAGTGGGTTTTTGCATCTTAAACTAACTTGTCCACAAAAGCCGCTGCCACCACCCACTCTGCAGGGAAGTTTGCGTGTACGCTACACTGAACAGTACGACTAAGCGTGCCTCTGCGCAGGCTAACACTCTGAGGTCACTATTCTGAACCACCCATTTTTTCTACGTGGCGCGCGTGCAGGACGTTTCATGCTGGGAGTCTGGGTCCCACCTTCTCCGTGTGCAACTCGACATCGCGCGATAACCTTTCACCGATGACCACTGGCGCGAAGACTATCCACCGATGACCTCTCGCGCGAAGACTATCCACCGATGACCTCTCGCGCGAAGGCTGTCCACCGATGACCTCTCGCGCGAAGACTATCCACCGATGACCTCTCGCGCGAAGACTATCCACCGATGACCTCTCGCGCGAAGGCTGTCCACCGATGACCTCTCGTGCGAAGACTATCCACCGATGACCTCTCGCGCGAAGACTATCCACCGATGACCTCTCGCCCTGGTGATGCCTGCATGCCTCGCGCCCTGGTGATGCCCGCATGCCTCGCGCCCTGGCGATGCCCGCATGCCTCGCGCCCTGGCGATCACGTGTAGTCTAGGCGACCGACGATTTTGTACTAACAAGGAAATCTTATAGTCTTCTAAGCTACACTTTCTTTCCTTTTTATTTTAAAGAAAAAATACTTAGAATTCATTTAAAATATACCCTTTTATTCCAATTTAATTTTACATGTCCTTACATTCTCCTCATCAAGAAAAATTTTCGTCCCCGAAAATTGAATTACAAGGAAAAGAGGTATGGATAAGCTTCTCTCATGGGTTCTTCTAACTCCCAAGTTGAATCCCCCGATCTCTCATCCCAAACCATTTTCACCATGTCGATGGTCTTGCCTCTGAGCTATTTACTTTGCCGATCATCAATCCTGACTGGTTTTGCTTCAAAGGACAAATCATCCCTGATCTGCACATCGTCCACTTCCAGCACATGACTAGGGTCTGCCATGTACTTCCTCAGCTGTGATACGTGAAAGACATTGTGCAGATTCGCTAAATGGGGAGGTAGGGCGATCTCATAAGCCACTGGACCAATCCTTCTTAAGATCTGGTATGGTCCCACGAACTTAGGGGACAACTTCTTTGATCTGATCGCCCGTCCCACACCCTTGGTTGGTGTCACTTTCATGAACACATGGTCTCCAACAGCAAACTCCAGAGGCTTTCTCCTCTGGTCCGCATATGACTTCGGCCTACTTTGAGAAGCTTTCATTCTGCTTTGTATCTGTTGCACCTTCTCGGTCGTCTGCTGAATCAACTCTGGCCCAACCAAGACTGCTTCGCCCTCCTGGTACCAACATAAGGGAGTTCTGCATTTCCTCCCATACAGGGCTTCATATGGTGCCATCCCAATACTAGCGTGATAACTGTTATTATAGGTAAACTCCACCAGTGGCAACACCTCGTCCCAATTGATCCAAGACACACGTCCTCAGCAGATCTTCCAAGGACTGGATCGTTCTCTCTGACTGACCATCTGTTTGGGGATGATATGCAGAGCTCATCCTCAACTTAGTTCCCAAGCAATTTTGTAAGGTCTGCCAAAACTGTGAAGTGAACCTGGGATCTCTATCTGAAACGATGCTGGAAGGCACTCCATGCAACCTTACTATTTCTTTGATGTATAACCGTGCCAGCTTGGCCATAGGCATCCTCATGTTCATTGGGAGAAAGTGAGCACTCTTCGTCAGCCGATCAGTGATGACCCAGATTGCATCATGGCCCTTTACCGATCTGGGTAAATGGGTGACAAAATCCATGGCGATGCTGTCCCATTTCCACTCAGGGATATCCAGTTGCTGCAACAACCCACCAGGTCTTTGATGTTCTACCTTTGCCTTCTGACACGTCAAACAGGTAGTAACATACTGGGCGATGTCTCTCTTCATGCTCGACCACCAAAATGACTTCTTCAAGTCATGGTACATCTTGTTCATGCTTGGATGTAGGTTAAGGCGACTCTTGTGACCTTCATCTAGGATCATCTTCTTCAATTCTCCATCTGCAGGGATGCAAATCCTGCCACTAAATCTCAAGATCCCATCATCGCCCATCACAAAGTCTCTAGCCTGATCTGTCCCTAGTGACTCCACAGTACGCTTCAGGCTAGGGTCCCTCAACTGCTTATCCCTTAACATCCCAAGGAAGTCATTAGTTATAGCCAGCCTACTACAACTAATGTGATTTACGTGAAATTCTACCCCAAGGTTTAAGTCTCTGAACTGCTCGATCAGTTTCTGTTCTTCCATCATCATGGTGGCTACTTGTATTGATTTTCTACTCAAAGCATCTGCCACTACATTGGCCTTCCCTGGATGATACATGAGTTGAAAATCGTAGTCCTTTAGAAACTCCATCGACCTTCTTTGTCTCATGTTTAGTTCCTTCTGATCGAACAGGTATTTCAGGCTCTTATGGTCACTGAACACCTGGAACCGAGCTCCATATAAATAGTGCCTCCAGATCTTCAAGGCAAATACCACAGCCGCCAACTCCAAATCATGCGTAGGGTAGTTTCTCTCATGAACCTTGAGTTGCCTTGAAGCATATGCTGTTGAAGCTGAAGGAAGCTTCTTCCCAACCTTGGCTTAAAGTGTGTTTGATGAAGAAAATTGCTTCGGTACTTTATAGTTTTGTAAAAGGATTTAAGTGAATTTTGGTTTAGGCTTAGGAGGTGAGGAAGTGATGAGGCACCGATCTGTAATCGGTCATTGCGGGAAGTAATGAGGAATCAATCGGTCGTCGGTCATTGGGGAAGTATGAGGAACCAATCGGTCGTCGGTCATTGAAGGAAGTAATGAGGAACCAATCGGTCGTCGGTCATTGAAGGAAGCAATGAGGAACCAATCGGTCGTCGGTCATTGGGGAAGTATGAGGAACCAATCGGTCGTTGGTCATTGGAGGAAGTAATGAGGCACGATCGGTCATCGGTCTTTGAGAAAGTAATGTTGTACGATCGGTCATCGGTCATTTGGAATGTAATGTGGCACCGGTCGGTCATCGGTCATTCTGTTCTAGTTGCCTAAAGCAAGCTTAAACCAAACACAAGGAGTGTTTAAAGTTTTCAAAAATGCTGTTTAAAGTTTTCTCAAAAAGTCTGAATACTGGACAAAAATAAATCTGTTTCCTGGATAATAAATAGATTTATTTTGGTTCTGTTATTCTTAACTGTTTTTCAAACTGTTTTTTGAAAAGTGGTTAGAAACTGGTTTCTTTAAATATAGAAGACTTCTCTCACACAAAAAAAACAGTGCAATCACGTTTCAATCAGTTTCTGAGTGAGAAGAAGAATTCAAAGGCTTTTGTGAAAGGTTTTCAAAAGGAATTTCAAGTGTGCTTGTTCTAGGAAAACCTTGTGCTTTGTGAAGGTGCTGGTGCAGTTTTTGCAGCAGATTGAACTACTGGTTTGAGTTCTTGCATCTTCTTTTCAGAAGTCAGTTCCTGTTGCAAAAATTTTTAAAAGATCAATTCACCCCTCCCCTCTTGATCTTCAGACCCTGCTTAACTCTAACAATTGGTATCAAGAGCAAGGGCTTGTAGGTTACTCAAGTTGTGCAGAAATGTCTGAATTCAAGATGCCTTTTGCTGAGGGAGCATCCATCAATAGGCCTCCTATGTTCGGTGGAGTCAACTATGCTTTCTGGAAAATCAGGATGAAGATTTTCATGGAGTCCATTGATATGGGCATCTGGGATGCTGTGGTGAGCGGACCTTTCATACCTATGCAGACTGTGAAAGATGAAACTGTGAAGAAACCATGGTCCGAATGGAGTGAAGCTGAAAGGAAGAAGGCTCAATATGATTCTCTGGCCAAGAACATCATCACCTCTGCACTGAATATGGATGAGTTCTTTAGGGTGTCTCAATGTCAATCAGCTAAGGAAATGTGGGAGATACTGGAGGTAACTCATGAAGGCACAGAAGATGTTAAACGGGCTAGGAAGCACTCATTGATCCAGGAATATGAGTTGTTCAGAATGCAATCTGGTGAGAGCATTGCAGATGTACAGAAACGATTTACACACATTGTAAATCACCTCACGGGTCTTGGCAAGGTTTTTGATAAGGAAGAGCTCAACATAAAGGTATTGAAATGCCTTGATAGGAGTTGGCAGCCAAAGGTAACAGCAATTTCAGAATCAAGGGATCTTTCCAAGATGTCCACTGCAGCACTCTTTGGAAAGCTGATGGAACATGAATTGGAGCTGAAAAGATTGAAAGACCAAGAAACTGTGGAGAAGAAAGTCAAAGGAATTGCCTTAAAGACCACCATGGAGCATGACACAAGTGAAGAAGAAGAAGAGAATCCTGAACAAGATGAAACCTTAAGCTTGCTCACTAGAAAATTCAGCAAATTCCTTAAAAGGAAGACTAGAGACAGAACACAGCAAAGAAAAAGGTATTCAAAACAGAGTGATTCTAATTCTTCTACTTACACCTGTTTTGGATGTGGCAAACCAGGTCATATAAAAGCTGATTGTCCAAACAATCCACATAAAGAAAAATCAGCAAGCAAGAAGAATGAAAAAGGCAAGGGAAAAAGGGCTTACATATCTTGGGAGGATAATGATGTATCTTCAACAAGTGAATCCTCAAATGAGAGTGAAGAAGCAAATCTGTGCTTCATGGCAAATGATGAAGGTTCAACTTCAGACTCAGTAAGTAATTACTCAACTGATTCTGAAAATTATGATCAGCTTTTAATTGCGTTTAAGGAAACTCATGATGAAGCCAATAGACTTGCTGTCATGTGTAATAAGCTGACCAGAATGAATAAAGTTCTTGAACCTAAGGTAAAGGCTCTTGAGGAAGAACTAAACAAAGCTAAAACTGAGTTAATTAGTCTTGAATTAACCTGCCTGCATGCATCCATCAAAACATGTGAAAATTGTAAGAAATTGGAAAAACAGGTTGAATATCTTCTAAAGACTTTATCAAATTTCACAAAAGGAAGAGAAAATCTTGAAACATTATTGGGTTCACAAAATGCTGTCTTTAATAAAAATGGTTTAGGATATAATCCTGGAATAAAGCAAAATGTTAAAAAGCTGTCCAGTTTTTTTGTTCCTGCCAAAACAGGTTTTTCTTCTTTTAACAGATTAAATCTGGTCATACATCAAGAACATGTAGGGCTAGAAAATATCTTGTTCCTAAAGGCTTAGCCAAATGGCTTCCTAAGGAAAGGTATTAATCATGTTGGACCCTATACTAAGAGGGGTACCATATATGTAATCTGTTTTGCAGAAAAACAGCAGGAAAAATAAGTGGTACCTTGATAGCGGCTGCTCAAAACATATGACAGGTGATTTGGCCCAGTTCATAAGTTTGAAACTCAAAGCTGAAGGTTATGTCACATATGGGGACAACAATAGAGGAAAAATTCTTGGAAGAGGAGATGTTGGCACTAAAGACTCAACTATAATTGAGAATGTCCTATATGTTGAAGGCTTAAAGCATAATCTTCTCAGTATTAGTCAGCTTTGTGATAAGGGATACTTGGTTAATTTTGAAGCCAACACATGTACAATTTCAAATCAGAACTCTGGTAAGGTGCTGTTCACAGGGAAAAGGGTAAACAACATCTATCTCCTAGACATTGTTAATAACAATTCTAAAAATGAATGCTTGTTGTCAAAAAGTGATGAGTCTTGGCTATGGCACAGGAGGTTGGCTCATATCCATACAGATCACTTGAATAAATTGTTGTCTAAGGACCTTGTTTCTGGTCTACCAAAAATATGTTTTAAAAATAACAGGTTGTGTGATGCATGTGTAAAAGGAAAACAGATTAGAACCTCTTTTAAATCTAAAGATATAGTTTCTACAAATAAAATTCTGGATGTATTGCATATGGATTTATTTGGACCATCTAGGACTGCTAGCCTTGCTGGAAATTATTATGCTTTGGTGATTGTTGATGACTTTTCTAGATATACTTGGACTCTATTCATTGCTTCTAAAAATGATACATACAAAGCTTTCAAGAAATTGGCAAAGGTTTTGAACAATGAAAATGAGAACTGCATAAAACAGATTCGTAGTGATCATGGGGGAGAATTTCAAAATGCAAAATTTGATAAGTTTTGTGAAAAGCATGGCATAACACATAGCTATTCTGCTCCTAGGACACCTCAACAAAACGGTGTGGTTGAAAGAAAGAATAGATCTTTGGAAGAATTAGCAAGAACTATGTTAAATGAATCAAATTTACCAAAGTATTTCTGGGCTGATGCTGTTTATACTGCTTGCTATGTGCTTAACAGAACATTGATAAGACCTATTCTTAAGAAAACCCCATATGAACTGTACAAAGGAAGAAAACCTAGCATTAGCCATCTTAGAGTATTTGGGTGCAAATGTTTTATTCTAAATAATGGTAAAGATAATCTTGGGAAATTTGACCCTAAATCTGATGAAGGTATACACCTTGGTTATGCTATAAATGGACATGCTTATAGAGTCTATAACAAAAGATTGCTTGCTGTAGAAGAGTCTATGCATGTGGTGTTTGATGAAACAGATTGTTCTATACCGAAATCTGTTTTGGATGAATCTGGTGTGGATGATTTAAGAATAATTCTGCAGAAAAATCAATCAACTGAATTTGATACAACTAATCCAAATGCTGTCAAAGAGTCTGTTGTGAATGCAGGGTTGCCTAAGGAATGGAAGACTCCCAAGAATCTTACTCTTGACAATGTAATTGGAAAACTAGAGAAAGGAGTCTCAACCAGAAATTCTCTCAACAATTTCTGCAGAACAGTAGCTTTTGTGTCACAGATTGAGCCTAAAAGCCTGGAAGAAGCACTGCAAGACAGCAATTGGATAACAGCAATGCAGGAAGAACTGAACCAGTTTGAATACAATGAAGTGTGGACCTTAGTTCCAAGAAAGCATGAGATGAATATCATAGGAACCAAGTGGGTGTACAGGAACAAGCTGGATGAACATGGAGCTATCACTAGAAACAAAGCAAGGCTGGTTGCTAAAGGATACAACCAAGAAGAAGGTATTGATTTTGGTGAAACCTATGCACCAGTAGCACGCCTTGAAGCTGTCAGATTACTTCTAGCATTTTCCAGCATCAAAGGCTTCAAATTGTTTCAAATGGATGTTAAAAGTGCATTCCTAAATGGATACATAAATGAGGAGGTGTTTGTTTCCCAGCCCCCAGGCTTTGAAGATTACAAAAATCCAGAACATGTGTACAAGCTTAAGAAGGCCTTGTATGGACTAAAACAAGCACCAAGGCAATGGTATGAAAGGTTAAGTGAATTTTTGCTTTCTCAAGGCTATAACCGTGGGAATTCTGACAAGACTCTATTCATTAAGAAGAAAAGGGAAGATATTATCCTGGTACAAGTGTATGTAGATGATATAATCTTTGGGTCAACCAATGAGGAAATGTGTGAAGCTTTTGTCAATACAATGATGAGAGAGTTTGAGATGTCAATGTTGGGAGAAATGAACTTCTTCCTTGGCCTGCAAGTGAAACAGCTCAAGGATGGAGTCTTCATTAGTCAAGAAAAATACTGCAAAGAGCTGCTGAAAAAATTTGATATGGATCAATGTAAGGCAATTAGCACTCCTATTTCAACAAGCTGTCAACTAGACCAAGACTGTGCAGGAAAACCTGTTGACCAATCCAAGTTCAGAAGCTTAATTGGATCCCTGCTGTACTTAACTGCCAGCAGACCTGATATTATGTTTGCTGTATGCCTATGTGCCAGATATCAATCTGATCCAAGGGAATCTCACTACAATGCAGTCAAGAGAATTCTGAAATACTTGCAAGGGACAAAATCTGTTGGACTATGGTATCCTAACCATGTTTCCTTATACTTAAACTGTTTTTCAGATTTTGATTTTGCAGGGTGCAAGGTTGACAGAAAGAGCACTAGTGGAACATGTCACATGCTAGGATCAAGCCTGATTTCTTGGCATTGCAAGAAACAAGCTTGTGTTGCCCTCTCTACAGCAGAAGCAGAATACATTGCTGCTGGAAGCTGCTGTGCTCAAACATTATGGCTAAGGCAACAGCTAAGTGACTATGGAATACTGTTAAACAAGATACCTATTAATTGTGATAATACCAGTGCCATAAACCTGTCTAAAAATCCTGTGTTACATTCAAGAACAAAGCACATAGAGATTAGACATCATTTCTTAAGAGAAAATATAGCTAATGGTATTTGTGATATTAAATTCATTAGTACTGAGTTTCAATTGGCTGATCTGTTTACAAAACCTCTGGCTAAAGATAGGTTTTATTTCTTGTTAAACGAATTGGGCATTATCAGCTTAAACTGTTCACTGCAGTGATATTTTAAATCTATAACATGTTATTTCTCTGGTTAATCTGTTTATTTCTGTGCCTAAAATATACATAACTAGGAAAGAGAAATTATACATGCACCTTAACTGCTTTATTGCTTTGACCAGCAGGTTTATGGCTGTTCTGTCTGGATATTCAAACTGGTTTGACTAACTGTATGGAAAGCTATTTCTCACTAAAAGCTAAAACACTTTTTCAAAATGATTTTGCCTCTTTCCAAAAACTGAAACTGCTGCAGGAATAAAATCTGTACTGACTCTGTGTTTTTGATTTGTTTCTTCTTAACACTCCAACTCTGCTAAGCATTAATACAATCTGTTTGATTCTATAAATAATGGTATTCAAAACCTGTAGTTCACACATTCAACTTCTGCTTGCAATCTCTCAGTTTTCTTTTGATAAAGAGGAACAGGTTTCAGAAATGGCATCATTGATATACAAAAGGAAGAAATCCCGTGAGCAGAAGAATAACACTCAAGGTATTTTAGAGAAATGGTTCGATGGTGATGCTGAAGCCATGACCACTTACTTACATGAGATAAGTAGAAAACAGGTAAATATGCCAAAGATCCTCGAGTTTTCATGGATGAGGAGTGAAAAGCTGACTGAACCCAAAGCACTTCTCAAGCATCAGAGATTGAAGCCATTTCTTGAAATGACTGGCAACATCTATCCAGATCTAGTGAAGGTATTCTATACCAATCTGATCCTTGATGGGAAAAATTTAATTTCCCACGTAAAAGGTGTCCAAATAAAAATAACAAGTGAAGTTTGGAGCAACATCGCTGGAATCAAGTATTCAGGCCTCAAGGTGGGAAAGGGGAACACAACCATGATTCAAGAATTCAATAAAATTCAGTTCTACACAAGCTGCATGAGAGATAAGAATCAACACATAAACAGGTTTCATGCAGGTAATCTGAACCTAACTCCTAGGTTTCTAGCCTATGTTATTGCATGGCAACTGACACCTAGGGGAAGTAATCATGCTACATTACATGAGGAAGACCTCATTTTACTCTACTGTCTCATGCATCGCATAAAAATAAATTGGGTTTGTGTAATGACAGAGCATATGCTCAAATCCAAGAGGCTATCTGATTACAGATTTCCCTATGCAATTTTCATTTCAAAATTAATCGATTGTTTTGAGATTGACACTACTAATGAGAGAAACGAGCCAATCAAAGCAATTAGTGAAATCGACAACTCTACGCTCATGAAGATGGGATTCCTCAAGGAAGGTGAAGAGTGGGTTTTTAAAAGGACAACAGGTCCTAGAATGGAACATGGTACGTCCAACCACAACAACAATGATGATGATGAAGAAGCTGCTATTCCTATGGAAGATGACAATGTTCATGCTGATCATCAACCGAATCATGATGACTTGGATGCTACAGCACACAATGCACTGGTTGCATATCATTCTCCCGAATTCAGAGGTGAACCTTTGTCTAGTTTTGAAAGGCAAGTACTGCATCGACTTGACAATCTTTCAGAAGACCAGAAAGCCTACTTTGAGATGACTCAAGCCAGGTTCCAGCATCTAGATTATCAACTCGAGGGAGTACAGGAACAACTGGCTGAGCTTTACTACAGGGAATAGTTTTCTTTCTTCCCAATTTTGTCTTCTTATGTCTGTTGAACATTATCCTTTTATTTCTGTGTTTTGGTGCCTGTTTCTGGACATTATATTTTCATCTCTATTCTGGAATGTATTCCCCTCTTAAGGACTTTATGAACTATCATGTATGGCTATTATATGCTTCTGTTTTTATTTGCTTCCATGCTGTTTGATGAATCCAAAGGGGGAGAAAAATAGCTGATCTTATAAGCTGCAGTGGTATAGGGAGGTATAAGCTGCAGTGGTATAGGGAGGTATATATATTCTCTACTCTTCTCTTATTCAATATTCACTTTAAATCTGTGTATTGTGGAATCAAGCTTTGTACAGGTATTGATCTTTCTTCAAAGCAATCGAGCTATGGGGATTTGTCTCCATCAAACAGGGGGAGATTGTTGAAGCTGAAGGAAGCTTCTTCCCAACCTTGGCTTAAAGTGTGTTTGATGAAGAAAATTGCTTCGGTACTTTATAGTTTGTAAAAGGATTTAAGTGAATTTTGGTTTAGGCTTAGGAGGTGAGGAAGTGATGAGGCACCGATCTGTAATCGGTCATTGCGGGAAGTAATGAGGAATCAATCGGTCGTCGGTCATTGGGGAAGTATGAGGAAACCAATCGGTCGTCGGTCATTGAAGGAAGTAATGAGGAACCAATCGGTCGTCGGTCATTGAAGGAAGCAATGAGGAACCAATCGGTCGTCGGTCATGGGGAAGTATGAGGAACCAATCGGTCGTTGGTCATTGGAGGAAGTAATGAGGCACGATCGGTCATCGGTCTTTGAGAAAGTAATGTTGTACGATCGGTCATCGGTCATTTGGAATGTAATGTGGCACCGGTCGGTCATCGGTCATTCTGTTCTAGTTGCCTAAAGCAAGCTTAAACCAAACACAAGGAGTGTTTAAAGTTTTCAAAAATGCTGTTTAAAGTTTTCTCAAAAAGTCTGAATACTGGACAAAAATAAATCTGTTTCCTGGATAATAAATAGATTTATTTTGGTTCTGTTATTCTTAACTGTTTTTCAAACTGTTTTTTGAAAAGTGGTTAGAAACTGGTTTCTTTAAATATAGAAGACTTCTCTCACACAAAAAAACAGTGCAATCACGTTTCAATCAGTTTCTGAGTGAGAAGAAGAATTCAAAGGCTTTTGTGAAAGGTTTTCAAAAGGAATTTCAAGTGTGCTTGTTCTAGGAAAACCTTGTGCTTTGTGAAGGTGCTGGTGCAGTTTTTGCAGCAGATTGAACTACTGGTTTGAGTTCTTGCATCTTCTTTTCAGAAGTCAGTTCCTGTTGCAAAAATTTTTAAAAGATCAATTCACCCCTCCCCTCTTGATCTTCAGACCCTGCTTAACTCTAACATATGCAACCACTCTTTTCTCTTGCATCAAAACACATCCTAAACCCTGGTGTGAAGCATCACAGTAGACATCAAAAGGTCTTCCTACCTCTGGGATCACCAGCACTGGAGCACTAGTCAACCTTTCCTTTAGTTCCATGAAGCTCTGCTCACATCGGTCGGTCCAAGCAAAAGGTTGATCCTTGCGGGTCAGCTGTGTTAAAGGAGCCACTACCTTGGAAAAGTCTTCAATAAACCTCTGATAATAGCCAGCTAAACCCACAAAGCTCCTTATCTCAGTAACTGTCTTAGGACGTTCCCATTGAAGCATTGCCTCCACTTTGGCTGGATCCACCGAGATCCCCTGGGCAGATATCACGTGTCCTAAGAAGTTGACTTCCTTCAGCCAGAACTCACACTTAGAGAACTTGGCATAGAGTTGCTTCTCCCTCAGTATTTCCAATACTGTCCTCAGGTGTTCTTCATGTTCTTCCTCGGTCCTTGAATAAATGAGTATGTCGTCAATGAAGACCACCACAAACTTATCCAAGAAAGGGCGAAAAATCCTATTCATGTAGTCCATGAACAGAGCTGGAGCATTTGTGACTCCAAACGGCATCACCACATACTCATAGTGCCCATACCGAGACCTAAAAGCTGTCTTTTGCACATCTTCAGCTTTAACCAAAATTTGGTGGTACCCCCGATCTCAGATCAATCTTGGAGAGCACCAAGGCTCCATGTATTTGATCCATCAAATCATCAATCCTAGGTAGGGGGTACTTGTTCTTGATGATCAACTTGTTCAACTGCCTGTAATCTATACACAGCCGAGACCCTCCATCCTTCTTCTTAACTAGGAGCACTGGAGCCCCCCATGGAGATACACTGGGTCTGATGAATTGTTTCTCCAACAACTCTTCCACTTGCTTCTTTAATTCCACCAACTCGGCTGGTGCCATCCTATAAGGTGCCATTGACACTGGTCCAGCTCCAGGTACCAAATCAATGGAGAATTCCACCTCTCTCTTAGGGGGTAACCCAGGTACTTCTTCTAGAAACACATCCGTGAAATCTTTCACCACATGTATCCTGCTTACGTCCCCTTCATTCTTCACTTCCAACCGGGCTAGGACCATGAAGCACCTCGCCCTTTCTTCCAACACCGACCGCCCTCGCTGAGCTGATATCACCTCTGGCTCTTGAAGATCTGGAAACGCTATCTTCTGATTACCGCAGTCTATGAGAACGTGATTGGCAGCTAGCCAATCCATTCCCAGAATAACATCCAGGTCTTGAAGAGGTAGGAAAATCAAGTTCACTTTGAATCTGCGTCCCTCTACTATCACTGGACATTCGGGGCAAACTGTAGAGGTCAACACCTGTCCTGACGCAGGTGTAGAAAACCAACAGTTCAAAAGGTAACTCCTTCACTAGAAGGCCCAACTCGGCTACACACAGGCTTGACACAAGGAGTGTGTCGCTCCAGAATCAAACAAAGCTTTTACACCTCTACCAGCTTAAAACAAACACCTTGCACGAGGTTACCTGACTGAGATGCTTCTGCTCCTGACATGGCAAACACTCTCCCTGTTGCCTGAGGTCTGCTGCCTTCGTTCCTCAACTGCTGAGAACCGCTGGGTTGAGTCGCACCATTCCTGTTTGGGCAATCTCTAGCAACGTGCCCCGTCTTTTGGCAGACAAAACACCTTCTCTCAGAAGCCTTCTTGGGGCACGCATTGGACGCGTGTGGTCCACCACAATGGAAACACTTGAGTTTCCAAGGTTGTTGCTGCTGAAACTGGGATGACGTTGCTTCCGCCCGACGTGGTGGAGGTCTCGTATAAGGCTTGCTTTGTGGGTGCTACACCTTAGCCTTCCCACTGGAATAACTCCCCAGGTGTGACCTGATCACCCGAGAATCACCCTTTTCCAGGGTCTCCACCATCTTCGCCTTCTCTACCAAGGCGTGAAATTCCCTGATGCACATCGGGGCTATAGTCCTCTTCAGCCCATGCTTCAGTCCCTCTTCAAACTTCCTACACCTCCAAGTCTCAGAGGTCGCCTGGGTGTAGAATCGGGCGAGATACTCAAACCGAGCAGCATAGGCGTTCACAGACATATCCCCCTGCTCCAACTTTAGGAACTCAGCTTCCCTCGCAAACCTTGCGCTGTCTGGGAAGTATTTCTCCAGGAACTTCACCCTGAAGCTCTCCCAGTCCAACACATCCTCTCGGGCCTCCATCATCTGCTGAGCTCCCATCCACCAGAACTCAGCTTCTCCAGACAGCAAATAGGTGGCGAACACCAACTTCTTCTCTTCAGGGCAGGAGGTCGCCCTAAAGATTTTCTCCAACTCTCTGACCCATTGATCTGCCTGATCAGGGGTAGCATCCCACTAAACTTGGGTGGGTTGTGCCTCATGAACTCAGTCAGTCCCATCCGTTCTTGAGGCTGACTGGCGTGGGAATTTGTTTCAGCCGACCGAGCAGTTTCCCAGTGGTGCATTGTAGCTTGATGGTTCTGAGCCATCGCTGCATTCTGTTGTTGGATGGCAGTTGCCATCATCTCGATAGCCTTGGCAATCTGGCTCATCTCCGAAGAAGGTTGGGGAGGGGTAGAAGGGTGGAGAAGGTCTACGTGCCATCTCTCTTTGTTTCAGATTTGAAACTACAGGTTTCTATATTCCCTACAACTACAAGAATGAGATCGATAAGAAATCAATTCATTCAGGAGATAACATCTTGACCTTACAAAGGTCAGCATCTCAAAGTCATCAAGAATTTGAGCTCATCAACAGAATCATAATGCTTATAAACTTAAGCAAAACACCAGAACAGCTACTGGTATACAACCATCAATCCAAACAACCACTTTCAATCAATACGAAAACACTCAATAAAATGAAATAATCACACCAGAATTCAATGTATGCTAAACATCAAACCTTTGGAATTAAGCTTGAGAATCATCTCGATCCAGTTATGAGTGTGCACCCTCACTACTTTATCAAGATCCTCTCATTCTTAATACCAAGATTTTCAGTTAGAGCATATACTCACTAAAGCACACACAAAATTTCAATACAAAAGCGTTTGAAAACTCTTCACTATAGTTGTTATTTTAAACTCAAATAAATTTCATGAGCAGAAGAAACACAATGGATCCACAGCCCTCAGGTCATCCTAAGGACGAACTGCTCTGATACCATTAATGTAACATCCCGCCAATTTCATTGCATAATTATAAAATGAAGTAGAGATAAAATAATAATGTTGAAGTGAACATAATTATATATATATGTAATGAAGTTTTCTCCTCGTAGGGAGTTTAATACATAATCTGCCGGTTTCCAAAAAAAACGTAAACTAAATACAACAAAATACATAAAAAACAGGCGATTCCCCAACAGGATAGGCGATCTCCCATCAGAAAAGGGCGATCTCCTATCAGAAAAGGGCGATCTCCCATCAGACAACATAAAAAGGGTGATCGCCTAACAGAAATATATATGGGTGATCTCCTCCCGGCGACCACTCACTGAGGAGCTCTACCACCTGCAACCTCGTCTGCTCCCGTGCAAAATACACGATCATCACAGTTAAGAGAAAACAGCCACAGAGCAATACAAAAGAAAGGGGTAAGCTGGATGTGTTAAAAGCTTTTAAATCAATAGTAAACATAAAACTTCACACCATTCATGATCCATATCAATTACAACCATCAAACATTGCCATATTCCACATACTCGTCAAGTGTCCATTTGTTACTTTCAGTATTCAAGATTCACACGTCAGACTTTCCACTGACTCACAACGCATAGACACATGACACTACTTTCGGATTGACTCGTGCGTTGACTCAGGCTCAGAGATCTGCACCTGTCATACCATACCACTGTGAAATCCACACAGGGTCACTGTGAAATCCACACAGCCATGCGCATATATAATCTCAATGTCATTAACTCTCCCGGTATGACAGGGTTAATTCATATAACAGGCTGAGCTCGTTCTTTTTCACACTACTCGCCCATTCATATGACCTCCTCCGACTCTCCACAACTGAATAACTCATCTACGTGATTCCATTATATCAGCAGAGTCAGGATATCTCCTTCTAGACAAGCCCCTAGTCAATACACCACACACGATCTTACACGGTATTTCCTTTCCTGAAAATACTATGCCTTGATCCCACATTTCACCACACACATTCACGTCATACAACACTTAATGAACGATTCCAGTCACAGCAAACTCACTGCCAAGGTTCAGATTTTTCGAATATCACATTAAATCTCAAATAGTTTCAACCAACACCAAAACAGGGGAGTTCGAAAAACAACGCCAAAATCGGCGATCTCGTCCAAAAACAGGGGATTTCGAAATCTGTATTTAAAACCGGCGACCACGTCGCCCAAACACATAAGAACAGAACATCATGAAAAAAGGGGGTTTAAAACCGGCGACCACGTCGCCCAACCACATAGAACAGAGCATTGCGAAAAGAAACATGAAAACGGCGACCACATCGCCCTCACTTCAGAAACAGCAAATCTATGGCTTGTATTGAAAATGAAGGCTAGCTCCCTTACCTGGACTTGCGCAAAACACCAAGAACTCCAATACCCAATGAAGCTTAAAAGATGCTTTCACTCTGTTTTTGCGTCTGGTTTGTAGGACTTGCAGAGAACTTCCCAGGTGCTCTAATGGTAGCCGTCGCTCGTCGTACTTTTGGGGTGAAGGTGCCTGAATAGCAGTGCGAAGGAGAGAAAAGGAGAAGAAGGGAGGCAAACACACTCTTTCGCTCTTGAACCACTGCAACGTTCCCTTCTCTCAAAAGTGGGTTTTTGCATCTTAAAATAACTTGTCCACAAAAGCCGCTGCCACCACCCACTCTGCAGGGAAGTTTGCGTGTACGCTGCACTGAACAGTACGACTAAGCGTGCCTCTTGCACAGGCTAACACTCTGAGGTCACTATTCTGAACAACCATTTTGTCTACGTGGCGCGCGTGCAGGACGTTTCATGCTGGGAGTCTGGGTCCCACCTTCTCGTGTGCAACTCGACATCGCGCGATAACCTTTCACCGATGACCACTGGCGCGAAGACTATCCACCGATGACCTCTCGCGTGAAGACTATCCACCGATGACCTCTCGCGCGAAGGCTGTCCACCGATGACCTCTCTCGCGAAGACTATCCACCGATGACCTCTCGCGCGAAGACTATCCACCGATGACCTCTCGCGCGAAGGCTATCCACCGATGACCTCTCGCGCGAAGACTATCCACCGATGACCTCTCGCGCGAAGACTATCCACCGATAACCTCTCGCCCTGGTGATGCCCGCATGCCTCGCGCCCTGGCGATGCCGCATGCCTCGCGCCCTGGCGATCACGTGTAGTCTAGGCGACCGGCGATTTTGTACTAACAAGGAAATCTTATAGTCTTCTAAGCTACACTTTCTTTCCTTTTTATTTTAAAGAAAAACATACTTAGAATTCATTTAAAATATACCCTTTTATTCCAATTTAATTTTATAGGTCCCTTACATTTGGCACTCTTTCTATTCGCATTCCCCTCTTTGTGTATATTTGTGTATTAACCTTGTTGTTGCACTCTTGCTATACCTCTTTAGGATAGTCACTTGAAGTAGTCAAATCCAGAAACTACTGAGTGATAAGGTTCTCACCAAAGGTTAGCTCCAAACTTACCAAGCACCTTTTGAAAACTTCCACCCAATAAGACGTCAACAAAATTCAAAGCAATAAAAGCTCAATTTAAATTTGGACAACAGCAAAGGGAATTGATGTGTGACAAAACTTGAAAGAATATTGAAGGAATATGACAATCAAGCAAATAAGGTACAAAGATAGCACACAAATTGAACCTAGGGAAAGGTACTAGAATTGGATTAACAAAACTAAAACAGCACTACAGAAAATTGAGGTGTTAAAAAGTGTGACTTAACAAATTTATGCGAACTGTATCTTTTAAATTTGAATTGAAATTTAAACCACAGATACTTCAAGATATTAATTCACTTTTGGCACTAGAATCTCAATAAAAACAAGCACCAATTAATTGCAATAAAATTTTCAAATCTGATGCCAGATCACCTTTTTCTTTTTTCGTGCCAGTTTTGAACACTGATTTTGTTTGATTTTATTTTTTTTTCTATTTTGAATTTTGCTTCACCTTTTTTTTTCACTTTTTCTAATACTTCAATCTGTTTCAGATACAGAATTTCACAATTTTTCATCAATGAAAATAATTTGATAAATGTTTTCAGCTAGCACAAATTCAACAAAAATAGAGGAAGCCTAATTTGGAACTAAAACAATATTAAGAAACTTCAAGGACACATGGAATTGAGGTATATGAACTTGTATGGATCTATCACACAAGTGTGAACTCAAGTCTCAAAAATTTAAAGGCACCAAACGCTTAACCAAACAGATTATAAACTGTATTCAAAAATAAAATCAAGAAACCAAAGCATCAACTGTAACATCCCGCCAAAATAATACATACATACATGTATAATGAAATTAAGTGTAACCAAATAATATTGAAGAGTACAAGATAATATGTATATATATCAGAAATGAAGTTACTCCTCTTAGGGAGTTTAATACATAACCAAATCAAATGTTTTCAAGTTTTAACGAAAATAAATGAAATACAGTAAGACAGGCGGTCTCAAAAAAACGGCGATCTCCAACATAAAACGGCGATCCCAAACAGAAGACCTCAAAACGGGCGATCTTCTATCAAGACACGAAAACCGGCGATCACCACCGAGAGGTGGAAAATAGGCGATCTCTTTCCCCGGCGACCACTCACTAAAGAGCTCTTCTTCCTGGAAGATCATCTGCTCCCGTGTAACAATTACACGATCATCACAGTTTTGAGAAAAAACCACAATAACAGATAAAAGGGTAAGCTAGATAATTTAAAAAGAAGTTTAAATCAAGAACATGAAATCCAAGTAAACCAAGTTCCAAAATACCATGTAAACGTAGAGCTGCTCATAGCATTCAGCTGATCGCCCAAAAATCACAAACTTCACAACATTCACCCATAGTCATTCCATTTCACAATACAGCATCAAGTGTCTATCAATATTCAATTCTCATTTCACATGTCAGACTTTCCACTGACTCACCACACAAGACACTTGACACTACTTCCGGATTGACTCGTGCGTTGATTAGACTCAGAGATCTGCACCTGTCATACCACACCACTGTGAAATCCACACAGCATGGCGCATATATCATCTCAATGTTACCATAGTTCTCCTGGTATGACAGGGTTAATCCATAGGACAGACGGAGCTCGTTCTTTTTCACACGAGACGCCCATCATATAGACCTCCTTCGACTCTCAACAACTGAGTAACTTCTCTACGTGATTCCATTACCTCAGCAGAGTCAGGATATCCCCTTAGGAATCACCGATCAATGCACCTACCACAAGATCTTACACGGTATTTTCTTTCCTGAAAATACTATGCCTCGATCCCACATTCACAGCATTCAAAGACATCATGCCACACTTAAAAGAATGATTTCAATCACAGCAATAGCCATTTCAAAGGATTCATATTTTCGAATATCTCATGTAAATCTCAAGCAGTTCTCAAAACAACATCAAACACAAGGAGTTCGCAAAACAGCGCCAAAACCGGCGATCTAGTTCAAAATATGGTATTTCGAAGGCTGTATATTAAAACAGGCGACCACGTCGCCCAAGCACACAACACAGAGCATTTCACGAAGACGAAAGCGAAAACGGCGACCACGTCGCCCACACTTCAGAAATAGCTACACTGTGGCTTGTATGGAAAAAGAGGTCTAGCTTCCCTTACCTGGACTTGCGCAACCACCAGGAGCTTCGAAATCCAACGAAGCTTGCAGAATACCTTGGCTCTGTTTTTCGCGTCTGGTCTGAAGAACTTGCAGAGGACTACCCAAGTGCTCCAATGGGTTTGCTTCTCGTCGTACTCTTGTGTGGAGAGGCTGAAATCGCAACGCGGAGGAGGGAACTCACTCTTTCTCTCTTCGACTACAACAACGTTTCTTCCTCTTCAGTAGTGGATTTCAGTAACTTAAACCAACTTATCCCTTCAAAAGCAGCTGCACCACCCACTCTGCAGGGAAGTTTGCGTGTACGCTTCCCTGCACAGTACTACTAAGCATGCCTCTGCGCAGGCTACGCTATGAGGTCACTATTCTGAACCACCTTTTCGTCTACGTGGCGCGCGTGCAGAACGTCTCT
Source organism: Phaseolus lunatus (assembly GCA_013389735.1). Lineage (NCBI taxonomy): Eukaryota > Viridiplantae > Streptophyta > Magnoliopsida > Fabales > Fabaceae > Phaseolus > Phaseolus lunatus. The sequence goes on along the minus strand of CM023867.1, from coordinate 30,290,922 downwards.
TGCTGGGAGTCTAGGTCCTACGTTCTCGGTGTGTAACTAAGCGCCGCGCGATGACCTTTCGCCGATGGCTACCAGCGCGAAGACGAACCACCGATGACCTCGCACGAAGACCAACCACCGATGACCTCTCGCGCGATGACAAACCGCTGATGACCTCTCGCGCGAGGACAAACCACTGATGACCTCTCGCGCGAAGACAAACCGCCTGATGACCTCTCGCGCGAGGACCAACCACTGATGACCTCTTCCTGGCGAACGACCGATGTCTCCCCCCCCCCCTGATGATGCCCGCATGCATCGCGCCTGGCGACGCCTGCATGCCTCGCGCCCAGGCGATGACGTGTAGTCTAGGCGACGGCGATGATGTATAAACAAGGAACTCTTATAGTTTTTTTTCTAGACTACACTTTCCTCCTTTTTAACTTAGATAAAACATACTTAGAATTTACTTAAAACATACTCTTTCATTCCAATAAATTTCAGGTCCTTACATTCTCCCCAACAACAAAAATTTCGTCCTCGAAAATTGGATTACAAGGAAAAGAGGTATGGATAAGCCTCCCTCATGGGTTCTTCTAACTCCCAAGTAGAATCCCCCGATTTCTCATCCCACACCACTTTCAACATGTCGATGGTCTTGCCCCTGAGCTGTTACATTGCCGATCGTCAATCCTGACTGGTTTGGCTTCAAAGGACAAGTCATCCCTAATCTGCACGTCGTCTACATCCAGCACATGAACTAGGGTCTGCCATGTACTTCCTCAGCTGTGACACGTGAAACACATTGTGCAGATTCGCCAGATGGGGAGGTAGGGCGATCTCATACGCCACTGGGCCAATCCTCTTAAGATCTGATATGGTCCCACGAACTTCGGGGACAACTTCTTTGACCTGATCGCCCGCCCTACACCCTTGGTTGGTGTCACTTCATGAACACGTGATCTCCAGCAGCAAACTCAAAGGCTTTCTCCTCTGATCTGCATAGGACTTCTGCCTACTCTGAGAGGCTTTCATTCTGCTTTGGATCTGCTTCACCTTCTCGGTCGTCTGCTGAATCAACTCTGGCCCAACAAGACTGCCTCGCCCTCCTGGTACCAACATAAGGGAGTTCTGCATTTCCTCCCATACAGGGCTTCATATGGTGCCATCCCAATGCTGGCGTGGTAGCTATTGTTATAGGTAACTCCACTAGTGGCAACACCTCCTCCCAACCTCCCAATTGATCAAAACGCATGCCCTCAGCAGATCTTCCAAAGATTGGATCGTCCTCTCTGACTGACCATCTGTTTGGGGATGATATGCAGAGCTCATCCTCAACTTGGTTCCCAAACACTCTTGCAAGGTCTGCCAAAACCGTTGAAGTGAACCTGGGATCTCTATCTGAAATGATGCTGGAAGGCACTCCATGCAACCTCACAATCTCCTTGATGTACAGCTTGTGCCAACTTGGCCATGGGCATCTTCAATTTATTGGGAGGGGAGTGGGGCACTCTTCGTCAGCCTATCAATGATGACCCAGATTGCATCATGACCTTTTACCGATCTGGGTAAATGGGTTGACAAATCCATGGCAATGCTGTCCCAATCCACTCGGGGATATCCAGTTGCTGCAACAGCCCGCCAGGTCTTTGATGCTAACCTTCGCCTTTTGACACGTTAAGCAGGTTGCCACGTACTGGGCGACGTCCCTCTTCATGCCTGACACCAAAATGACTCCTTCAAGTCATGGTACATCTTGTTCATGCCTGGGTGAAGGTTGAGGCGGCTCTTATGACCTTCCTCTAGGATCATCTTCTTCAACTCATCATTTGCAGGTATGTAAATTCTGCCATCAAACCTCAAGATCCATCATCGCCCATCTCAAGGCCTCTCGCCTGATCTGTCCCTAGTGACTCCACAGTGCGCTTCAGGCTAGGGTCCTCCAATTGTTTATCCTTCAACATCCAAGGAAGTCATTAGTTATAGTCAGCTTACTACAACTAATGTGATTCACGTGAAATTCCACTCCAAGGTTTAAGTCTCTGAACTGCTCGATCAGTTTCTGCTCTTCCATCATCATGGTGGCGACTTGTATAGACTTCCTACTCAAGGCATCTGCCACTACATTGGCTTCCCTGGGTGATACATGAGTTGAAAGTCGTAGTCCTTTAGGAATTCCATCCACCTTCTTTGTCTCATGTTTAGTTCCTTCTGATAGAACAGGTACTTCAAGCTCTTGTGTCACTGAATACCTGGAACCGAGCTCCATAAAGATAATGCCTCCAGATCTTCAAGGCAAACACTACCGCTGCCAACTCCAAATCATGAGTAGGGTAGTTTCTCTCATGCACCTTGAGTTGCTTGAAGCATATGCAACCACTCTCTTCTCTTGCATCAAGACGCATCCCAAGCCTGATGTGAGGCATCACAGAAGACATCAAAAGGTCTTCCTACTTCTGGAATCACCAGCACTGGAGCACTGGTCAACCTCTCCTTTAGTTCCTGAAGCTCTGCTCACATCGGTCGGTCCAAGCAAAGGGTTGGTCCTTGCGGGTCAGTGTGTTAAAGGAGCCACTACTTGGAAAAATCCTCAATAAACCTCCGATAGTAGCCCGCCAACCCCACAAAGCTCCTTATCTCAGTCACTGTCTTGGACGTTCCCATTGCAGCACTGCCTCTACCTTGGCTGGGATACCGAGATCCCCTGGGCAGTTATCACGTGTCCTAAGAAGTTGACTTCCCTTAGCCAGAACTCACACTTAGAGAACTTGGCATAGAGCTGCTTCTCCCTCAGTATTTCCAATACTGTCCTCAGGTGTTCCTCATGCTCTTCCTCGGTCCTTGAATAAATGAGGATGTCATCTATGAAGACCACCACAAACTTATCCAAGAAAGGGCGAAAGATCCTATTCATGTAGTCCATGAATAGAGCTGGAGCATTGGTGACTCCAAATGGCATCACTACATACTCGTAGTGCCCATATCGAGACCTAAAAGTTGTCTTCTGAACATCTTCAGCTTTTACAAGATTTGGTGATACCCCGATCTCAGGTCAATCTTGGAGAACACCGAGGCCCCATGATTTGGTCCATCAAATAATCAATCCGAGGTAGGGGGTACTTGTTCTTGATGGTCAATTTGTTCAATTGCCTGTAGTCTATACACAGCCGAGACCCTCCATCCTTCTTCTGACTAGGAGCACTGGAGCTCCCCATGGAGATAGCCTGGGTCTGATGAACTGCTTCTCCAGCAACTCTTCCACTTGCTTCTTTAACTCCACTAACTCGGCTGGTGCCATCCTGTAAGGTGCCATTGACACTGGGTCCAGCTCCAGGTACCAAGTCAATAGAGAATTCCACTCTCTCTTAGGGGGTAACCCAGGCACCTCTGGGAATACATCTGTGAAATCTTTCACCACTTGTATCCTGTTTACGTCCCCTTTATTCCGACTTCCAACCGGGCGAGCACTACGAAGCACCTCGCCTCTCCTTCCAGCTCTGATCGCCCTTGTTGAACTGACAACACATCCGGTTCTTGGGGGTCTGGAAACGCTACCTTCTGCCTACCACAGTCTATGAGAACGTGATTGGCAGCTAACCAATCCATTCCCAGGATGACATCCAGGTCCTGAAGAGGTAGGCAGATCAAGTTCACCTTGAATCTGCGTCCTTCTACAATCACTGGACATTCAGGGCACACTGTAGA